>JAGFMF010011725.1:839676-959663 GCA_019455555.1 Galemys pyrenaicus
CCTTACATTTAATTAATCTGTCTTAAAAGAAAATTAAATGTAACTATTTTGCTGGATTGATATATTTTTGGTGGATTTTTTTGTTTTGTTTTGTTTTGTTCTACTGAGCATAAAATGTGTGCTGATGATAGCCTGCAAATATAAGATGTGGTAACTGGAATTATCTGCACAGCAATTTATGTGTAGTAGTGTAGTTACAATTATATCTAAAAGTAATTATGAAAACAAATATGCTTTACCTTAAACTCCCCAAATTTAAGCTATTTTTTTAATATAAGAGATATATCACATCATTAGCTCTGTTGAACAAAGGCTTAATTTGAATCTGATTTTCAGTACTCAGAAACAACTGTTATCACTTCATATTGCATGAACAGAATGATCGCTAATCAACTAAAACTACCATGCTTCAGAAATACGTGCCATGTTTTTCCCATTTATAGTTTCTCAGAGGGCAAGGATTATTTGAACTGTTAGATTTTTACATATCTCTATGACACCCCTACCCATTTCTCTCTTTTCTTAATCAAGGTGTTAACCTTGACTGTCACTACTGTTATGTTTTCCATTAAACTGAAGTGTATTATTATTTGATATTTATCTCATATTTGTAACCTGAATTTTGCCACCTAAATGTAATGTTCACATGTTGATTCCTACATTAAAATATTTTTTCTTAGAAATGTGTTGTGTTGAGCAACATTTTAACATGAAAAGTTGCATTAGTCATGAATTTTGACATGTTTCTGCGGGAGTCAGTTAATAAAATATGTGACTGTATTGTTTTAAAAAAAAAAACAAAACAAAGATTACTGTCAATTCCTAGTGTGATTTGGGCAAGTCACCTCAATTCCATGTGTAAGACAAGGTGCTTGGAATAGCTAATCTCTGAAGTTTCTTTCATAGCCTTTGTGTTGTAAAATTCTGAAACTTCCTTCAAGGTCAAGTTAAAAAAAAAAATCCCTACCCCACCTTTCTATTTTAGCATAACCTAAATGCATTGAAAGTAAGAGCATTCTTTTATTCTTATAACTTTTTTCTTCCAAAATTCTGAGTTTGACATGATAGTTAAAAATATCTTAACCTGAATGAAATCCCATCTTAATTATCTTAATAAACCTTAATTGAGCACCCTCCAGGCTAGGCTGTTTTTCTGACTGTTCAGTCCTCTCTTTTCTCACCTCACCTAGTCATCCAGTTTGGGACTTAAGACTTCTCTAATTGTCTAATTGATGTGACCTTTATCATCAACTTAATTCTTGTCTTAAGATTTACTTTTGCACTTGCTGCAGTTCTTCAGAACCACGGAGGATAAACGATAAGAACGTACTTTGTGATCGCAACAAAAATTTTTTTTTTTGACTAACATTTGTTAAATGCTTACCCATATGGCAGGTATTTTTATCAGCAATATGCACAGATTAACCATCTTCAGTGCTTTCCATATTTCATCTACTCACACATAGTGGCTACAACTTGTCTCCATATTTTTAATACACATAGAAACTGAGGTATAGGGGATTTGGGCCACTAGTTCAGGGTCATGAGTTAGGTTTCACACCCAAGCAGCTGGCTCCAGAGTTGAGTGCTTACCCACTAAGCATCCCACTCTGCCTTCAGCACATTGCTGTAATGACTACTGCTGAGAACCCCTGTCCCCTCCCCACCAAGTTTACTTTCTCTGTAATTTTATACTTTATTTCTGAAGCGTAATCTCCATTACTTTATTCTTTGCAAATTGTTCAAGCAATGAAATATCTATTATGTATTCCCTATGGACTGTAATAATACCGAATGCTTTCCACTAGACTGAAGTAATATATTCATTTGTGGGAAGCACATTACTCTTCCAAGGCATTTCTTCATTCCTGGGAATGCCAGTTCTTCTGTATCTTCTTCAAGGACTCTTCTCCTTTTTATGGTAATCCCTTAGGCCAGTCTTCACTGGCTGGCCCTACACACTTAGCCTGTAGGCACTGTAACCCCGTAAGATTACCAAGGAAGCTGAAGCTGATTTACCCTCACCTGCGTGAGGAAAAGACCCTATTAAATCCATAAATTGATCACACCACTATAGAGCAACAGAATCCTTTATCTTTCCCTCTATTTCCATTGCTACTTCCATTCCAAGTACTTCTGAAGTTATTCGTTTTCACAAACCAATTCCTAACAGAAGGCTTCCCTAACTACTCCAGAACCCTCTATCTTAAGCAGCTGCCTCCATTTATTCATGCACCAAACACAGACTAAGCACATGCATACGCCAGATTCCGTGCTAAGAACTGGAACTACAATAAAGTCTAAAGGACATTACAACTCAGGGACAGAGAAATTCCTAAGTTATTAATACAAAGTGAAAGTGTATCTAAGGTACTAAAGAGGCATTAGCAAGTGAGGAAAAGTTCTACTATGGAGGAGAGCAAGAGGTGAAATGGGAACTAGATATTGAAGGCTAGATCATCATTCACCATGTGGACATGGGAGAAAGAGAGGGGTATTATTCCATCAGTAAAAGGAATCAGGCAATGCTAAACTGTTCTCCAATATTTCAAATGTGCCTTTTCTCCGATTAGAGTGTCAATTCATTGACAGTAATAATAGTAATGAATATTTGTTGAACTCTTTCTCAGTATACATCTTGTTAAACATTTCATACTAATCATCTTATTGGATCCGTCCCATAATACAATCGCACACACACACACACACTGTCTATATTTTTACATATTTACAAATAAGAAAACTGAAACTTAATGAGGTAACATCTATCCAGCTGGTAAATGGCAGAAATGTATTCAAACTCAACTCTTACATACTCCAAAGGCTAAGTGTTGCTATTATTTTTATTTTGCTTGCATTCTGGGCTTTGTACATAGTAGCTGCCCAAACACTGCTGGCTGACAATTGGCTGGCAGCTAGATACCTATGGCAGTCAGATATCTAGATACCTGACCTACTGCAGGCAGACAGGGCCCAAGGACTCCTCATCTGGCTTGTTCAAAGGGAGACATCACAGGATGAGGCCAGCATCACTACATACTCCTAGGTGTTTGTAAAGTGGGGGGTGTATGCAGGGAAGTGATAACAGCTCCATTCTGGGGCCAGACAAGCCTAGGGACACCACTTCTCTGCTAGACACTTTCTCATTTTGAGAGTCTTCCTTGCTAACAAGTTTGATTCAACTCACTGACTATATGACATTGGGCAAGTTATTACATTTTTCTGAGTCATTTTTCTAATGACTATTATGATATAGAAGTAATCTTTAATACTTAATAGCATCACCACCACTGTAACCGATGAGGTGCGACAGAAGGGACTTGCTTTGCTTGTGGGGTTCAATTGTCTAGTCAAGGGCAATCAGCAAATATTCAGGGTCAACACGCTACAGAAACTCAAAGAAGAGACGCCTACCACAGCCCCTCCCCTTTATATAAGTTTAGGAAAATCCCATTCCCTCCCCCAGTGTCCACTGCTGCTTCTATCAGTTAGGGAGGTAAATGAGGTGATCTAAAAGGTACTTAACACTAAAGTTGTTTCTTTTTCCTTCTTCCACCTGTTCCCTCCTTCCCTCCCTTTTTTAGTTAGGATACGTCCTTACGTTCTTGGATAGATGACTGAGCTTCATGAATTAACACTTGATGGGACCAGTACAGAACTGTGGACCCAGAGCACAAGAGACTCCTGTAGTTGTATCTCAGGAGTGATTGAGGACAAACCAAGAAGTATAATACAAAAATATATTCTTTGTAAAGTTGTGCTCAATTGAATAATTCTCACTGTATGCTTGAATGGAAGGGAGGGGCAACTGAACAATAGAGGCAAATCCATTGCAGCTGAGCTGCTGGGCCTATTGTCCCCTTTTAACTGAATGGATTGGAAGGGATCAGGGCTCTTACTGACCAAGAGGAGTTTGGCCTCATGGCGGGAGAGTGGAGAAATAGGACAAAGACACAGGTCTCATGTTTTCTGTCTAGGACCTGTCTGACCAGCCCACACTGTGCCTTTCATCTACACATTGCCATGGAGGGCATGTCATGTACCAGAGGAAACATGTACCATGTTTTCTAAGATAAGCAAAGTCCCTCAAGGGAGTTTATCATAGTTCAATGTGAAAGGATATGAGTGACTCAAGGATTTTTCAATGGTTCACTTTTTGGGGAAAGAAAATTGAACATTGATTGCTAAACTCAAATAGTAGCTAAAATGCAGATATAAATGCAGATTTTCACTTGGCAAGGATTTCAATTGTAACACTTCAGAGTGCAGAAATAAAACTATGAAAACATATCTCAAAGGATTAAAATTAGTTCAAAAACCTCAACACCATGTTGCTCTCTCTCTCTCTCACACACACACACGTGTGCATGTGTGTACTTTCTTATTCATGTTCATGTCACAACTATTTCCTTATTAGAAACCAGTGTTAACTGGGTGAGTCTGTCACTGTAAACTATTGTCATGTTAAAATCAAAGGGAATGTTTCTTGCACCTGCAATCCCTGCTCCCTACTCTAGCATATACCAGAAACTTTACATTCATTCTTAATCCCTTACTCGTGCATTTCTCTCTTATCTTCATTCCTCCCACTACTGTCCTGGTTCAAGGGGAGTAAATTTTGGGCTTTGTGTGGACAAACCATTCACTTAACAACTGTTCTACTTGCAAGAAAACTGTTCTACTTGCTCCCCTTAGCACAGTGCACCATCACCATGCCCCTTGTGCGCTTCCCTCCCTGTTCTGATTCTTCTCCCTCTCCCTCCCCTGCAGAATGTCTCTGATATATAATTGCCTGTTAATTTTGTTTTTAACTTATTATAATTATTTTTTTCCTGATCCCTTGTTGGGAAGAGAACCTTTTTCTAAAGGTAATTATAAACGGTTCAGTTCTCCATTCACAAACTATACCGGAAAAACATGAGAAATGTGCCCCTCAATTTACCTAACATTTCCCTTAATATATCACCTTTTTTATTCTCACACTATTTAATTCAATAACTATTGGACTATTTTAGGCACTACATAGACACGTTTCTGACCTTCAAGGAACTTGTAATCTACTGTCTACAATTACAAAGTCAAAGTTCCAGAAAGAGAAGTTACTGGTTCTAGATAACATGGTTCAAAAACTAAGAACAGAAATCGACTCTAAATTCAGAGCCTTTTTGTTTTTCAATGAAAACAGCAAAGTAATTAGATACTTTTGGGAATATTAGGAATATACTGGAAGTAACTGTTGAAATTTTATATTTTATTTATTTATTTTGTTGTTGGAACTTTTTAAATGGTCATTAGAAGAGATTTTCTATCCATATGTGAGAACAGTATACAATTGAAAAGAGGCAAAATATACTATTATTTTTGCTGGTTAAGAGTCTGGCTAACATTACTGTATGGAAGAAGTCAAATGACTGAGTTGCTTCTATAGCTTTATCTTGTAGTATTGATGTTTTAACTTTAATTAACTATTTATGTAAAGTGAAACATGCAAGCTTTAGGGTGAAATACTAGGCCTTTTTCCTTAAAGAGTCAGGTTAAAAGAAGCTCTATAGTGAATCAGAATTTACTCATGAATAACTCCCAAAGTAGAAACCAGTATGAGCCAAATTTTCTGAATAATGCTTAACATCCTGAATTAATAGCGGGAAGAAAGTTTAACAAAAGCTCAGTGCTCATCTATTGAAACTATACTTGTTATTTATATAACCGCAAATTATATATCTCCTATTTATATTACTTTATCCTTAGTACCACTAATTGAATAGATAGAAATAACTGCACGAATACCATCTAGAATCAGTTCACATATAAAAAAATGCCTTGAAAGGAAATCATTGTATTTTGTTTGTACAATAATATGTCATTGTTCATGGCCCAGCTCCACTATTTACTAGTTCTGAGTGTGGGTAGGTTATTTAGCCTTTCTAACCTCTAGTTTATTCATCTTTAAAATGGGCATATTTAGAATATCTACCCTACAGAATTACTGTAAGGAGAAAATGAGCAATGCTTATAAAGATAACCTGTAGAAAAGAAAGCAGCCTAAAGATGCCATACTGTTTTCTGTAAGGAGTGGAGCAGTATACATTCCAAACAATAATGTACAGGAGTTTTTTTTCTACATTCTTCCCACCACTTATTGCTCTGGTCTTTTATCTTTTAACATTCTTACAGATGTTATAAATTATCTCATTTTAGTTTTGATTTGCATTTCCCAGATGATAAATGATGATGAGCATTTTTTTTCATATATTTGCTGGCTATCTGTATGTCTTATTTGTCAAGTGTTTATTTAGCTTTTTTTGCCCATTTTTGGATTTTTTCTCATATTTGTTTAGTTGCATGAATTCTTGAATATTAGCCAACATAAGAAGTACAAATATTTTCTCCCATTCTGTAGGGTGTCTTTTCATTTTAATGATTCTTTGTGCAGATTTTTTTAGTTTGATATGGTCCAATTTATTTTATTTGCTTTTATTTCCCTGCCATTGCAGTTGAATTCCCAAAGATCTCTGAATTTAACTGCTTAGAGTGTTTTGTCTATATATTTTTCTCTATATTTTATGATTTAGGACTTGCACCGAAGTCTTTAATCCATTTTGAATTAATGTGTGTGTGTGCTGTGAGATACTGAATTAATTTCATTCTTTTGAATGTGGTTGTCCAGTTTCCCCGAAACATATTCCCAGGACTTTCCTTGCCCTTCTGCATTTTCTTGACTCTTTTGTCACAAATTTACTCTATATAAGAGTGGGATTATTTCCAGGCCCTCAATTCTATTTTATTACTCTGTCCAGTTTTATTTCAATACCATACTGTTTTGATTAATATAACTTTTAATATAATTTGAAGTTCAGGAATGTGATATCTATATTCATCCTCTGTCAAAATTGCTTTGGTTCTTTGAGGTCTTTTGTGGTTACATATAAATTTTAGTAATATTTGCTCTATTTCTTTAAAGAGTGCCATTGAAAATTTGATAGGAATTCTATTCTCTACCAGCCTGTAGAGTTTCTACTGGAAAATGTGATGAAAGCTTGATGGGAGTACCATTGTAAGTTAGCCGCTTTTTTTCCCCCTCACATCTTTGAAAATTCTTTGTCTTGAACTCTTGATAGCTTAATGATCATGTGTCTTGCTGTGTATTTCACTTAAATAACCAGGTGTATTCTTTTTACATATAAACTAAAGTATATAGAATATACCTATATATGTACAGTACATATATCTTACATCTTATTTCTCTCTCTTTTTTGTCTTGGGCCCTGTGTATATTGCTGTCTTTGAGGTCACTGATTTGATCTTCCATTTGCTTTATTCTGCTTCCATAGCCTTTTTAAGAATTCTTTAACTCATTTATTGAGCTCTTTGCATCCTGAATGTCTGCTATTTCTTAGTCAAAGCTTTAGTACCTTTTATTCAGTAATTTTATTTCAGAATTCATTCGTTTTTCTGAGTTTTGTTGTATCTCTTCAGTTAACTTTTCTGTGTTCTCTTGTATCACTTTGACTTGCCCTCTCACATTTTCTTCTATCTTTTAAATTTTCTTTGTTGTAGCAATTTTGAATGAGGAGATAAAATCTTCCATGTCTTTGTGGTTGGATTCTGGAGAGTCATTCTCTCCTAGTGGTGTCATGTCCATTGAGACCTTATGTAATATATGTTGCATTTTTTTTTTTTTGTCTGCCCATTTTGGCACTTTATATTTCTCTGTTTTTCAAATATCTGCAGCAGTTACTTAGAGACTTGAACTACTTTTACTTTTCCTGCAAATGGAACAGTGGTTTTATTTGATTGTTTTTATTTTTGTTTACTTTTGAAGACCAGTTCTGTTTTCGCAGTTTCAGAGTCAACAGGGCAAGGGAAGTGCCTGGTATAGTCCAGCTGCTGGTGTCAGTGTGCTAGCGGATAGGTACATTTGGTTTGTGTTTGTGGTTCTGTGGCTATCCTCCTTCTCTGTGATTCTAGATCTCAGACTCTGTAGACTGTGTACTGTTGCATTAAGCAACACCACACTGATAAAGAGACAGACAAGAGTCGTGGAGCAGGCTGCACGTTTCAGGATGCTGCTGAACAAGCAGAGCACTAGCCTTTTTACTGAAAGAATAGTCATTGAACAACAGTTACAGGGGTAGGAGGACAAAGAAAAAAGAATGGGTGGAAGTAAAGAATGTGTCTTTGTCATTTAGGACTTGGGGGTATGTGAGTCTGCCAACCAGATAATTCTTATCTGTTTAATGATCAAGAGTTGTATTCGAAACTGTGCCCTTGGATCCTGGGCCATTGTTCTAATCTTATCAATAAAGCATTCCACTGATCAGTTTCTGGGGTCCTTAGTCATACACCAGTTCTCAGCACCCCCAGGCATTCCCAGTCACACCTCGATACATACCAGGGTGACTGAGCTTATTGACCTTATATGATTTATAACATTTGGTTCCTATGACTGATTGACTAGTTTTCTGAGGGCAGTTCTGACCTTGAGGGAATGCAGAACTGCAGTTAACAGTAATGGTGGCCAAACAGGCTGTTTAAGTCTAGCAGACGCACAGTGTACTTCACAAGGTCAGTACCAGTTCCCCAGGGTGAAGGAGTGGGAGCGCAGGCGTACCATCTCTGTTGCCAGTTCTTTCAAATGACTTTTTCCCTCATTCAAGGGTATATGCTTCCACACCATTTCACCCTCCCCTCCCCAGTACCCCTGGTTTAGTCAACACCACTGGCATCTGTGCTCTCTGTGCTGGACTTCAGCCTTCAGGTATTTCTCTCCAGACACCTCCTGTTCAATGAAGCCTGACTCTCCTCCGTATCTCTGCTGCGCAGTCTGTGTTGGTCTGTGATGTTCAAGGGATGTTCTGGTTTCACCCCAGGCCACAGGGCTATTAGGGTGTAGTTTTTCCTTGCAGTTTTTCTCAGATGTTTCTCTGAGAACAAAAACAAGGAGCCTCCTCTATTGCTATCTTGATGATGTTTTCCTTCTGTTTAATATTTCTTGATAAGTTACATATATTATTTTTTATTAAATTAATATTCATTTATATATGAGGCAATTGATGGTTAAATATGAGATAACTCTTATAGAAGTTGGTCATTCTTTCTGATGCTAAATCTTTCTGCTATGCTTGTACAACTCAAATTTAGTAAGCCTATAAGAAGTCTCTGTGGAACTTGTTAAAAAAGCTTTCCTATCAGCATCCCCAGAGAATAAGATACTATAGGATTGGGGTTGAGCTGGGCATTTCCATTTTTAATAAATGGAAGGAAGATACTTCAGGCTACATATTTTTTTCTCCTGAATATTTTCTGTTGTCTTTAAGAATGTAGTTATTCTACATTCTTAGGTCATGTCATATCTGCATTACTGAAATGGACTCCTGTTTTCTAGTATTTCTTTTATATACTGCAGTAGAGTGATCTACTAAAATGTGATTTAGCTAACCATGCTAAAATCCTCCAAAGTCTCTCCTTTATAATCTGATTCCCAACTTCTCTTCTGCCTACTCAGCAGACAGTTGCAGTTTTGTACTGTTGCTACATCTTATCCAAGCTTTTATTGTTACTGATTTAGTTACACATAATCAGCCATAACATGAAAACATTAAATACAATAAGATTTATTGAGAGACCATATTCACATAACTTTTATTATTATACATTGTTGTGATTATTCTGTTTTATTGTTAATTATTTATTGTTAGTTGTTATTTATAAATTATACTTTATTACAGGTAGGAGGAAAATGTAGAATAACAATGTTTAGTACTAGCCACAGTTGCAGGCATCCTCTGGAATTCTTGGAAGGTGTGCTTAATGGATAAGGGGGATTACTATTGTTTCATGTCTTTTTTTTTTTTTAAGATTGATTTATTTATACATACAAGAGCTGGGGTACAGGCCAGAGTCCAGGGCGGTGAGAGGATTCACCAGAGACAGAGTGGGGAGCAGAACAGGCAGACTGACTGAAACACACTGCTGAGGGGAGGAGCGGGTGAAACAGGAGAGGTTTGCTACACCATGTGGGTCCCCTCCCTGGCCGGCAGCAGGGATCAAACTCGTGCTGCAGTGGCTGCGGTTTGCTTCTTAGTGTGTTGCTTAACCCACTGCGCCACCAGGGAGGCCCCAGAACCATGTCTTAATCATAGTATACTTACACTGCTAAATCAGAATCTTGCTCAGTGTTTATCCTTAATAAATGTCTGAAAATTTAGAAAGGAGGAATCACAATAAGCAAGTGAATTTATTGTACTTCAGCTTACTATACTCCTTCCAAGGTAATTAAATGGGAGCTTTAGTTTAATTAGACAATGAAAATCACATTGATTTCAAAGTTTTGTTTTTCTTTTAATTGCACAAACTGAACTTTTTTCCTATTGAGGATGAGACTGAATAAACACGTTCAAGTGTCAACATAAATGACCAGAAAAAAAAGAAAATTTGTCTTAAATTATGTTTAAGATTGAGGAGGGAGAACTCTACCAACTAAAACACGTTGAAAAACATGAATATGTATGTGTGTTTGTGTGTGTGTGTGTGTGTGTATTGAGCAGATTTCATCAGTCAAATTATACTAAATTTGTTATAGAAGTCTGCAGTAGATTTCTGGATCTGGGAAGAGGTGAGTATGCATGAAAATATATAAATAGCATGATTTATTCTCCATCTACTCCTTAGATAAGCAGTTTCTTTATCTGTAACTTGGCAAATAAGTACAATATTGGAGCTTAAGTGAAATAATGTATTATAATTAACATTCAAAAAATGTTCATTGAGTTTAGCTGGGTTTCAGAGTTCTGATGGAGACCCTCCTTACATGTATTAAAGGAGAAACCTAATTTGTAGGCCTCTCTGAGAACATCTGTGGGAAGCAATTAGCACTTCTTTATCAGAAAATTTTATGTGAGCTGCTCACAATTTTCCCAGTGACACAGGAGCTCAGGTTTGAACGAATGTAATTATCATAGCCAAAAGAATATATAATGAGTTAGCAGTATTCCCCAGGCGTGGCTAGTGATACTGGAGAATTCCCTGGATAAAGCCCTGTCTTTGTTTATGTAGAAATATTATTCTGGTTAAAATCACACTTCCTGCACTGCATAAAGACTGGAGCCAGGAAGACTGGTTAAGATAATGCTAAGGAACTGGAGTAAGGAAGTGATGATAAAGAACCCAAGGAGGAGCCTTCTGAGTTTATGAACTTTGAGGGAAGGTATTGCCTTCCTGGTGCCCAAGGAGTAAGGCAAAGGGCTCTCTGACTTCTCCCTGAATTTAAGTCACCTCTGGATATTTGAGCTTTGTACTTGACTCTGGTCATCCAAAGACTGACTCAACTAAAGAGGTTTCTTTGAGGACAATAATGATTTTTCCTTGAGATCGAACATGTCACTTTGAAGTTGTCACAAAAGCAATTCTTATAATTCATCCTGGGAAGCAAACGTAACTCCTGTCTATGCTAACAAAACCCTGTCAAATGACTGTTTAAATAAATAACAAAATGGCAAGTTGTTACCAACTCTTTGTGTTTTCAGAGGAATGATATTCTGTTTCTTCATTGAAAATTTACAAGAATCCATGTAGTAGAATTGAGATTTTTCAATGTCAACTGCAATGTGATTCCAATGATCTTATCAGCTTAGCTCCATCCTTGCCCTCACACCATCTCTACAGCCAACAGCCCCTTTTCAAGGAAACTCAAAGTGTTGGAAAAGGAAATGGAATATTATTAGAGACCATTAGGTCAGCCATCCAGTGATGATTGTCTCCCCTGGTCTCTTTAACAAAAGCCTTCTCTTGACCTTTCTGTTCGTCACTGTTTTAAGTTCAGATTTTTGGACTCTCATTTAGAATACTGCAACAGCTTTCTCAAGTCTCTCCCATTGTCAGTCTTTCTTCCATTCTTTCACGGTTGTCAGATTGACCTTAGGGAAACCTAGCTTTGCTTATCCACTTTTATTACCTCTAAGAAGTGTGGTTTGGGTGCCCAGTATGTGTCTAGGAGACACCAGACTAGGTTTTGTGGGCATAATGATGAGTAAATTTGGATCTTTGTTTGGATATCTGGGTAATGATTCAGGGTTCAAAACCAAGGGAAATCACCAGGTCTTGTTTTGTCCCAACCCTTAAAATCTTCATTGTCTACAAGACAAATTAAGTTTCCTTGAAAATTTAAAGTACCAGACATGACCTAGGTCTAACTTTTCAGTTTTGAGTCTTCTCATTCTCCTTTGTAAATGTCTGTGATAAAAGTACCCCATGTTTTATTTTCTCTGTGCCCTGGGCTCTATTTCTATACCACCTCTAGCCCCTTGAAAATTTTACAGATTCTTCAGCTACCCCTGCCCCGCTTTAAAAGTCCTTCAATTTTCCTGCACATGACTTCCTATGACTTTCCAAGGAATTTTCCTTTTCCTCTTTCTTGCTTGGGATTAAACACGTTCCTCCCTTGGGAGGATTCTCAAGTTCTTCAGGGCAGTGATCAAGACTTACTAGTCTTGTTTCACATTGCCTGGCAAGCTGTCTAGCATTATCATCTAATATAAGGTTATTATATGACTGAATTTACCAAAACTTGTCTCCTCATTTTTTTTCAATAATAAACATGGTTTATTAGAAATAAATATTTCTTGAGCTAGCTTATATAATATTATTGAATGTGGAGAGCCAAGAACTACCCAGAAATATTCTAATCTAGAAAGATGCACAACATTGAGAAAACTAGCTCCATCCTTGAGGAATTGAGTCTATGCTTAATTTAGTTTCTGACAAAGATAATCTCAATTTAATTTACTTACATTTTCTTAAAGCATGTAAGTGTACATGCCTTTCATAAGGAAGAACACTTGTGTAGTAAACAAATTATGGATTTTGGAGTCAGACATGGGTTCAATTTTCTTCCTATTTTTAAGTCTCAGTTTTTCTAAATCTAAAAAAGTGGGAATAAATGATTTTCCTTAAAGTTTTGTTATGGTGATTAAGAGATATTTGCAAGCTGGAAGAGTTTTTATTATGGATACTCCCACTACTTTGAATAATATTTCATTTCTCTTTTGTACCAGTCTGTGAATAAATAAGACTAGTTATTTATTCATAATCTACCTCACTTTATAAAAGATTTACAATACAAAGGGGAGACTTCTACATTGCACATTGCTGACATTTAGTGAGAATATTGAAAATTCTCTCATTCACTTCCTGGCATATTTTGCTTCTTCATAGGGATTCTAAAATTAAAAAAAAATATTTAGCATAAATCACTAACTACTCAGTAATTTTTTTTCCAATGGAGAACACCTCAGTTCTGAAGATTATGCAATTCATAAATTTCTCAACAAGTAACAAAATGGCAAGAGGAATTTAATGGCAGGAGAGACTGGCTTGAATGGAGACTCTTGAGTAATATAACACTGATGTTCCCAGCAGATCTTTTCTGCATGAGATCTGGGGAACTGAGTCATTTCTTAAGGAGACCCATCCAAACAGATGGTCATTTTGAGCTTGGGGGTCTGGTAGGCTGGAATTATGTTGATAACTTCAAATTGTCCACTTGTCTTTGCATGTGCAAACGCAGACTTTGTGAAGTCACACACAAGAAGTGGGTAGAAAGCCTGGGCATTTCATTTTAGCAAATGTGCTCCTTTAAGTAAAATAATAATAATAATAAAATAAATGAAGAGTTTCAGATTTCCTCATAGGTTCTCTTACAATTTGTTGTTTCAAGGATCATACCTATGCTTTTGATACCAACTTCCTGGCCTTCTAAACCTTCCTTGCCAGCCCCATTTGTGACAACTTCATTTATATCATCTACACCATCCATATGGTGTCACTGATCTGCTTGACCTTATTCCAACTTGCCCACTTTCCATTTTCATATTCACACTGTTTTTTCTGTGGGGCAAATTTTTTCTCAAACCTCAAGATCTTGCTTAAATATCACCCCCTCTTTGATTTACCTCCCTTATCCAAGGCATATTTATAATTGTTCCTTTCTGGGCTCTGACAGAATAAGGTATAGTAGGAAGGAATGGAGAAGGCAAACCTGCTGTCAGAAAGATCGGACTCTTGAACCTACCAGCTGTGTGCTTATAGGTAAAAGTTAATCCTCCCAAAGCTCAGTATCCTAATATTTAAAATACTTATTTTATAAACATTTATCTTACAAATAAATATTTATTTGAAACAAACAATATTTAAATAAGCAATTTAAATATTTATTTTAAATTATCATAAAATTTGTTTATGGAGATCATCATTACTGCTGAATTTGCTATCATTTGCATGCTTATCTGTTTCTGAGTCCCTTGAGATGAGACAGATTTTTAAGTTATTTTTGCTGTCCTATAGGTCACTCAGCATAGGGCCTGGTGTTTTGCAGCACTCAAAACTTCTAAAATCAATGGATATTTCTGCAGAAGTAAGTCAAGCATTGATAGACCAATGAAAGTCTAGGTTCCCTCTCAATGCTCACTGGTCATTCCCATGTCCATTAAATTGAATTTTCATAGCTCTCGCACATAGTATTAATAAGAGCGTTGTCATGACCTGCTTTACACAAACTGCTTCTAATCAGGACAGTGACAATGCTCTATAAGTGCTAGCTAATGATAAAGTTATTTAAAATGCATGATTATCTTTCTCATTTTGAACAGTTTTTCTTTTCAGTTTAAGCTGAGTTTTCTTCAAGATCCCAGGGCCCTTCATAACTACATAAGTATTAATCTTTGTCCTTGATTCACAGAGAGTGGCATCTCCTGACCCAGCTTCTCCAATTTTTCACTTAGGTGTTTTCTCTGTTCTTCAGTGCACTTTCTCTTAATTGTCCTCTGCGCTTTCTGCTTCTGGACAAGAGTCTTCTGATTTCTTTATTATTCTCATGGGGACTTGGAAAACTTTGTCTTATTATGTCCTCATCCATAGATTCATGGGGAACGACTGCTCAAAACTATCTTATAAATTGTTGAATCCAGGGACTTCAAGTAAAGAACCATTCTCAAAGTCTTATTAGGAATGGCTAATCAATCATAGCATTTTTTTTCTTGCAGAAGTAAAAAATGACCTGGGAATCATTTTCACACAGTATTTCAGGTAAAAACTATTAATTCATCAGTCTATGTAGGCGATGACCTTGGTTGACATCCCTGATGTAGTTCAAAGGCCAAAGAACAGTAGTGACTTATAATGAACTGAAACCAGAAGCTGGGTGACTTCACCCTCATGACATTTAGCCCCATGTTTCTCTTTCCAAATAGCCACTGCCTCTCTTTCAATCATCATTCAAGTCCTACAATTGATATTGTATTCATTGGCACATACATTGGGACTACTTTACATATATGATCAAAAATCATACCACACATGGTTTGACCATATCTGGGCTCTCATTGTTGCTATAAGCTCTTGAGGAGAAAGTTCTAAGTTACTCTTTGTACCAGAAGTTCTAAATCAGTGTCTGGAACATCACAGGTATTCACCAAAAATTCTCTGCTATATGTATATACAGGTAGAGATACGAAACACACAGGATAATTAGCCTTAAATATCACCAAAAATCACAGAAAAATCCTACTACCTTACATACAAATAATATCCCACACATAAGAGTGTCACATATGTTTACATAAGTTCCAGTGTTCCATGAATGTTTTAGGTGAAAATAAGTTATATGTCAATGACTACACTGCTCAGTGATATTTCTACTTAGAAGCTTGAAGGGAGTTCTTGTGGCTTGGGGTTCAAAAGTCCTGAGAAATGACAACTTTTTTCCTGTTGTTTTTTATGGTGGCATCAGTGACCATAACTTGTGGTTCTGTGTGATGCTCAAAACCAGAATAGTAGACAGAAAGGTAAGACAAAAAGATAAAGAGAAAAATAATTAACAGAAGTGGGAGAGGTATCTTATAAACCAATAAGATATTAGTACTATCATTTGAAAACAGGTTTAAAATCTATATAACTCACAGCTAGCATCATATTTAATAGTGAAGGATTAAAGTCAGGAACAAGACAGGAATAACTACTGTTGCCACCTCTATCTAATATGGTACTAGAGTTTCTAGTCACGGCAACAGGGTATAACAAAGAAATAAAATTCACTTATATTAAAAAGAAAGATTAAAAGTCTCCCTTTCACAGACATCATCTTATATATAGGAAATCCTGAGAAATACATCAAAAGGCTATTTGAACTAATAAATGGGTTCAGCAAGATGGTAGGACATAAGATTGATTTACAAAATAAATACATTTTTATATACTTCTAATGAGTAACCCAGAAATGAAATTAAGAAGACAATTTAGAAATGAGAGTGAAAATGGACTCCTACCTCATAACCTAGGTAAAAACATAAAAAAATTACCCAAAAGTAAGAGGCTGAAACTATAAAACTCTCTAGAAGAAATAATGAACATAAATCTTTATGTTTCTGGATTAGACAATGGTTTCTTAGCTAGGACAGGAAGATAAAGGAACAAAATAAAACATAAATAAATTGTAATTCATGAAAATTAAAAAAACCCTTTTCATCAAAGGATACTACCAAGGGAGTGATAAGAACTCACAGAATGGGAGAAAATATTTTGAATGTATTCAGTAAGAGATTACTACCCAGAATATTATTACTATCTGCTACTCAACAGCAACAAAACAACTTTATTTAAAAAATGGGAAAAGACTGAATAGACAATTCTTCACAGAATGTATACAAATGATCAACAATAACATGAAAATTTCTCAACACCAAATAGTTACTAGGTGAATGCCAATCAAAACCATGAAATATCACTTCAGGTCACCTAGGATGGCTCTAAGTGAAAAGACATATAATAACAAATGTTGATGAGGATGCAGAGAAACTGGAACCCTGGTGGGAATATAAGTTCCTCAAAATGGTAGTTTTGGCTGTCCTGTCAGTTCCTCAAAATGTTAAACATACAGATATCATATGACCTTGCACTTCTACTCTTAGGCATATACTCAATGAAAATAAGAATATATATCTATATAAAAATTTGTATACCAGTGTTCATAACAACACTATCCACAATAATCCCCAATGGAAACAACTCAAATGTCAATCAACTGATGGATGGATAAATTAAATGAGGTATATCAATATAATGGAATCATATTTGACAAAAAAAAATGAAATACTTATACATGCTCTATAATATGGATGTACCTTAAAGACATTAGGTGAAGCAAAAGAACCACTTACAGACCATACAGTGTATAGTTCCATTTATGTGAAATATCTAGAATAAACAAATCTATAGAGACAAAGGAGATTAGTAGTTGTCTAGGGTTAGGTGGGGACTTGGGATAAATGGGCAGTAACTGCTATAGGATTTCTTTATGGTAAATCCATGTTTTATGATTGATTTTATTGATGGCTGTATGACTAAATATACATTAGGTTACATGTGATAATTTGGTGAATTGTAAGTTATGTGAATTATCCCTCATTAAAGTTATTACTAAAAAGATACATGTGCAGGTGAGTATTTTAATTTTAGTGATTATATTTTATTCAATTATTTTCTATGTCTGTCACAACAATCCATGTATTCACTTAGATGACACTAATGCACATTCCTATCACCATTTTCTTAGTCTTATAATGTGTAACAGAATAGACATATTTTATGATGAATCTTTTATGAAATCTATTCACTTAGAATATTTAATTTGAAAAAAAATTTAAGGAAATGAAAACACCTAAATTGTCTTTTTTTTCATTCTCCATTGTAGTCATTACACCATCATCATCAATTCATCATTTCTGTTGACTACTAGCAATTTTACCCTGGTTATTAAATGAATTCACTATAAATCAACTGCATCAGAAATTGCATTATTACTTTTAGAAATATATTTATAACAGTGCTTTACTCTCTGATAGCTCCATAATTTGCTTGCTACTGAAAGCCTGAGTGCTAATTATAGTTAAGTCCATGGCAACAGAGAGAACTTAATGATTTGATTTCGTTGTACCTACCCCTTTGGAATCAATAACTCCAGGTTTTGCATTAAACTTCACTGTCTTCAATCTGGCACGTTCTTTTCTTTCCACCCTAAAGAAAATTGAAAATAGTCAATCACATGGCAAGGCATTTCTGATTAAGCTTTTATTAGATGAAGAAAACCTGCTCCTCTTATCTTACAGCTCAAATGAAATGGATTTTGATGGGAAAGCCTTTCCAAAATAATTTATTCATATTTCAAGAATCTTTAAAAATGTTCATGCCCACTGATACACAATTTCCATATGTTAAAATCGGTGCTAAAGTAATAACTGAAAGGCAGATACAGATTGAGATATAGGGATTTTTTCACTACACTGATGTGTTAGTCACATTAGCTAGGTCCCCTGAAATTTCTTTGTACATGTATCGAACATCACAGATTTTGAAAGAAACAAAGATGAGAAATACCAACATATGCTATTAAATATCTGAATAATCAAAGTATTTTTCAAGCAATCACACTTGGTAGAGATAAGCTCATACAATGCAGACTGAATAAACTTTCTTTTCTCCTTCACTTTTTATTCCTCTCCATTTCTTTTTATTTTCTTTTTCTTCCCTTTTCTTTAAGAACACTAGTATATTTACCTTCACCCCAAAACTAAATAATAAGATAATCTCCCTTTTTTCAAAAAAATTAATGTATTTTTTTTAGTTATAATTGGAAACCTCACCAGGTGTTGCCACCATAGTGTACCCATTACCAAATTACTTATGTCCACCACCCGAGTCCACTGTGCTTCTTTTCCTCTTTTCCAGTTGCCTCGCTCACCCGCTTTCTCCTCTAGATGCTTCAATTCCTTTGTCAGCTTTCAAGGGTTAGTTTTTGAATTTTTCTTTTTCCTCAATATCCTTCTCCTGTCATTTCTGTAGCTTAATCATTTTACCTACAACTTCATTCATTCATCAAACACTTACTGAATGACTACTGTGAATCTCGCAAGCAGCTAAGAACAAAGACAAATATTTTGCGATGCATGACTGCAATGAGTACCTCATAATGCACTCTTGGTAGAAATAGAAACAAAGGAAAACCGATAATGCTGCACAAAGAAACTATGGATTCTACGTGAGAGCATTCTTCCATCTGGGGATGAAGAAGGGGTAGAAAGCATTTGGGTGGGCTTCTTGGAAAACGTGCCCATTTATGTGAGCTGTGAGCGTGAGAAAGAGTTTGTCAGTAGGAATAGGACTGGGAGAATTTCCCAGACAGGAGGAACAACAAGACTTGTGACCCTAAGATTTTAAACAGTTAGAGGATTACAGGAGCATTGTGGTACATAGAAGGATGTGAAGCTGGCGAGGTAATGGGTGCCTACCCATAGTAGTGACTTAGGTTTTCCCCTGAGGAATCCTTATATGTTATTAGAAGATATAAAATAGGGATGTGATAAAAGAGATCAGAATTTTATATAAATGATGGGTGTAGAAGGTAGACTGTTGGAGGGGAGGGTCAGGAGGAAGCCAGTGCTATTTATAAGCTTCTGTGGTAATCCAGGCAAGATTGATGAGAAGTGGTAACCAGGTAGAGGGCTTGGGATGTATTAGGGAAATAAAATTGGTAGAATTTGTGTCTGCTCACTTATTAAAAAAAACTAGCAACTACAAATTTTGGCAAGGATGTGGTGAAAAAGGAACTCTCCTACCCTGCTGGTGGGAATGTAAACTGGTCCAACCTCTATGGAAAGCTGTATGCAGGTTCCTCAGTCTGCTAAAAATGGAGCTACCATATGACCCAGCAATCCAGTTCCTAGGGATTTATCCAAAGGACACAAAAACATCAATTCAAAAGAATGCACGCACCCCCATGTTTATCACATTATTTATAATAGGTAAGACACAGAATCAACCCAAATGCCCAAAAATAAATGACTGGATTAATAAGATGTAGTACATATACACAATGGAATATTATTCAGCAATCAAAAAAGATAAACTAAAGCCATTTGCAGAAACATGAATGGAACTTGAAGGGATTATGCTCTGTGAAATAAGTCAGAAGGAAAAAGAAAAATACCAGATGTTCTTACTTATAGGAGGATTACAGGGGATCAAAGTAAAAAAATAACAAAACCACAACAAAACAAAAATAAACAGACAACTACAAATAAGAGTCATCTGCAGGGAAGAGAAGAGAGTGGGATCAAGGCTGGGACGGGGAGAGCACAAGGGACTTTGGTGATGGTGCACGGGTGAATTGGTCGTGGAAATTCTGTAGGGACTACACCTAGAAAAGAAAGCAAACATTGTAAAAAAATAAAAATACATAAATTAATTAATTAAAAAAAGAATTTGTTTCTGCTGTCAGGCTGGGCTTGAACATGAGAAAAAGGGGAATTTAAACACCTCTCTGATTTTTTTAATGAGCTTCTCCAGTTAGATATGATAATTTCTTCTTCAAAGCCATCATAGCTCTTTTGAATTTCTATATTGCTATTACATTTTGTTTCTTTGAGTTTGTTAATTTTTCTATTGCAAAGACAAGTTTGTATGTTCCTTGAGGGCAAGCCCACATACCACTGCAGTGTCATATATCAATTCTGCAATAATAGGGAAGAAAAGAGAAAAAACACTCTTACTCCATAGAGTCTTAAGGGTTTATGAAATCTAAGCTATTCGTAGATCCATAGTTGACAATATAGTCCTTTTAAACTGAGAGCTCTTTTGTGTTTCCATCTTAATTACTGTGAAGATCAAGGTTTCTATAGTTATAGAACCACAGTAGAAGTTTCAGAATATATTCATTTCTGTGTGAGAGTAGAATATTTGAGTGGAAACATCTGAACAAAACTTTTCAAACCTAATTTCAGATATTAAAGCAAGAAGTTCCATTGACAGCTTCTATTGCACTCAACATATACCAGTTGGGAGGATAGCAAGACTTCAGAAAAGATTCCAAGTGGAGGGAGGCTCACTAAGAAAACTCCTGCTCTGAGCTTCTTCATCTTTTCTCAGCATTGAACATAGTGCAAATGTGAACTCATATTCATCTCCTTAGAACCTTCAAAAGCTGCTGTTTTCACCCTGTGTTAGTCTTGGCTTCTGTGTACTAACCCGATAACTACAGGAAGCACTAGTACATTAGATGAAACCAAAAAGACCATATCATGCACAGAATTCATGGTTATTTATTTGATCAAGCTATGCAAATATATTTTGTATAAACCCACAAAACTCACATGTGCCCCATACATAAATAACATTACACTGAACTCAGTATTCTTTTCTTAGAATTGCTTAGACAGAAATCTAACTTCCCCCCTGGTTTTAAGTTCATCCTTCTTAGATTTCTTAAGAAATGTTCTTTTAGGTCACTTTTAAGAGTTCATTCCTTAATCTTAGAAGGGCTGCAAAGAATGTTGCTATAGGGTGGAGAGACATAAACACATATATACACATATGCACACACACCTACTATTTGCTGTGGCTTTATTCATCTTGAAACAGGAAATAGAAAATGAAAAAAAATATTCAAAGCCTTCCTGTGTTGGAAGGCTGTGTGGTGTTCCTGGTGTGGTTTTGATGTACTTATGAAGAACGTTTTGCTTTCCACTTGGACTGAAAGTTTCATTAATAATGAAAATGACGATAATAGAAGTAGTACCTGAAGCTTTAACATATCATTATTAGTGAAAAATTCCTTTATATGTAGATCATTTCATTTGGTCTCCACAACAACTATCAGTAGATTATCAGTCCCATTATATGGCTGGGGATGCTGAGGTTTAAAATTTGCCAAAATTAGAAAGTGGTAGAAATAGGGCCTGAACACAGCTGCTAATAGCTGTCTTCTGTGTCTGCCCACATTCATTCAGCTTTGGCAACAGCATTTGAGGACCTTCCATGTTTCCATTATCTAGAAATTCTCAACAATGTGAGATTTGAGATGGATCATACACAGTTTTAAGGCCAATATAGTTTCTTAAGACTGAGTTTTTTTTTTTCAATTAATGCTCCCTTCCCTTGCATCGATATATCTCAAATATTCTTAATTAAACAAGCCATAAAAAATAAAACATATATTGACAGAGATAATACCATTCTATAACAGGTTGGCTTCAAAATTCAGAATAAATGTGCCTTGAGCACTGAAAGTAAGGTTAGCTAAATGCCTATTTGTAGCCTCCCTCACAAGTGTCAAATTGATTTTTCCCTTCAGTGGTTATTTTGCATGAAATTCAGCTCCACCAGCCTCCTGCTTTTCTACCAGAGAACCCAAGCTGAGTGCCTCTTGGGGGTTCAGCAAATCTCTCTGCTTGGTAGCAGTGGCTATGGTTTATCTTTTCTCCCTCACTTGCTTCATCCCTTTCCTCTCTCCTAGCGCTTTCTGGGATGCATGTGGACAGGTTATGGCTGAAATGAGAGTTAGGGCTGTGATAGAGGGCTCTAGTTAATGTAGTGTTCTTTTAGCATCAAAAGCTCAAAGTCTGAAGAAAGGAAAATATCCATCATTTTGCAATGCACAAAAGTAATAGATACTTTGCCTCTACTATCTGTACTCTATACAATGGTCCAGAGCCGAAGATGAATCTGGGCATATAGTATTTGCTTCATATATCTTTGCAAATAAATGGAATGAATAAATTCAATTTATATGAAAACTAAGGCTCTGAGAGTGTGACTTGCCCAGACAACCAATGTTTCACCATCTATGCAAGATTCCTTTGGCAGAAAGATGTGATATGAAAGGTCATAGGCTTTTACCTAAGGAGATAGTGGTATGCTTGTATAGATGGAACGAATCTTGATGAGGAATGCCTTACTTCTGTCACACTCAGTTGGAAGTGATAAATTGGATTGTTTATGCAGAAATGATATTCTCTGCCCTCATATAGTCACTGACCAAAATACCAAAAACATAAACTGGATGGCAAATTTGGTACAAAATACTCATATTTTAAGGACCTAGATATCACCCTCTCTCTTCTCTAAGTGCCTCCTTCTTCTCTCACCCCCATCTCCCATCTGGTATTCTCAGGTTTTGGCTACATACATAATGAGGTCAGGTTTGGAGCACTGAATCCTCAGGTGCTGGGTATCCACACATTGAGCTCCACAAGGCTCTGTTGCTGGGATAGTTGAGATATGTAGAATGTTACTGGCCACAGGCTGGCTGAGAAGACTGGATGAGTAAACCCTATGTATTGCTAGTTGCAAACTGCCGTGGGAGAGCCCAGAGGAGCAGTCACTATAGGGCAATGAGTAAGGGACTTGGATTAAGAAATTAGAATGAATCCCAGGTTGGTTACTCAAATACTATGTAATCTCAAAGAACAGAAGTTCTATAGTAACAGCCCAGGTTTTGAAATTACACAAGCCTGGGTTTGAATTCTGGATCTACTGCTTACAAGCTCTTTGACTTAAAGCAGGTCACTCAACTTCTTAGGATCTCAGGCTTTATGCTAGTAAAATTAGGATATAAGACTTCCCAAAATGATGATGAATGTTAAATGAAATAAACGAGGAAAACTTGTTTAGCACAGTGTCTGATACAAAGTAGGAAATCCTTATTGCTAAGGGCTTGTCTTGGGGAAGTGGAAAACTATCAATTTTTGCTACTGGAGAGACCTGGGTTCAGTTAGTGGCTAAATGTGCATCCTTGGGTAAGTTACTAAACTTTTCTGACTCTCAGTTTTACTATAAGACTTTTGTGAAATTTAATGAAATTATAGATTTGAAAGTACCTGGAACAATACATAGTCATTGCCTTGGTCTTGGCCTCTAAAACCATGAGAAAAAAAATGTCTGCAGTTTAAGTCCCTCAGTATGGTATTCTTTGTCCAATTTACAATATAGCCCTCACTGCCCTAACCACAGTGTCACTGAGTCATAATTACATGTTGGTTCTACAAACATGGACTCCAAGGAGAGACCTGATGACAGTCCATGCAACACAGAAGTTGCTCAAAAATGCTCAGTAGATTGAACTTTTCTAACTCTATTTTTTGTAACTTTTGATGACAGTGTTGCATATGAATTACATTGCATTGTAACTGGGATTCAAATCCTAATTCTTCCACTTCTTAGCTGTGCAATTTCAGACAAGCTAATTAACCTTTCTGTGCCTTAACTCCTGATTTGTAAAATGGGAAAAACAATATCATCTCTCTCATGGGGTTGTAATGATGCTTAATAAATTAATTCTAGAGGGTTTAAAACAGTGTCCAACATGCTCTAGGAGTGTTTTGTTAAATGAAAATTTATTACCATCTTCAAATAAAATAAGGGTTAAGCAATACTCTTCATATTCTTTAGCTTATAGTTTTATTGGAGTAAATAAATGGAATCATTGATAAGAGACAATATTTGCAAAGTGTGAAGCCGTACACTATTGTTATCCATGAGATTTTCCACAACACCAACTCTTGTAGATGAACCATACTCAAGAAAGGGGATAGAGAAGAAGTGAAGAGTGGAAAAAATCTAATAGTAAATCATATTCGTAGTGACTGTCATTTATTCTAAGTTATAATATTTTTAAGATGCTGAGGTAGTATGAAATGACAGTACTTCATTGAGAAGTAAAGCATTAAAGAATAGGCCCATGACAAGCACACAACAGATTTTAAGTTGCACTAAATTAGTGTACAAGAATTCTTAGTGAAATATGATTATCAGTGATTTTTATTTTTAAAATATATTTGTAAAATTTCCTACTTTTCTACAATGAAATGTGTTACTTCTATAAACACATAAAACAATGATACTAGCATTTTCTGTAAGAATTCCTAAGGAGAAAATTTGATACAACAGCCATAAACACACACACACAAACACACGGAAGCCACCATGCCCTTTATGAGGAGAAGACAAATAAATACATGTATTTGAGTTACTAGACAATTATTTTCTCTTGGCCAACTATGGTATGGCTGTTAAGATGGATTATCCCAAGTAGGAGAGACAGTTTATTTGAGAAGGACCAAAAGCAGGTGGGAAATTTCCTCAAGAAGAAAGCACAGAATGTTTCTGAGGGGGGAAATGAGCAATAGAACAAATGATGGACTGTTGACTAGACTGGTTAGAATCACAGACCCTTGGCATTGGGAAGGGCCTGAAAATAATAGAGTTTAACTCTCCATCCAAACCTTCAATCCTTTTAATAATAGTTCTTGCTACCAGATCGTCTATTACAATTACCTGAGAGAATTTATAAACAAATACAGATTTCCAGAACCCATTCCAGATGGACTGAGTCAGAATTTTAGTGTGTGTGTTGGGGGTGAGGTGTGTGGCAGGGAGGGAAGTCAGGGATGGAATGAACCTGTGCATATTTTTATAATATTACCTTGGTGGAAAATCATGTTTTAGTTTATACACTGTCTTAATTTATACAATCTCTAGGTAGCTCTTTAAAATGAGCTGCAATCTATTCCCATTTAGCTTTTCTTCCTTCAACCCTTTTCCATTTTTGGAGCCAAATTCAAGATGGTTCCTTCTACTACAGAACTATCTCTCAGATTGCTCTGGCTAATTAAATCAAAGTAAACCAAAATGCATGTTATCTTGACATTTTTTTAAGTAAATGGGAACAGAGAAATGACAGAACATAAACTAATCCTTAGAGTCACTGCTTTGAATATATAACCTTTAGAAAACACTACTAAGCTATGACTGTTCTCTCAAAGTGATGCAGACTAGTTAAAGAGACTCAGATTGCTGTCTGCTGTTGGGAGATTTGTGAGCTTGAACTTGAAGGGTAGGAGGATCTCTTCTCTGCAACTCTTGCCCTGACAAGGTGAGTAAGCAGCTGCAAAGAACTGACCTCCACCCCATCACACCCTATCTTTCCCCTAAATTTGTGTTGCCACAGGCTGAGAAGGATGGGGTACCAATCTTCTTTAGAATGCAAATGCTGGACAGGGCAGTTCTTGGATATAATTTACATTGTTACACTGTGGTTTGTGCTTGTTTAATCAGTAAATCACTTTGTATGTGGTGACACAGATGAACACTCAGTTTTTTCCTAAGAGATTTTGCGGTGTTTGGGTACAAGGATGAGAACCCTTCATCAAAGCTACAGCTCAATAAAGATGGTGACTCCATTTGCACAAACCAACTCAAAATGGATTAAAGAAATAGACATAAGACCTGAAACCATAAAATATATAGAAGAAAATATAGGCAAAACACTACATTATATACATCTCAGTAACATCTTTAAAAACACAGCACCTAAAGCAAAGATAGTGAAGGAAAAGATGAAAAGCTGTGTTTATATCAAACTAAAAAGCTTTGTACAGAAAAAGATACAAAACAAAGAGATACCCCACTAATTGGGAGAGAATTATTGCACTCCTTAGTACTGACAAGGGACTGATCACAAAGATCTACAAAGAGTTAATCAAACTCAACAAAAACTAACTAAACAATCCAATCAAAAAATGAGCAGAAGAGCTAAAAAGACACTTCTCCAAAGAAGAAATGCAAATGGCCAACAGGCATAAGAAAAAATGCTCAACATCTCTTGTAATTAGGGAAATGCAAATCAAAACCACAATGAGATACCACCTTTCACCAGCAAGAATGGCACATATTAAAAAAAAACAAAACACAAAAACTAGCAACAACAAATGTTGGTTGAGATGTGGAGAAAAAGAAACTCTCCTACACTGTTGGTGGGAATGCAAGCTGGTCCAACCACTGTGAAAAGTTGTGTGGAGGCTCCTCAAACTACTAAAATAGAGATTCTATAGGTATCTACCCAAAGGACACAAAAACATTAATTCAAAAGGACATTTGCAACCCTATGTTTATTGCAGCACTTTTTACAATAGGTAATCTATAGAAACAACCTGAAAATAGATGACTGGATCAAGAAAATATGGTACATTTTATACAATGAATATTATGCAGCAGTCAAAAAAGATAAAATCATGCCATTCACAGCAACATGGATAGAGCTAGATGGGATTATGCTCAGTGAAATAAGCCAGAAAGAAAAAAAAAATTCAGATGGTTTCACTTATAGGAGGAATATAGAGGAAACAAAGAATAAGGGAAAATAATTATAATAAATTAAAAATCAAAATCAACAGAAAACCATAGATCAGAGAAATTCTTCAGGGGAGGAGGAGAGAGAAGGAACAAAACAGGACCTGGGAAGAGCATTAAAAGGGACTATGGTGACGGGACACAGATGAATTGGTGGTGGGAATTTCATGGGGACTACACTTGAGAGGAGAAAGTAAACATTGCCAAATGGGCATTGATGGGAAGGAGAGTCCCACTTGGTGGTGACGCCTAGAAGCTGTTGGGACACTATTCTGAAGAATACTGTGCCTTTTAAAAGCAGCACTGAAGAGATACTTGAAAGACAAAGAGAGGAATACTCTCAGCTTAGGAAACACACACACACACAGGAAAAAGTATCTCAGTGAACGTGGGGAGTTGTAGTAACTAGAGTATCTACCCAGGAAAAAAGAAAGTTGTAAATTCAGTTTTTAATCTTCACTAGCTGTTCACCTAAACATCTGAATTTGGGATAGGATTTTCAGTTATTTCTCTTCATCAACATTTGGAGGTAATACATAGGAGGGCCTTAGCTTAATCAATTGTGTATTTTATTTCACTTTTGCTTGGTTATTTCTAAAATAATCTGCTAAATTTGGAATCTCTTAAGCAACCCTCCAGAGTCCTTAAACCAAAATACAAACTGATCAGCATAATATAGAACGTGAATTCAGGTAAAAGCTGGAGGGAGGCAGCATGAGCACATCTTCTTTTTTCCTTTATGCTTATCACAAACACCAATTTTGGTAAAACCCTAATGTGAGGACAGTAAGAATTTTTAACTTATGTCACTTGTCAGCACTGACAATTACCCTGCAGCTCAAGCAGCTATTTTGTGAACGGTATGATGATTCCTCCAATCATCTCCACTCCTTGGAGAACTGAATAGTAATTACTCTGAAACAGAAAAAAGAAACTTACCTTCGTTTGCTGGGAATAACCCCCATCTCTTCGCTGTCTCCCTCCAGCATGACTCTCCTGGCTTGCCACCACTCATCATCAGAAGCATTGATAACATGGAGGATGTCGCCATATTTAAAACTAAGTCCTTGACTTGGCAGCCCACTGTCCTTGCTCTTGTCATAGTCGAACATGGCTCTGTAGAAAATGACAAAAGAGAACACTGCTAGGAATCTAGGGCACCACAGATTTTAGATTTCACCCTTTTTATTTTTTACCTTTGCTCTGAAAACCCATCATTCATTTGATACCAAGTTCCAGGACTGAGTCCCAGGATTGCAGCCTACATTCCCACTGTTTTGGTCACAACTTGAGATTAATTTTTGCTTCCTGTGGAAGGTTTCAAGGCAATCTATTGATTATTAAAACTGGGGTAGTTTTTCTCTTCTGGGTTATCTTCAGATGTGAGAGGTCAAAATAGGAGATGATAAAGGTACCTCAATACCTAATGGAGACTTTTGTCCTCCAGTACAAATTTAAAAATCACCAAAAAGAAGGGATAATGAAAAACCTGGGAATCTGCCTGGATGAAACATTGTGTGTTATGAATCAGCCTGTAGAATTCTTGCTTTTCTAGAAGAGAAAAATGGCAGCTTAAATATTCACCCATAGGAGAACTGTGATCCTTCCATTCAGTGGAGTATTGGATTACCCCTGAAACTGGATGGCTGCACTGGTTAATATAATGGCATGAATAAGTGCTTAAAATATAATGACACAAATACATATAGCTCTCGCTCTCTGTGTATATACAGATAGATTGAAATCACATAAACACATCTCTTTGCTTCTACAGAATGCTCACCTACTTCATCGTTTCAGTGGGCACTCTGAATTATAATTCTCACTTTCTGCATAATCCCATTCCCACTAAAGACCATTTGCTGAGCTTTGCAAAGCCTGACACCCTGTAGCATATATGATTAGTAGGATGAGGGAACTGGAAGCTGATTAGAAAGAGCACAAGGGACTGAGGTGATGGTGCACTGGGGAAATGGTGGTGGGAAGTGGGGACCACAACTGAAGTAAGAAATATATAAATAAAGAAAAAGAATTTTTTAAAAAAAGAAAGACAAATAAGACCTTAATAACTAGCTGTTGTTTTGAGTGGATGATTTGTCTCGAGCCTGATATGGTGTGCCTCTGCCTGCATCCTTACTCTCACAAACCTCCCCACAAATACAACATATCACGTCTCTGTAGAAGCAGGTTTTTGACACTTCCTTGTTTATTTCTTGATTCCATTCTAAGATTTCTTTGGGCATAACCACTATGCATGCAAAACTAGCTAGATATGAAGAACACATTTTTCTTAAATCACTAAGGAAAAAGTGTGGTTCTAATCCTTTCTCTTTTTTCCCCCCATGAAAGAAATGTCACATCTACTGTCATAGCAACACCCCAAAAGTTGAAGATAGCATCCAGAGCTCTCACACATTGCAGGAAAATTGAATTACTTGCAACATAGTCCTTTTTCCCATTAACTCTATCCCTATGTGAAGGAATCTGGGGCAGGGGGGTGGCTTCTTGATTTCAGCTCCCAGAATGACTCATTTCCACCTTCACAACCTGAAACTTCCCTACTAGTTTCAGCAAAGCCATAGCCAGGAAAAGAAGGATATGGTAAGGCATAGACCCACTACAACACTGTCACTTCTCTGAGTGGGTGATGTGACATAAATTAATGAATACTCCAAGCTACAGGGTTTTTAGTACAATGTTAGTCCAATAACTACTTTCATATGGAACATTATGAAATAATGAGCATTAATAGTGAGCATTAATGAAATAACACATTCAGAGCACCCAGCTCAAGTTGATATAGTATAGTGGAGGACAATATCGTGGTTAAGAGGACAGACCTAGGGGTTTCCTGTCAAGGCAATTTCATGGTCCTACTATTGTACTTTTTAGTAGTCTTGCGGCTAGTCACCCAGGCAAGCTCCTTAACCCCTCTAAGGCCACAGTTTCCTCAAATGCACAGTAAAGATGACAAGGGTAATGAGGGTAGCACCTCCTCCAAAGAATTGTATCAGTCTAATGTTATACCAGGTAATCATGCAGGACCCGCACCTCATTGTCCTGCACACAGTGGCATCAGTAAGAATGAAGTGTTGTGGTTATCATTACCTCCCCTCTCCCTTTTGAGTGAATACACATGCAAATCCTCTTTATAGATTTTAGTCTGTGCAAAATAAAAGCATAGCAAGCCTGAGACAGTTATCCTTAAAAAGCCATGCTTGTAAAAGATGGTCTTTGACTGACATCTGGGAACTTAGAATTTGGGTAGACTCTCACCATTACCTATTAAGAGTGGCTCACTCTACCTACACTGTATAGACAACGCCATTTCTGCTGAAACCCCACTTTGCTTCTGGAGTCAGGAGTTGTGTTATGAGGGTATTCATGTAACCAGTTCTCAATAAAAACCTTGGACATTGAGATTTTACTCAATCTTCCTGGTAGATAACATTCACATGTCACAATTAATTGTGGAGGAAATAAGCACATCTCATGAGACTACTGGGGAGTCTTCTAAGAAGACTTAGGAGCTTGTGCCTCCTTTCCTTTAGCCTTTGCCTCATTCTTCTTTTCCTTTGTTGAATTTGCTTTATATTATTTTGCTGTCATACATCAGTTACATATAAGATGATTTTGAGTTTTGCAAGTCCTCCTAGGGAGTCATCAACCATTGGAGCTATCTTGGGAACCCCCATCCATTGACGCATTTCCATAATACTCTATCTCATTTTTGATGAAGGTAGGATGAATGTAATTCTCTCCCCCCTTTTACAGATGAAGGATATGTCTAGTGAGACCTGGTGACTGGTTCAGGATATATAGTTTAGTGGCAGCAACCCAGGACTGAAGCTTGGCCTCCTGATCCTGAAATCTGGTTCAGTACTCTACATCTTGCCTCTTCCTTCCCACCAACCCGGAAGATGGTGGCAAGGATGGTAACTATAATGGCAACCACAGCTTATGGCCCATATTTATGGCCTCACACTTTGTATTCATTGTTATACTCAACATCATTCCAACCTGAAAGATAAAAAATAGTGTCCCCATTTCACAGATGAGGGAAGCACATTCAGGAAATTAAAGGATCTGTCCCAGGTCACACATACGCATGTGGTAGAGACTGAGTCTAGAATAAGATCTGTCTGCCTCCAATTCCACACTGTTCGGCATTTGATGATCAGGTTTAATTTTCCAGTTTGTTACCGTCTGGTCATGCTCACAACAGAGCAGTACCAGAAGGTTTTAATCCTTCTTCAGGTTTGACTGCCACTTCTGTCCCAATTCCCTGACCTTACTGTTCAATTCTAGTCAAAATACTTTTTCTGCTAAAAATCTTTGGAAATTTGGTTTTGGTCTATTTCTTCCGGATGAAAAGTGAAAAGCAATCATGAAAGCTGTCAGAAGCCAAGAAAGGAGGCTCGAGGGTTAGACTGTGTGGATTTGTGACTTTTTAACTGTGTGATCTTGAGCAAGTTACTTAACCTCCCTTGACTTTACATTTTCTTAAGTGTAAAACTGGCATAATATATCCTCACATTTATGGCAGCATGAATTATAACAGCTAGAGACAACCTAAGTAAGTGCCCATGACCTGACAAAGGTATAAAGATGTGGTGTATGAACACAATAAAATACTATTTAACTATGAAAACACATGAAATCCTGTCATTTGCAATAATATATGGATGGACCCAAAGAATATCATGTTTAGTGAAATAACTTAGATGGAAAAAAAAATCATGCCTGACATATAAAAAATAAAACAAATGGATGAACTAAATAAAACAAAAACAAGATTGTAGACTTTAAGTGACTACTAGAAGGGAAAGGGGGACAGGATACTCTTAAACAGAGTAAAAGGGGTGAAAGACAGAACTGAACTTGTAGGGGTCAACATTGTGTAGTATATACACATGCTGATTTTTTTAATGGTATGCAACTGTAGCTTATTTGTTATAATGCAATGTTATTTCAATAAAAATATTACAAATTTGTTATTTGAGAATTACTACTCTCCCATTGACATAAAATACCAGCTACTTCAAAGAGTCCTGGGAAGGATTAAAGGCGATAATAGTTATAAAGTTTTGCGATACCTGGCATTAACAACTGCTCAACAAATGCTTGTTATTATTATTATTGTATCGTTTTTCTGAAAAAAAAAAAAAAATAGAGGTCTTTGAATCAGGAAATCTTGATATAAATTGTGCTACTTAGTAGTTATCTAGCATTTTACGTATAAAGACTTCTAAAACAACACTTGGTGCGGGGGGAGGGGAGAGGGAGGGTGGAGGGGAGGTGGGAGCACGAGGGACTGAGGTGATGGTGCACTGGTGAGATGGTGATGGGGAATACATGGGGATTACAATTGATGGCAAGTATATGTAAATTAAAAAAAATATATTAATAAAAAAAAAAGACTTCTAAAACAGTTCTGTATCCCTGAATACCCAGGGATCTATACTCAATATAGATCTGTGGAAATATTTTAGTAGCTCTTAAAAGCCCTCTTTCTTTTAAGCTGCAGAGTCCCCATGTTTAAGGGAAGTGAGTAGAAGCTGTTCGTGACATCCACGCCAGGTCAGACATTCATTCTCTTCTGTTCCATTCTGCTCCCAAGAGGAGTTTCCCCATTCCTGTCTTCAGCAGTAAGTGCTTTCACTCGAGTGGAACAGCAGCATACTGCCTCTGAGTTCTGTTTACCCGGGGCCATCTGCCTCTAGGGTTACACTGATTCTAACTTTTCAAGTCCTTAAAAACAAGCAACTGACACATTTCAGCAGCTTCCTCTAATATCACTCAGCTATTAATGTATTCTCATGCCTGGGAAAAATACTACAGTGCCCCATCACTTAATTTAAAAAGCAATAAGCTGTTTTTAATTTGCTTTATGTGCTAATTCATCACAGCTACTTTTACAAAAAGCCATCAAGACTCATACTTTCCACCCAGGGTGCTTTTAACAAGTCCATTAGACAAGTGGAATTAGACATGAATAAAGCAATGACTCTTCTATCCCTCCTGCCTCTCCCGCATTTCAACATGTGGAGTCCAGAAGCCACCTGGAGAAGTTTAGTGAGGGAAGATGAAGCATCTGTCATTCTCGGGGCTACATAACATGGCCATGAGATACCTACCAGTGTACCTTACTGCAATGGTGCTTATGAAGTGCCCACGAATGTGCTAAACCCTTGTAGTCATTGTTTCACCAGATGCACTAGATAGGTGAGATAGCATGTAGGGTAAGCCAGGCTTTAAAGAAATAAGAAACCTGGGTTTAAGTCCTATATCTGCCATTTCTAGTTGTGAAATTTGGGCAATTTACTTAGCCTTCTAACCACTGGTGACCATTCTCTCATTTATGAAATGCAGATCATAATGTCCTTAACTCAAAAGATTACTATGGAGATACAACAATGCAATCATAAATGAAATGCCTGATATCAACGTGAAATGCATTCTCTTGTTATTATTTCTGACCACAATCTGTCATGTATACATTTTTTGGTGTCTTAAAGGAATGGGACTAAAAGAGTTGAAGTGAAAAAAGCTATTAAGTAGCATAATCAATATTTAAATGTATATAATATATGTAAATCAGAAATCCATGCTTTTGACTATAGAATATAACTCGGAATTCCTGATAAGGAATGTCATTCTCAGATCAGACCTCATCACCAAGGATATTATGACATAGTGATCACATTTATAATAACAACATGGACTGAATTTCAGGAAAGAGATAGGAGTAGTTTAGTGAGTGTGCATCAGTTCACAACTGCCCTGCAATACATAATTAAGGCTTGTATTACAGATAAGAAAACATAGACTTGGATAATTTAAGAAATATTTTTGATGTTACAATAGGTATCAGGTAGTGAGACCCGACTCCAAGCCTGTCTTCCCCAGGGATCTGAGACCCTCCTGTTATATCAACTCATGCATTACTTTGGGGATACAACCCCCTTCCAACAAAAACACCCACATTTTTTATTGGTTTGATTGCGGTGACATCTAATGACCATGGACCACATAGTAATGGCATTCTCTCCTTGTTCAAAGATAGAGCTTTGGCTACAACACTTTGAGACTGGCCAGGTAGAGAATGAGTAGAGCGGAGAGCATGCCCAGGGCAGCAACACTAAAAGCAGGAAAAGTTCTGCGTATTTTATGGTGACAGAGAATATGGTAGGAAGCATAATAATCCCTCAGTAATCTTCCCCTGATATGTTTAAGCCTTGATTCCTATAAACTGTGAAATATGTGAATTTACATGGCAAAAGGGATATACAGATGTGATTGAAATTAAGGGTTTAATAGAGTTAGATTATCCTGAATTATCTGGGTGAGCCCAATCTATCACAAGTCCTTGAAATCTGAGGAGAAGGTGGAAAAATAGGTCAGAGGGATGCAACATGGAAGGATTTGACTGTCACAGATCAATCTGAAGATGAAGGATGATAATTTGTTACAACTGATAGAAAAGTTACAATGAAGACAAGAGGCTGCATAATTTCACAGAGGGCAGGTAGAAGCCAAGAGTTACCAGTTGAAGCTTCTGTTGAATAGGAACAATTACTTTAAACAATAATAATATCAACCTGCTGAGTCTTTGTTATAAGTCAGCCCATGCATAAAGTGTCTCAGCCTTACATAATTTAATTTTATCGAATCCCTACAACTAGTGTAAAATAAGTATATGGTTATTTCTACTTTTCAGATAAAAAAATACCTAGGCTTTATTTTCTTGTATTTCATCCAATTCTCACAAACCCCTGAGAAATAAAAATTATTGCATCTATTTTCAGATAAGGAAACTGAGGCACAGAATAAACAGCCTCTTTCTCCCATACAGTTGGTTGGTTGAACCTATTTTGTGAAGAAGAGAATACTGAGTCTTGAATGGAGATGTGTCCTGATTCCTCTACTGGATTAGAAGCTGCTGAAAGTCAGGGGCTTCCAGGTCTAGCCTCTGCACAGATACATTTATACACGAATAGACAACCAACATGCTGCTCCTTCCTGTGCCACTTATGTGGTTGGGATAGAGAAGTCTTTGTCTCCATGACAACTTTAAGACCCAAGAAGCAGACTCCTTAATTTGACTCAATTACTATAGTCTCTTGAAGTTGAAGCTCCTGCTTGATTAAAGAACTGGTTTCCACCTTTCTATGCAGCAGGAGAAAGAACAAAAGCAGCAGGGGATAAAGTCTGCTTTCCTCGCCATCTTCCTGGGTCCGACATGGACAAGGGTGTCATATTTTAAGATAAACAGGTGAGGAGAGTGCTGAAAGCACAACTATTGGAGTGAAGAAACAATCAAGAGAGTTCTCTTTTTTTAATATTTAACTTTTCTCTTTTTTAATTTTTAATTTTTTTATATTGTTGATCATTTTTGTACAGTATAAAATATATATAATTGATTTATCTCTTTCTACTTGAGCTGTTCAGAAAAATCCAAAGGCTAACTTCATCTATAAGATGGGTCTCATCATTCCAAAATGAAACATATTTGCAAGAAAAGCACAATAACCATCAACCAATAGCTCCTATTCTTCACCCAAAACTTCTTTATTTATATTATTATTTTTTTCTTTGCAACCATTGGAAGGAGAATGAAATGGTGTCTTCTATCTGTGAAAAATACAACAACCCATATATAGTAAACACTCTCAAGATGTTTTCCTACCAAGGGATGTGGAAAATGATGCTGAACTAGGAGCAGAGAGATCTAAACTTTAGTTGCTCTGAAAGATCACTTATTTCCAATTGTTTTCTGGTCTTAAAAGGATTCATTCACCCACTCATGAAATAAATGTTTTATAAACAGAGAAGATTTCCTAGAAACAGAAAGAAGCTTAGATGGAGTTAGGAGAGCAGGGCTCCCATTTTGATTTCAGTATAATCTTACTGTTAGATGTTGAATAAGCTATTTAACCTCTTTGAACTTCAGGTTCTATATAAATCGGCCAAAAATCTATTCTATGATTTTGTCCTGCAAGGCAATTTTAGGGAAGGAGGGAACTTCTCATGTGGTTGATCTTAATGTGTGTCTCATAGGATTTTATTTGACTTGTATCTGTGCCATCCCTTTGGTGAATCTCAGAACTCCTTTTCTTCTCTCGATGCCATCACTTGGGAGGGAAGTGCCTCTCTCTGTACTCTTATATCACACAGTAGTATCATTTTTAACCTTTGTAAATTCTTACTGTGTAAGTATGAGGAGGGGGGAAGGTTCAAATTTGTCCTATGCCTGGAATCTCATCACATGGCAGATGTTCAATCAAAGTTGTTTTCTGTTATTCAGTCAATCATCTGTGTTATCATAGGGAAATCCATCAAATTCAATAGTTTGCTTTCTTTCCTGTGATGCCTGGTTAGAGTTGGAAATAATATGTAAAACAGATTCTCAGTGGCGCCTGGCACAGGCTTCCCTGTCTTTCTTAGGAAACAATAAAAAGAAATCCAACATTCCCGTCTTTTACATCGGAACATATTCATCACTGGGGAGAGGGAAATCATGCATCTCTGCTTACTTCTCAAATCTCTTTGAGGAACCATAGCACACAAACCCCTGTGAGTTTCATGTCCAGACTAACTGAGGTTTAGTGCCACTATCTCCCCTTTCATTTCACCCAGTGAAAAGGGAGGGCAAGGTCACCAGCATATCAGTCTTAGAGAAAAGGAACACAGTACCATCAATCTTTACTAAGAGACCATTTATCAAGATGTCATTGTTCACTGAGTGACTATTAAGCGTGTACTAGGATTTACAATGTATCAGGCTCTGTTCTAGGTATTTATGATTTATGATTCAACAGACATCCCTTAAAATTGTTCCCACTTTAGAGTAGGGTAAATGCATGATGTGACTGTGATGTGACTGTGATAGGTTATTTATCTTCTAAAGCAGGTTTTCACTTTATTAAAGATACTCTTCTCACCACACCAGACTGTTGCCTTCTAGGTTAGGAGGGTTTGGGGACAATATCGGTTTCTACTGTGCACAGGGAATCATTCAGTCACTGCCAGGACCAAACATGGAGATAACTGGGCACAACCAGGGATTCTCACAGCCTGAACCTCTCCAGAGCTGATTATAATTAGAGAAGAGGCATTACTTCCAGGGACAACTTCCCTTTTAGTCTCTCCTGAATCTCCAGCACTCCTGACTCCCTGAGGAAAGTCAGCACTTCACATAGCCAGAGTCTGCGCGTTGGTCATTTCAGACAACCTAACAGTAGAGTCTGGGACTGGGCTGTTCCATCATGCCTTCTCTCTCAGGGAGTCCTATCAATCTGTCAGGCTGGTTTATACCCAGTGCTCACTGACAGGACCCCATCTGAGGGAAGCAGAGACCAATCTGAACTTGCCCAAAGGCAAGACTTGGCAGAGCACGACAAATGGTACTTTCAGGTTCAGAGGTGAGTCAGGCTATAGAGATTAACCATCTTAAATCACTGTCTTTGCCCCAAATGCTATCAGCTGCCACTCAGATAATAAACATGGGAAATAAGAACACAAGCAAGATGAAAAGCCTGGGTTTTATGACAATCCCAATATCCAAGGTATGGCCTTGTTTATCAGACAGTCAAGACACATTATCTGTTATCTTAGTCAGGCTGAGACAGCCCCAACTGACTACAGCCTTTACTTCTGCTCTGAGTTAAAAATGTGGGTCAAACTTCGGTATATAATTTTCAGGGTTTTATTTCCACTAATTAGTAGACTTGTAGTGGAGTAAAAGAAGAAATATCCTAGTAGAGGATTTCATTGTTGTTGAGACTAATTATCAATTAAACATTAAAATTTATATAGGAAGATCCATATAAATGTTATGAAACATAAACATCAGATAATCCTGGGTTCAAATGGTGACCCTGTCACTTAGCTATGTGATTTTCAGTAAAATGTCTGGTCTCTGTACTGGTTTCCCAAGGTGCTAAGTGAGGGGCAAGAATCCCTTCCTGTTCAACAGAATCCTTAAGACAATTACAAAAAATAAAACAAACAAACAAAAAAAAAACCAAACCCACTTAGAACCCACTAACAGCTCAATATTTACTTGAGTCTAAAGTCAAAATAACTTCCATCCCTTTTTGCTCACTGGAGCATAAACAAGGCAATTCTTTATCAGCTTTCCAATAAAACTTTACATACTTACTGACTGACAAGTGATACTAGCTGGCAATGTGCCCAGCTTAGAAGGAATGTTGAAAAAACAGGTTTTTTTTCCCCCCTGAGCATATAAAAATGGGGAAAGACATCCAAAAACATTTGAACATGAGTACACCCCCAACAGGCTGTTGGACAACCATTTCAGCTCCTTCTCAAACCGAGTTGAGGTTTTTAACATTTTTTTTTAATTTGTTTGGTTTGTGAATTTTCATAAAACTGTGGAAATTGTAAGCCTGGATTGGGGCAAATGAAGACCTGGAATTAGAAGAAAACTTCACCTCAGAACCTCACGTATATCCATAAAGACTATCATTATCAACTAATGAATGAGAGTAGAGAGGATAAACACCTGGAGTTCAGAACATACTCACACTGCCACATATGGATGTGAGCTAAGAGTTACATAAATTTTAAATCCAGTATTATTTATGGAGTGTCTAGTACATGCCATTCACAGTGAACAATAAACTTATTTCTTGTCCTCATGGATGACTGTTTGGTTGAGAATAAAGGTAAGGGGTATATTCATTCAGCTATTTACTTACTTATTTTTCTTGTTTATTTATTCAGCAAGTTGTTATAGGACAAGTCCTAACAGTGAATGAAAATTCCTACCTTGGAGCTTATAGTCTAGTGAAAATACATGGACAGAGCCAATAAGACTTAATACAACTTCTTTTCACTAAATTGAACTTTATTTTATTATGCTTTGCAGAGATTTCTTTTTAAGTCGTAAATTGAAGGTTTGTGGCAAAAAGGACGACTCCCTAAAGGCTCAGATGATGGTTAGCATTTTGAAGCATAAAAGTCTGCATATTTTTTATAGGCACATTGCTATTGTGCTCTTAATAAGCTACAGCATTGTGTAAAGAGCTCTCTATGCTCCGGGAAACCAAAAAATCCATGTGACTCTCTTTATTGCATATTTACCGTACTGCAGTGATCTGGAACCAAACCCTCAATATCTCTGGGGTATTCCTGTAAATGTGAAAAGAGTGTGCTAGGCTAGGAATTTGTAATTGCTGTGGAAAAGGTTAAGGATAAAAAAGGGTAAGAGCGACCATGATTTTGAGATGCAGTAGAGTTGTGTAAGTGACGAAGTTCATATTTTTGAATGGGATGGTCGAGGTAGGACTCACTGAGAAAGAGACATCTGAGCAAGGCTTGGAGGCATCTGAGGAAAGTGTCTAAGAAGAGGGAACAGAAGTGGGAACATCCATATCTTCATCACTTGATGAACCTTATCTTCATCTCTAAAATTCTAGTTTCCATCCTTCATATGTGATATTATTTTAGTACTTCATTATATTTGTGTTGATTTGCTTGTGGATTTATTTTCCCTTCTAGACTGTTCTATGCTTAAGTGTTAGGACAGATAGGTTTAATTGATCTCTGTGCAGCTCACACTAAATGGAAGGGGAGGCACTCACAATGCAAGGTTAAACTGAACTAAATTTAGAAAATACCTGTGACCTTGGGCATCTTATAGTCACCTCATCAGTAAAATGGGATTAGAAATACTAAATCTGGGCCTCCCTGGTGGTGCAGCAGGCTGAGCGCTGTACTGAGAAGCCTCTGTGGCACAACAGTGCAAGTTCAATCCCTGGCCAGGGTGGGGACCCACATGGTATGGCAGACCTCTCCTGTCTCCCTGCTGCTCCCTTCGGCAGTGTGTTTCCGTCGATCTGCCTGTTGTGCTCCCCACTCTCTTTCTCTGGTGAATCCGCTCACCTTCTGCGACTCTGGCCTGTACCCCAGCTCTTGATTGCATAAATAAATAAATCTTTTTTTAAAAAAATACTAAATTTTATCAATTTGAAGTGTACCTCTTTTCATTCTAATATATCTAAAATTAAGATGTATATTACCATCGATGCCATCTCATAATTTGATTTACAGAATTTTTCCTTTCTTGGTGACACATAGAATCTACCTTATAGTTAATCACAACCTAGTTTAGTGAAACTTGGTAGGAACCATCTCTCAGGTTGCTGTGAGGATAATGAATTATGGATGAGAAGTTCTCACTTCTACTTCTCTTAGGTTATCTATTGTGGGTCACATACGGCCAGTGACCCTATTATTTTCTTTTTCTTGTACACATTTTTTTTTTTTTTTTTTTGCAAACCTCTGTAGTACTCTCTGCTCAGTGACTGTTCAAAAGTGCTGACAGGCCAAACACTGCTTAGAAAAGTTCTGTTGAGCAGTTCTGTGTAATTGAACAAATGTCAGTAGGAAATGTCCCCAGCATTTTCTAGTACTTCAGGAATTTAGGGAAATAAAAAGGAGCTAATAATATCCAAAATATTAGTGTTTGTACTTTAGGCATAAAACTAAAAGAAAACCAGGATGAATAATATGTAATAGGACATAAAACTATATTACAATCCAAATTTTTATGGGGAACAGGAAAGATTTAGTCCCAAATTGTGTAGATATATTAATAATGATTGAGTTAATAATGATCTAGTTAGTTATACAGATTTTGTGAAAATTATTTATAGTTTATTTTAAGAACCTATTTTTTAACTTTAGCCCTGAAGTTTTCAAGGTAGGGCATTTTCCATACCCGTAGGTAACTCAATCACTAATTAAGTAATTGATTGTTTTATTGAAAAACTACTACCTGCCAAGCAACAGGACAATGGAAATTGTCAGTCAGCCAGACCTGGGGGACTTTCCAGCTCTGCCATGTATTTGCTGTAGGCAAGGTCCAGTGTGGTGTGTTGGGAGTTAATTAGGATTAGCTGTGATCTTCAGGGTGGATTAGTGCCCTTAAGTCATGAGTGACCTCGCCTTCTCTTTTTCTCTACTATGTGAGAATACGATAAGAAATTGCAGTCTGCAACCAGGAAGAAAGCCCTCATCAGAACCTGACCAGATGGCAATCTGATCTGGGATTTATAGCCTTCTGAACTGTGATAGATCCAGTGCTCATGTTTGTATGACCCCAGTCTATGGCTCTTCATAGCAGCACAAGCTGACTAGGACACTGCCTAATTGACATTGTTGGAACTAGATGAGGTCACACCTGTAAAACTCCTACAGCATGGTGCTTGGTGCATAGAGATGGAAAATTGAATGACTAGTGTGTACTAGGACATGAAGCTATGTTCCAACTCAAATTTTTATGGGAGACAGGAAAGATTCAATTCCAAATGCAGATACATTAATTGATTTAACATCTGTTTCTTTCTAATGCCAGACCTGGGGCTAATGGTTCTCTGGCAGGCAGGAGCTTGGAGAAGAGAATGTTTCATGAGGCTGGAATAACTAGGCAATGGACCTGCTTTCCCCAGTTCTTTTCTCCTTCTTTTGGTAAAGAGATCAGATATTCCTGTGAGACTTCCCTAAAGCAGTAAGACTAGCATAATATTTAGTGTCTGAAACCATGGATTCATTCTTTCAATCATAGTTAATGACTGCCCTGATGTGCCAAGTATTATTCTGCCTATTGGGTTATAATGGCAAGCAAGAAAAAATGACAGTGTTTGGAATTTACAGGGAACAAGGATATGTAGAAGAAATAATAATAAATACAGAAGAAATAATGTGACATATTTTAAAATGCAGATGGCCAAATAATCCAGGAGATTATACAGTGGAGAGAAATGGAATGTACTCTGGGTCAATGAGTTGGGGAGGCTTCCAGGAGTGTTGTTTAAGTTAAGATCCAAAGGAAGATCTTAAATTAACAGGCAGAGAGAATACCCATGCAGAAACTCTTAAGGGAACATGGCATACCGGAAACTGAAGGAAGATCACTGTACTGGACAATGCAAGAAGACACCAGAATATGATGGACCAGATAGACCAGGTGCCAGATGTTTATATAGACCTCATAAAACATATTTTCTCCTCATCATGGCAATGGAAGCCACTAGAGGATTTTAAACAGGCTAATGAGATTGTCATATTTGCATTGAACATATCTTTCTGGATGCAGAATGGAAAACAAATTGGATAGTGATGAACTGGGCATGAGTCAATGCTTAGGTCCCAGGTAATGGGCTATGCAGAAGTCCAAATGATGATGGCTGACCAAAGAGGTGGAAGAGGCCAGACAGACTCTTCAGATGTTTTGTTTGGCTTGTATATGTCTGTCTGTTTCACATTATAATTTAAGTTCAATGCTTTTGAAGTTTTACTACCAGACTAAACCATCATTTTTTCTTTAAAAGGAAGATTCTAGAAACATAATAATACTGATAGAAGACAGGAAAGAAAAATAGAAGTTCTGGTGTCCCATTCTAATTGCACAATATCTCTCAAGGTCCCCAAGAAGCACACTGGGGCTCCTCAAATCAGAGTATGAAAATGTTCAATTCAGTGCATTAGTTCTCAAGCACTTCAAAATGCAGAAATTCCTCTTCCTTTGTTGATGACATGACAATCCTAAACTCACGTCCCTTATCCATTTTCTTTCAAAAGGAAAACCTGATGAAAATTCTCCTTGGAGCACTTTGGGAGAATTTCACAAGACTTCTTTATGATAACTAAAGGCACACCAGGATGTTCAAAACTCTAATTACAGGAACTCTGCAGGTTGAAATTATGAATAGCCTTCACCATGGGTGAGCAGTGCTACTCACAAAATTCAACACAACAGATACCTACTATATGCCTTTATTATTATTATTCCATGTGTTTTGCAGACAGACTGTTGTTCTCAGAGGCTGTTTATATTAACAAGCAGAAGATAGTTCCTTCAAAGAGGGCTCTTGTCCAAATGTAGATGCATTCATAGAAGACAAGAAAAGCACCAGGAGGAAGCCAAGGCACTCCCAACAAAGTGATGGGCTGAGAGCAATTTTACAGGCAGACACATATTTATAATGAGAAGAGTAGAAATGAGAAATTGCTGTTCGATAGGGTTTTGCACTGTTAGTACAGGCTGGATTTTGATGAAGAAGCAAATGGGAAGGCAACCTGAAGTTGGTCAATCTGGTCTAACATAACTATGCAAATCAAACAGGAAATCAGAAGAGACACAGTCATGTTAGTTTACTTAGAACAGTCAATGGCCATTGAAAGGGAGCTGGGATGATGTTGGGGAAGCTGTCTAGAGGAGGACCCGGAAGTGAGAGTCATGCAGGTTGCTGGACTGACTTCCTGCACAGATGCCTCTGGGGGCAGTAAGACCCAAAGCTCTGACCATGAGCCCATAATGTGAATCGATGGCTGTATTTTCCCTCCGACAGTCCTATTTTCAGTGATCATAAACTTTCTGGTGATTGCTTTATTGTTACGGCATTTTCCCAAAGAAATCAGATGGCACTCAGAGAGGTGGAGAGGGAGAGATTTACTTGTCACACTGGCAGGCCCAGTGGGATCACTCCCAAAAACCTGAGCCCTGAACAGCAGAAATGGAAGGTTTTTTTATACAGGTTGTATGGGAAACGTCTTGCCCTATCTATCATAGCACAAGTTTATCCATCATAGCATAAGCATTGTTTATTGTTTGGGGCCAGTAGTTGGGAAGGGTCAAGGTAGCCCTTTTTCAGGCTCCCACTATGAGCGCAGTTTACCCAGCAACCTCTCTGTTCCAGCAAGCAGCAGCATCTAAGCAGCAGACTCCCAGCAGCAAACTTGGCAGCTTCCTGCTTCATTATAACTTGTGCCCTGTACTTTATTTGTTCTCTGTCTTCTCTCTCTTCTCATCTGGCTCTTGATATTTACTTAGTGCTTCTTAAATACCTTTAACACAGTTTTCAGTGCCAGGGGTAAAAGACTAGTTAGAATACTTATGCCCTTATACAACATCTGGGTGTAGTAGATGAGACAATAAGTAATGTCAACGAATAATATTTAGTTGAGAAATGCAGCCGTAGAAACTTGTACAACCTGTAGAGGAAGCTTAGGGGTGCCCATTTTGAATGATGAGTGTGACACCCAGTTCTATTGGGTTGGTTGGATTTTATGCTGTGCAAGACCCGAGCTGCCTCTAATGGTCCCAGGAGTTCAGTCACAGAGGGAAAGGTAAGATTATTGTCATGATAAATTTTAAAGCTGTCTTTATTGTTCATCTGTCTTTAAGAACTTCCCATCTTCTTTTGTCAAGGATGTTTTACACAAGCTTCAAAGGGATATTAATCTTGCAGCTCTGCATCGTCCTTATGCATCTGGCTAATATGTTTTTGTCTTTAATGACAGAAGGGATAAGTAAAATCTGTAAAAAGGCTTATGTTGCGCATAGGTATTTCATCATTGAGTTTAGGTATAACAACAACCGGTAGTGGAACGACTAGATAAGGTGAATGTGTAATTTGCGTTAAATTTTCCAAAAAGAAAGCAGTATTAGGTTTGAAGAAATGCTTGTAGATTGGCAATTTAGAGGTAGAAGGAAGCAGGATTTACTGTCTTAAAGGTGGGTGAGCATCTTAAGAAAACCAACCCGTGAAGTTAATCAAGGTAGACTGTTTGGTAAGGAAGAGGCTCATTGCCTGGGACAGATTTAGATCAATTCTGGCAGATAGGAATAATCACAAGGGGCCATTTTCAACTTCATTTAATCCGTTAGAGAAGATGGAGTCACTTCCATTAAATGGGGGAAGTTATGGAATCTTTAACATTTGGAAAGAAATATGTATTTGAGCAAAGTAATTTGCTTGATAATCCATAGAGATGTGAACTTTTGCAATTACTGGGTAAAAATCACAAAATTCATGAGTTCTCTAAATTGGGTCCAGTGGTAACCCCTTACTCAGTCAAAAGTCTCCCACTGGGATTTATCACGATTCCCTCTCCCCCTCTTTCTCTCACTCTCTCAACTTTTGCTTTTAGATTCTGATATATTTAGTAAGCAAGTCTTTTAATTAATTTTAATAGTATTCTTTTGATAAAACTGTAAGACATTTAAAAATTAATTTCACCCTTTTATGACATGTGGCATGAAAATGCTTGCTATCTGTATTCTTTCAGATGATGATATATTAGTCTATTTATACTCTGATGTTATAGGGTTTAAGATGAAGAGGAAAGAGAAAAGAAACTAATATTGCTATTTACTGAACACTAAAATAGGACTTCACACACATATATATATAGCCACTGAACAATAAAAGCACTGTGAATTTGTTATTAATATCTCCACTTTTACAAATTAGAAAAAATAAGACTCACATTTAAGTCATCTGGCCATAGTTACCTAGCTGGTAAATTATAGAGTTAGAAATTGACCCAGATATGTTATTGCTTGTGTCTGAACACTCCAGTGTAAAGCATTTTCTCTCAGAAAAGATCACATCATTAACCTTCAGGAAATGGTTAAAGGTCTTACTTTCATATTAACACCTATTTGTGCAGTAATGCACACAAGCAAACAACAAGCACTGGATGCTTTGTGTAATTAAAACCTGGCTCCCTCCATTAACAAGATTCTATTTAGTGTGGAAAGCAATAACATATGTGAATAATACAGGACAAAGCATGATGTAAAGGGTTGAACAACAAAGTGATGAACACCATACTCTGAGTAAGCTTAAGAAAAGCTAGCATTAATTTCAATTCCAGACAAGACTTCATGAAAAAGGTGGCATTTGAGGTAAGCCTTGAGGAATGCATAGGGCTTGGCCAAAGAAAGATGAAAATAAAGACCATTAGAAGCTGAGGAAACAGAATGAGAAAAGCATCAGGTCTATAAAAGTATGTTTTCGCTTTACAGAATTATGCACTGCCAGATTCCCTGGAGATTACTGAGTATTTTAGGGTATATGGTGGAAAATAAGGCTATAAGAGTAGATAGAGAATAATGTATGGAGGACCTTGAAAGCCCTAGTGTGGAATTTTGGGTTCATGATGTGTGTGAAGTGCTGTCTTTTCCATAATCTCATGATTTCTGTTGTGTGGATAGTCAGATTTGCAATGACCAGCAGTCATTCATTCCTTTATGCTTGAGATTCAATAAGTGACCTTAGTTTTGCTTAGGTAATGGAGAACTCAAGGAAATGATAATTTTCATTTATGAACAAGTCAAGTCTAGAGATAGATTTAAATTATGAGCCCAGAGTTTATCACTGAAGTCATGTAGCTAAAAGATGATTTCCCCAAATATCCTTGTATTGAGATTTATCTGTGAGTTTACCAACCTGACACATCAAATCTAAACAGTAGTACTGTATGGTACATCTAGAAAGTCCTCAAAAGAAGAGATCTTATGCTCTTCCTGCTTTTAGCAAAGCACATGTGATACCTGGTTTTCTAGCAGCTGTATTGTACATTGAGAATAAGGATCTCACCCTCCAAGTGGCAGATCAATATATTGGAAGGAGCCTGGAGCTTCTTGACAAATCTGGATTGTCAAACTAGTCTGAACAGTTTACCCTGATGCTTCATATGTCCATGAAACAGAAGCAACCAAATCATTGCTATTTTACACACTGTATATGTAGCTAAATTTAAACATCCTGATATATATGAGATTAAAATAAATTGTCAAGTGAGAGTCTAACAAAAGAAAGAAAACTAGGGAATGAACCTTGGAGAGCACCTGCACTTGAAGGAAAAATCCAGCAACTTCTTAACAGTTGAACATCAAAACCAGATTAAAGGCAGTAAGATTGTATGAATTTGTTTGTGGTTGGGTGAGGTATGGTTGGGGGAAGTTCTCATAGAGTGTGTCTAGAAACAAAAATCAAAGTGCTGCTGGGGTTAAGGCACCAAAAGTTAGGCTAACCCATTATCTGTCCCTAAATTTCCAGTTATTTTATTTACTCCCTCTCCTCTACGATAGAATTATTAGGACTGGAAGGAATATTCACAGAAAGAACTGAGTGCATAAAAGTGTTCGTCAACAAATTAAACAGGATCTTTGATCATAGCTATATTTTAGAACAAGTTCTCTTTAAATCATTCTTTTGCTTTGTATTTAGCATATAAATGGATGCCCTTTCTCTGATCCAACAGAGGCTCTGTGAAAACCAGAGACTATCAGCGATTCCTAGGGATTAGTGATGAAGATTGTTGCTTGTTCCTTAGCTCCAGAATTCTTCTCTGTGACTCTGCAATCCACCACCCTCTCAGATCCTAGCACTCACAGTCATTTGAAGAATATTTATCTAAATTCTCCAATAAAGTTTTTTTTTTGTTTTTCTCAAAGACTACAAACAGTATCATTTGTACTATAGCTTAGTGGTAAGTGTTTCATAGAAAATAGATTGTTAATTATTTATTTTCAGTAGTAACCCATAGTGCCGACAGGTTTTGACAAAGCAAGTTCATGTGCTATTCAGTTCTCATGGTAGCCTCATACAGGGAAAGAAATTTGATTTACACTGCGACCAAGAGAAGATAAGAACCATGTAAGTAGTTATCATTTACCAAATAGCTCCTAAGTACAAGGAACAGTGTTAGTAGCAGGATCTAATTTTTTTCTAAGCAATTACAGAATACTGTAAAGTTGGACTTAATACACCCATTCTATAAATAATAAAACCGAGATTCTAAAGTTGAAGTGACCTAGAGGTCAAATCAGATAGGAAGTGGTAGGTAGCATCAATATTCAAAACAAACTCTTCTGCCTAATCGTTGGCCATCTTCTCTACATTACAGTGTATTTATGGTTGCAATGAGAACCGTCCCATGACACCATTTTTCCTAATACAGATGTCATAGCTGACCCCATAGTGCCCCAGTAAGCCGTCCTTCACCCTTATCTATCTAGAAGAATTCTTAGGAAGTGAACTTACTACAAAAACATTCAGTTGGCTGAGACCTGTGAAAGAATCCTGAGTAGAAATATGAGGCTGAACTTGGCAATTACCATTAAGGCTTTCATTTGAATAATGAGAGGATGCTTAAAGAGTTGTACAAATGATGGGATTTTAATTAGCTTATTATTATTATTGTGCCCACAAAGTTATTTTACATTGTTTTGATGCAAATTGCTGTACCATTTAGTACAATCTGTGTTCTCAGTGCTCTGTGAGGATGTATTAGTAAGGAAAGCAAGAGAACAACTTGATGAGGTCTAAGTGGATTTTTCCTTTTCTCCAAATACTTGTATTAATATTTCTTACAGTTTTTGACTGAATCTTTAGGACTTTCTATATGTATTATTAGGACATCTGCAAGTAACAATAATTTTACTACTTTTTTTCCAAGTTGGGTTCCTATGACATGTTTCTCTTGCCTACTTGCTTTGATAGGACTTTCAAATCTATGTTAAACAGTAGTGGTAAGAATGGACATCCTTATTTTGTTTCTAACTTTATGCTGAAATATTTCCTCTTATTCCCAATTTATTGATGGCTTATAAATGGGTGTTGAATCTTGTCAAATACTTTTTCAGTATTTATTAATATTATCATGTGATTTTTTTTTGTTGATATGGTGAATTATATTAACTGATTTGCATATGTTGAATCATCCCTGTATATCTGGAATAAATCCCATCTGGCCATGCTGTATATTAATATATTACAGCAAGATACTGGTTGGGATACTTTTGAAACTTCCATATGAAAAATATGAAATTCAACAGATGCAAACTATAATAATTATATGTCTCCTGAGTCTCCATAGAAAGGAGATAGACTGCTTTAGAAGGGGGTTAAGAATCTTATACCACAGTCAACCCTCTTTTCCATGTAGGTAGCCTTGCTCAAGCCATTCTTCGCTCCAATGTTTCTCAAAACTGTCAATTGTAAATGGAAGACTTGTATTCCAGGATGTAAGTGTACTTTTTTCTTTAACCTCGCATGATGCACCAAAATCCCTTTGGTGAAATTTTATTATTTGGCAGGTATTATTAGGTACAGAAAAGAAAAGAATTTGGTACCTGTGCTTTTGGATTTACTGTGGAACCTAAGTCCCACTCACTGATTAAAAATCCTTTTAAAGGTGATGGAAGCTAAAGATTATTTGCAATAAGTATAGTATGATTTTACTTTTGAGAAGAATGACTATTTTCCTACAGGATTTAAATAAAATAGATCCATTTCTCATAATGTTTTAATGCTTCTACTCTTGGTCATCATCATTACTTTTCTAACCAGGACAGAAAGGTAACTGACCACAAACACAAAAACAATTTCTTTTCTTTTGAATTGATTAGATCAAAGATAGAATCTTTACTAAAAATCTTTTAGTCATAGTCTCAAAGAATCTCATTCCATTGTCATTGTATTTTATGCATACTTTAATCCAAGCAATTTACATAACTGTTATAATTTTACAGCTAATTATGTGTCTTTGTGCTGGTCTCTGAACTTCTTGAAGGAATGGACTGTTTGTGGTATTGCCAGTTACTATCAGAGATCTTAGCACAGATATCTTGTTATAAAATAATTAAATTAATTAATCCTAACTATGATTTGATCTTGAGACTACAGAACTAGGGGTCACTTTCAGTTCTCAATTACATCAAAAGTTACATTACTATGACTGCTGAGGAATCAGTTTAAAATGGAATCTGAAACCTTTAGAAAAGCTGATAGCTGCATCCTTAACTCACCTTTCAAATTGGTTACTCAGAAAGCGAACTACAAGCATTACAATTCTTTTCTCTACCTCAAAGCCTTTGGAATGATATAAAACACTGATTTGTATCTAGAAAATTGTATAAGTGAAAAAGGCCAAAAGAAAGTATAAAATAAGAGGATCTTTATGAAATCTGAAATTTTAAAAACTTGGTAACAAGTTGTGAATATGGTAGATAAAGCCTACAAATTATATTTAAATGCAACTGTAAATTTCTCAGAACTCTGGAATTCCTTTTCAAGCAGAATACAGGCAGATACATTTCCTAGAGTATGTTTTCCTATTGAATGACTATTAAAAGGCTGGAATTAAACAATGCATATTTACCATAGTGCTCCTCAAAGATATTCATGTAATCATTTGCATTGTGAATCTATAAGAAAAGTATATGGTATGTAATGATTTTCTTAATTTCTTATAGATTTAAGTATTAAAATACTTCTTGTTTGATACAGGGAATCCTAGAAATGTACCATAGTTTTGTTTATTTTCTTGTATATTAATATTTGAAAAAGGCTTGTGACTAATAGGAACTGGGGCATATGAAGAGTTAAAACAGAAGTAGAAAAACCAGGAATGTGAGTCAGGTAGGAGACATAGTATGTCAACCTGCATATCTCAAGAATTTTAAGTGAGCTGGGCATAACAATGTCTCAGGACAGAAATTAAACTGAGAATTAAACCAAGAAAAAAGTAAGCTGATACAAGCAGTTAGAAGGTCAACTTCCCCTTCTTCAAAGCATTTTGGTAACCAACTCAGAACATCACTCATTTTAAAAATGGTACAGTGTAATAATGGTATAAGATCACCCAAGATTATAGGTCTGTAGCGAACTGTCATCACATGCTCAACCACTTGAGGAGTCTTCTATCATGCAGCACCTGACCAGGCAACTTCTGCTAGAACATCTGCTATGCTTGGAGGCAGCTTACTCCAGAGTGAGGCAGCTCAGACCCAATATGGTGAGTCTCATAGTTTGATACAAGAGCCCTCTCTTATATTGGAACAACTCCTTGATTTTAGAGCAAAAAATAAGTCCACTCCTACAAGATAGACATTCAAATATTTAATAATAGTAACATAGGACTTGAACCTGATTCTTCTAATCTTCAAAAGATTACCCCATCACTTTATAGAATCATTAGAGCTTTCTAGATCATTAGAATTATTATACCAGATTGTCTCATAGACCACCTTAGCTCCTTAATATCTTCCTATGATTTGAAAATATGCCTTTTTTCTCATTTTCCATCTAATTGATTTGTCAGTCTAACCCAAATTAATAGGGTTTTTTGTTGTTGTTCACTTACTTTATAGAGGTTCAATATACACTATCACATTATTAGAATCAATTTATGGCCACTATTATGTACAATAACATGTTACTTATCACAATGACTATAAAAGAACAATTCCAAAATTACTGTGATGACAGTATCCAACAGAAGCCTAAGCTAGATTTATGTCTTAGACATCTTTTCATCATGTAAATGATCACATTATTATGACTGAAAGAGATATAGCTATTAAATATCTTACTACTGAGTTCATTTGGACAGGGAAAACACTACATATTTGGTATGATAATCATTCAGGAACAGAATTGAACTACTTTCTCATGTCAAAGTGTAATTCTTACTAAAGATGTTTTGATGAATAACAACTTCATTATTTTATAGAACAGATCTGTAAAATTACAGAACTATATCTAAAACTACAGAATTCTATTTAAAATGACAGAAGTACAAATATTGCCTACATGATATTTTTAAGGCAGGAAATGACTGCATAATGGTATTCAAACATAGCCATACTCTGACTTTTAAAAAAGTATTTTAAATATATTTATCTGCTGTGATTGGGTAGCTTCGCCAGTCACCTTTATAAGTGACTATTTTAAGCAGAACAATAAAAATATTATAGGCTGACTTTACCCTGAATTGAATCAAACTCTCTTGATTTCAAAGCAGGAGAACAAACTTCTGCCACCAGCGTTATTGTATCCAAGAACACACAATCTTAGTTATGCTCTGGGAGTCAAGAAATTGCCACCAAAATTTTTGGCTCCAAGGGGATAGTATAGCTCCTAAAGAACAGATAAAAAGTAGATATTCTAAGCATAGTTACTTGACTAAACAACAGATATTTTGATAACAGTTTAGAAAACCCAATAAACTTTTACTAACATTGTGCTTGTCAATAAAAATACCATTTGGAGAAGTAAAGCTCCCAACTCATTTTCCTATTCCAAGACTTGACTGCATACATGTCGTATGTCATTTGCTGAACTTAAATTCCATTGGTAGCTTAGGACACGGCATAAAGGAAGGCAGAATATGTTGGTACTATATAGCTTTCTGCTTTGAAAGGGACTTTCATTTCCATGCAATATAGATAGCATATCAGAAGTCAGATTTTACCTCCTGCCTCAAACAACTGAAGGAAAAGAAAATCATAAAAACTATATGAAAGAATGGTTTCCCAGACACTGGATATCAGCAAATGAAGGAGAGGGATCCTTCAGAACTGGTAAACAAATGATGTAAGTCCTATAATTGTCCACCTCCTGCCTTCAGGGACTTATCAGGCCACCATGCAGGGAAAAGGACCCAGGAGACTCTCTCCAGATTTCCTGAGTTGAAGAGCTGTCACTGAGAGACTGAGGAGACCAACATGGACAGGGTTTGCAGGACAGGGCTCCAGAAAGGAGAGTTTAAACAAGAAAATTCTGGAAATATGCAGACAGTCAACCTAGGGTCTTAAGGAGAATGCTGATTGGCAAATGTACATGTGAGGAAACAACAAGGTCAGGGAAAGAACCACTCCAAAGAACTGGAGGGAACCGTGCTCAGCAGTCATAAAGGCCTGGAAATAGTGCTGGTTCTTACAAGTCAAACTGGAAAACCTCAAAAACGAACACATTGAGCTTCATACTCAGAAATGTCTCACCTCAATAATGGAGCATTATTAGACCTAGATTAAATTATGCTGTGGTCCCTCCAAAAATGTTAAAAGCAAGACTTCAAAGGATCAGTTTCCAGATAGCTGAAATGCATCCCAGAACATAGTTCATTATTTATAGGAACACAAAAATATCTAGCCTCAAAAAGGTAAACTTCAGAAGGGAATCTAGTCAAAGGTTATAAAGCATACAGAAAAATATAAAAAATGTTGCCCACATTGAGGGAAAAAATTAACCAATCGAAGCAACCAGAATGGACACAAATGTTAGAATTAACAACAACAACAAAACATTAAAGCAGTTACTATAACTGTATTCTGGATGGTCAAAAAATTAAACATGAAAAATTTAAAAAAGAGAATTAAAATAAATTTCTAAAGAGGAATGCTGACATGTTTAAGATGAAAATACAAATATATTGTAATAGAAACCAAAACAAATAGAAAAAAGAATTAAGAAAAAGTGAATGAACATCAGTGAGCCACAGGGCAATCCTAACTATTCTAATATAATAAAACTGGAATCTCTAAAAGGAGGGAAGCAAAGGAAAACTACTTAAAGGACTCACATCACTAATTTTCCAAATTTTATTTAACATCAATTCAAGAAGCTTAATATCCCACAAGCACAAAAAGCAGGAAGGAAAATATGCAAGACAATAATAATCAAACAGCTCAAAACCAATAATGTAGGAAAATCCTTATGCCACAAAAAAAGACACATTATATAAAAGTAACAAAGAAAATAAAGGTGACACTGGGACACTCAACAGACACAATATATGTAACAAAGCAATGGAATGTTGTGAAAGTACAAAAAAAGAGTAAACTTAGATACCCATAAACCACTATCAACTTAGTGTTACTGAGCGGAATACTATAATAATCAAATGTTTTTGCAGATTTAGTTTCTTTCTAAATTGGATCACAATTAAAATTACTCTTTGACTGATAAACCCTTCATTTACTTGCATTCCAGCAGTGGCTCTCTTTATGCTACAGATAAAAGGCTGGATTTATTGAATCAATAATAAACCCAAGATTATACCTCAGCCAATAACAGTCAGTTTTTTTCTTAATAGTTGTGGTACTTAGTAACTGTTTTAAAGATGAAAAACTGTCATATTTGATTGAAATAAAAAAGAACAAAGAATTATGCTGTTAATCAAAAAGTTTAATAATTCCATAAGCAAGATGGTCTATTTCATGATGAAGAAATACCCCAAATAGATGATAAGAGGAAATAACATTTCAACTAAAAAATACATCATTGCAAGAGGACATAAAAGTTACTTTAATTTTGTATAAAACTCATTTATCAGATAATGTTGACTTAACTTTATTACTACATATGAAAACTGTGGTTTTCTCCACAGTCTTTTCTCTAATTCAGACGGAAATAAAAAAGGTTCTATGTGGAAGTTTTGAAATTATATAAAGTTGAACCTGGGATGGGCCTCCATGTAAATAGTAAAAGTCCATGATTCAGAATTAAGGACTTCAAGGACTTGTCTGTTATTCTTTGAATCAGTCCTTTTGGTTTATTCCAGTATGTCTTCCTAAGGCTACAAACATCATACAAGAATCCTAAGAGAACAGTAAATGAAACTGGTTTAGGGACCATTTTACATGTTAATTAGTAGGCACTTCTTATTTTCTATGCTTCTCATTTTCATGTATTTGGATTTGTATTCTGATTTTGGACTCTGTCTCGATTTGTGCCTCTGGTTGTGCACAAACCCCAAGACAGTTCAGACTCAGGTTATCAGAATGTCATTAAATTAGACCCTGAGCTTTTCCAGTTCAAAGATGTGGATATCAGTCTAAAGAGAAACCTTTCTCCCAAATCTATTTATACTTTCCAAATGCTGACAATGTCCCAGGATTTTGTTTGCTGATGGGAATGCAGGAAGGATTAAGACATTGCTGGCTTCAAGGACTTCACAAGTAAACAGGGGATGCTCATGACTCACATGAAGTCATGGGCTGGTTCATGGTGATTGCTCACTTCTCCTTCCTCTAACATCCCTGCAAACACATACCAAGCAATATAATCAGTGGATCAATTTCCTTTGTTGGATATGCAAATCTTCTATAAGTTTTAGTATATTAGTATATAAGATTCTGGCTTTCAAAGAAAATGAAGTAATGATGTTTTTCAAGGAAGGACTATGAGGTAAAAATAAAGAGGCTGCTATTGTTCAGTGTCATATACTCTGCAAAGTGCTTTACTTATATTATATAGCGATAGAGAAATAATGTATGGGAAATGCCCAGTTCAGAGACTGACACAGAAATGCACCATTGTCATTATTGTTAATCCTTTTAACAATCTATCAAGGAAGTCCTTATTACATCCACTTCACAGAGGAATAAACTAAGGTTTAGAGGCAAAAAGTTATACAGCTTTCATAACTAGTTCATGGCAGAGTAGGATACCAATGCAAGTGTGTCTAATTCCAAAATTCTTGTTCTTTCTATTTCAAAGCAGTTGGATTGGAAAATGGTGCAGAAGCCAAATGGCATGATTTCTTATGTGAGAGTTTCATTTTAGAAGGCATACTGATTAAATAAGGATGAAACCCTCCATTCTGTTCAACTACCATTTGTTGAGACTTTACAAGGAATACAACAAGAAATATCCTTTGAATGTTAAATATTCAAAGTTAAAAAGTTGGAAATCACCTCTTTAACCAATATTTGAGTCAGCCTAAGCACATGTCCCTCCCAGAGGACTGGATAACGTTGCACTGCTCCCCTGCACATAGTCAGCATTCCCATGTGCACATATTATCAAAGTTTGCTCTCAGACAAGAGAAGGTTTGGACAGTGTAATTTACTGCACTTACAATGACTATTAGTAGGGGTAGCATGGTCCAGTGAGGGAGAACACCAATCACAACTCTCAGTTGCCGGACTCATCACAGCCTCTTACTCCATATAACAGCACTGCTAGCATAAGAGGGGTTATTCTAAGCCTAGTGAATTAATCCAGAAGTGTCTTAATCCTAAATGAATATCTAATGGCTTAAGTAGTAGCTTGGAGAATACAAAGAGTTACTGGAGGTAGCCAAAGATTAGATAATATATGGATTATGACAGAATGACAAACAATAGACTTTGAAACCTAAAAAATGTATTAAATTAAGATCTAATTTTGTATAAAGGATGAAATAAAAACTTAAACTGCTGGAATAAATTTTAAAGAGGAGAAAAAAAAGATTAGATAATATATTAGGTGATTAGTCAGTTGAATAAAAGTCTCAAAATGGGAATATTCAGAGTAAAGTGAGGCTTGGGTAATGAATAATGAAAGGGCATATAACATGATAGATCCCAATCACAAATGAAAGCAAAAGTTAGAGATCATTTAAATGAAATCTACAGATAAACTAGTTCTCAGTTTGAATCATCTCAGAGAATGTGTCCCAATTTGACTAGCTGCTGAAAGTAGAAAGTCTGAAAATGATGGTTTGCAGAGTAGATTGTAGTGTCAGAATCAGTAACACAAGCAAACATCCAATTACTACTATATTCTTCTTTAGTTAACTATAGGGACTGGGCATAGAACTGAGCACAGTCAGAAATGAAATTAATCTGAATAAGACATTTTTGCCCTCAACTAGTTTATGATGAACAGGATCTTCTACTTTTCTGTATAAACACATCAAGGACCTCCTCTGGGCTTCAAAGTTTCCATTTACAAAGTGAAAACACTATTCTCTGACCAACCTATATAAGCAGAGTTTGGAAATAAAACATTATAGTGAAGGGGCTTTACAAACTTAATATATGTAAATAGAGGATTCTTCTTGTGCTGCCAGTATGATGACAGCATTTCTAAGGGTTTATGTGAGAATTTCATAAAATTTCATAATAAATGCAAAAAATGGTGATTATGATTGATTTCCTGAACAGAACTAAAAGCACAGAAATAAACACACACATAAAGGCAACTAATTTATAACAAAGGAGCTAAGAGTATACAATGGAATAGGGAAAGTCTTTGATAAGTGGTGCTGGGAAAACTGTATATCCATGTGCAAAATAATAAGGCCAGACTGTTACTTTACATCATGCACAAAATTTAATTCAAAATAGATTAAAGACTTGAATGCAAGACTTGAAGATTTTGAAACGGACGTGCCTTAGAGATGCCTTTGAGAATTTGTCTATAAAGGCAAAGGAAAACACCAAAAATAAACAAATGAGACAACATGAAACTAAAAGCTTCTGCATAGCAAAAGAAGTCATCAAAAAAACAAAAAGACAACCTACTGAATAGAAGATACTTGCAAATCATGTATCTGACAACAGGTGAATGTCCCAAATACATAATACATGTAACTCAACAACCAAATAACAAATAACTGATTAAAGGGCAGAGGATTTAAGTAGACATGTCGCCAAAGAAGACATAAAGATAGCCAGTATGACACACATGAAAAACACTCATCATCACTTCTTATCAGGGTAATGCAAACTAAAACCACAATAAGATGCTACCTCACATACATGAATGAGAATGATGAACATTGATGTGAAAGTCTTCAATAAAATACTAGTAAATCAAATTCAAAAATATGTCACCAGGATTATGCATAATGATCGAGTGGTATTTATCCTAGGGATATAAGGATGGTTTAATGCATATAAATCAATCAAAAATAATACATTATATAAACAAAAGATAAAAATCATATAATTTTATGATTATATGATAAAATAAAATTCAAGATAAAATATCAATAGATGGAGAGAAAGCATTTGATAAGATTCCATTTATGATAAATGGATTATGATAAAAAAATTCTAAATCAGGTGGAGATAGAAGTAATCTACCTCAAAAAATAAAGGCCATAAATTATAAACCTATAGCCATTATAACACTTACTGGTGAAAAACTGGAAGCTCTCACTTCAAAATCAGGAACAAGACAAGGTTATGCAATGTCTTGACTTCTGTTTAATTTAGTATTTGAGATTTTGACTAGAGCAATCAAACAATAGGATATTGCCATTTATAGCAAAATGGAAGGAATTTGAGGGAACGGTGTGTAGTAAAGAAAATCAGAAATACAAATACTGGACATTTACATAGCAAACAAATCAACGTAATACAATATTTATAAAAAACTAGCAGGTTTAACATAATATAATACCTGTAAAAAATTGGCAGACTTTAATAAAGGAAGTGAGGTTTCTGAGGATAAAAGGGCAGGGGTAGGGAAAACGGGGCTCTAAAAGATGGTGGTAGGAAATAAAATGACTGAACTTGGAAAAAAGGTAATTCAATTCTAATAGCAAATATTTAATGAGTGTCATACTGTTCTAAGTGCTTTGTGTTAACTGTTTAATCTGTACTACAGTTTATAAGGCAGATATAAATTTTTTATTCATACTTTTAGAGGAGGACATTGAGGTATAGAAAAATTATAAAGCATTTTGCCCAAACTCTCATCGCAACGAAATAGTAGCCAGGACTCAAATTCACAAAGTTGAACCCTGTAGCTCTAAAGCTGGTATTCTGAACAGCTGCCCTGTGGGGCCTTCGTAACCCATGGTCAGTACTGTTATCATGACTTCATACCAGAATTGTGAACATCAGTGCGGTAACAGAGATGCCCATAGGAGCTATTTTTCTTGCATGTAGTAAATTAGGCTTTAGAAGAAAAGACTGATTTCAAATCATGACACTTCTACTTCTGACCACATGGCTGTGAATGATTTAACCTGTTCACCTGACACCATGAAATGATCCCTGTAAAGTGTCTGACACATAGCTTATCCAGAATGAAGTTGCCATTATGCTTAGGATTTTTTAAAAAATCTGCTGCTTTTATATAAATACATATATGTATTTATATGTATTTTTATATATGTATATTTTTATATATTCAAATTTTTTTATTAATATAAAATATTTTAAGATTTACATATACTTGCCATAAATTGTGATCCCCATGTATTCCCCATCACCATCTCACCAGTGCATCATCACCTCAGTCCCTCGTGCTCCCATTTTCCCTCAACCCTCCCACTCCCCTCCCCTATATTCAATTTTTAAATTAAAAAAATCTTACTGTTTGGCTATAAGCAACCATTTCTACTCTAATTGTTTCTCAACATGTACATTAAATTTGTTACTTTTAACATAAGATAATAAATTAGTACTGGTTGTTACTAGAGAAAAAGGATTCATAAAAATCAGGTTGAAATCCAATCCTGAAAAATATGAAGCTGAGATTAGTAAAAGCACAAACATTAAATTGCCTAGATACAAGGATAAAATTAGAATATTCTTTAGGTCATAATGTCCTCAGTATTTGGAAAAACAAACAAACAAACAATAAGTAGTGATTTCATTTGACAGAAAATCAGTGAGAAATAACCCTTTTTCTATGTTTGGCATTGCCTGAGTCCTTGTTAAAACTACTTTACCATAGATGCAGCAATCTCACTTTGGGTGTTTATCTGAAGTAAATGAAATCACTATTTCAGAGACATCTGAATCTTCATGTTCACTGTAGCATTATTTGCAACTGTCAAAACTTGGAAACAAACGAAATACCCACTGACACATAAATGAATAAATAAAATGTGGTATACATATAAATTAGAATATTATTCAGCCTAAAAAAGATCCTTCCTTTTAGGACAACCTGAATGAAACTTGAGGACACTATACGAAATGAGAAAAGCTTTACAGAGAAAAGACAGTGTGACAAGTGAACTGACAGAAAGAGTGTAGATTAGTTACGGTTGAAGGCAGTTAAAGGTACAAATTTCCATATAAGATGAGTAAATTCTGGGTATGTAATGTACATCATAGTGCACATAGTTCATCATACTCCACTCTCTACTTGAAGGTTGCTAAGAAAGTAAATGCTAGTTTTTAATAGAACCAAAAAAGGTACTCATGTGAGCTGATAGAAATGTTAATTATTCTTGTTGGGTAATCACTTCACAAAATGTAGGCGTATGAAATCATCACATTGTATATCTTAAACATACTCAATGTTATATGTTAATTATATCTCAATAAAGCTGGGAGAAAAAAGAAAAATGGGGAGGAAAGAAATCAAGGGAATATGATGAAGGTTCATGGGTGATATGGTAAGGGAAAAACTATGGGGACTGCATCTGAGGGGAGAAACCAATTACTGTACAAAAATGAACAATGATGTAAGACAAAACAAATAATTAAAAAATAAAAATAAATAAAATAAGTGTATAATATTGGGAAAATTACCTTCCATAAAAAATCAGGTTTGCATATTACAAACCAAAACCACACTTCTTTGAGCATAATAGTCATTAAGGGTTAAAAAAAGTAAGTGAAAATAAATTCAGCCTCTTCAGTTTTAGCCTGGGCAAAATACTACAAAAGGACATGGAACACCAAATGCTCATCTGTTTCTCCTGTTTTCAGGGTGCCTTGCAGTTGGTTTGTTCTGGTAAATGGACTCTGAGAAAATGAGCAGTAGACAACCTTCTCTCTTTGTCATGGCAGTCAAGGAACTTATTTTCAAGGGGTAAGCTAGAAGATCATGGCACCTCTATCATTCTGGGTGCCTACATGAGCAGGCCTTCATGTGCTGGGTGAGCAAGAAAACGAACTTGTGTTAAGTCAATGTTTTGTAGCTTGTCTTAGGCTAGCTAAGAATGTAGTCTTTAAATAAGCAATTTTATAGAGCATTTACAATTTACATAGATACTTCAGATGCTTCATCTTATTTAAGCTGACAAAATGCTCAAAGAACATCCCATTGGTCTAAAGAGTATAGAACTAGAGGTTATATTGTACTAGTGGGAAGCAATCACGCTTTGTATTAGATGCAGGGAAATCTTTCTAGAACAGGATTGTTAGAGAAACCATGTGTAAAGGATAATTAGTGGCGGATTTGGGAAGTAAGGGCCAAGCTATAAAGATGGTGTCAAATTGCTTTGAACTCTTGAGCTGTTACTAAAGCTGTGGCATGGCTGACTTCATAACCAAGGGGGTTGTGAAGTATCCATTCCATGGAAGTTGAAATACTGGTTCTCAGGAGGTTTGTATGGTGTTTTTAAGTGAATGCATGTGGGTTTTTATTACGATTTTCATAATACTCCTACTTTAAAGATGGGCTAAATTTCAGGGGAAAAAATTAGGAAGGCTTTATACAGCTGAGCTGAATTTAAATGAAAAGGCAGATCTGCTGCCTCCTGAGGCTTAACAGCTGCTAAAATTCATAATGACTTTAGATGGTGTTGGTATTTAGTTTCTCAGCTTTCCATATTACACACAGTACTTAGGCGAATTCTTGTATGGAGGTATGGCGGATAAGCATTCTTTCCAACTGTTTGCATTTGAATTATCTCAGATAAATAACTTAATACATTTAATTATTTCAGGGCAAGAAAACTTGAGAAGCAATAAATCTAATTATTTATGCACTTTTCTCCAGGTCCTCCCTTTCTCAAATGCAAAGGCATTGTGGAGTTAAATATCCTTCCAGCTCCACTGAACTAAAGAAATTAAAGCACAGTTGTGTTTCGTTCTCAATTATTTAGAAAAGTTTTAAGTAGCTTTATGGTAAATATTCCAGAGTGTTTTATGTGCTTTTCTCTGACAATTCTGAAAATCCTATTGTGTAAGGACTATTTTTGTTCACATTTTTTAGATGAGGAAACTAAGGATAATAGTTTTAACCGACTATGATTCTGCTGCTAATTGAAATGAATAAGGTACACTCATTTTATTTTCACTTTAAGAATCCACCTAAAGATCCAAATTCATGACCAAAAAAACACAATTTAACTAATGTTACTACCCAGCTGGTTCTGTGACTATGAATAAATTGAAATAGTGTGACTCATCCCCACAACCAAGTAACTCTGCAGGGTACTAGGAAGTCCTGTTACTCATGTGGTCTTCGACTGGTTTCTCGAACACTGAATTATTCACTGTAGGGTAAATGAATGCTCGGGTTTCATGCTGCTAGTTCCTGTGGCGGTCACCTGAGGCCTTGAATGCAGAAGGCGCTTGGGAGCATGGGCTCGTGGCACAGCTGCCTGATGGTGGACACCTGGATGTGCAAGTGTGCATACCTGAGCCTGCAGGTTTAGGCTAAAAGGGTGATGTCTCACAGAGACAATTCTGGTGGAAAGGCTACAAGAGGACTAGCAGTGGCTGTGAGAGCCAGAGACTACGAGAGACAGAGAGAGCATAAAGAGAAAGAGTGAAGATCGGCCAGGGGGTGAGAGGCCTACCAGCCTCCCACCCTTCCTGCCTTGCCTGCCTGTGTTGCCCCACACAAGGTGTGGAAAGATCATTAAAGCCTGACAAAGCCACTGAGGTCTCCAGGACTTTACCCATGTGCTCGAATCGATAAAGGACATCTCTTGTGGAGGCTGGCACAACACTCGTGCTTTCCCAGGTCTTATGTGTATCCCTGGATCCCTTGCCTCTTGGTGACACTCTTCAATTGAAATGTGTCCATCAACACAAAATACTGTTAGGAGCATTTTATAGAAGAAACTTGTGGTGCCAGGAAGGGCACAGAGCAAATTTTCGATGATTCGGAACAGACAGGTAAAGGAGGAGTCCTGGAGCTCTTGGAGGCTTTTTTAGGCTTTTATTATCAGAGGCGACCAGTTACATGGCAGGTAGGGGGGCCGGAGGGCCAGGAGGTTGGCCTGCCTCCCAGTCCCCAGCACAACTTCACTCTCTGGACTCTCTAGCTTCTCGTCTTTGTTACTACTGCTGCTTCTTCTCTCTGCCGCTGTCTCTACTCTGCTTGTCTTCTGCTGTCTCCTACTGGCATCCTTGTGATGCCACCCTTTATATGCCCTGTATCTCTGCCCAGGTGCACCCACTTGCGCATGCCCCCTTAGGCATGCGTGCAGAACCGCAGGTGTCCATCATTACACCAATGGGAGGAGGCAGAAAAGCCTGATACTTTTCCATTTACCCTACAAACCTAAAGAACAAAAAGTGAGTGGCAGAATTTGAAAAATCAAAAGCCTGCCATTATCCACTGGTGAGTCCTTAATTTCAAAGCTATGCTATTGAAGAGGTTGAGATGATGTTGTCATAAGCACATTGTCATATGTTAACATTTTATTCAGGTGGAAAGAAAATTTTCAGTTTTAAGAGGAATTTTGGAAGCTCTTCAAATGCGTTTATGCCTCTGCTTTGCACATTAAAAAGAACATGATGTGATATACAAAGTTTAATAGCATAAGAGTTCTTCTGTGGATGCTAAAATTCATTTAAATGATATAAAAATAAAATACACAGAATGTTAGTAAGATTTAAGGGGAGTCTGAATATGGTTCATTGTTTACATCATCTACCAAAGTTGTTGATGATTTGATAGGAATGGGAAGATATCCCTTCCTCCATCTCGCCCTTAATGTTAATAAACACAAAATTCCTTCTGTTATACCTCTTTCCTTCCTGCATTCTCCTTCCCAAATCAGGGTAAATATTTTATCCAGTTGCCCAAGCCAGAAACCTCAGCTTCATCTTTGATCTCTCCCTTTCCTTCAAGTCTACCATTCCTGTTGAATATAATAACAATAATAATAATAACAATAATGATGATGATGATGTTCCTCTGATATTCCTTACCCATCCGCATTGCTTCTTTCTTTTTAATTCTTGCCTACATTACTGTAACCAACCCCAACTGGGTTCACAACCTCTCAACTATCCATAGTTCATTTGTCCTCTCTATTGCATTAGGGTACTTTTTAAGCCACCGATGTGATTATATCTCTCTACTACTCAAGCTTCTCTCAGTTTAGAGCAAGTCCTAAATTATTTAATATGGCATTAAAGCTACCTACACACACACGAGCCCAAATTTCTTTGGTTTTAAATATTCATCGCACATAAAAAAAAATCCTTGTTTTAATCACATGCTTTTAATTGTTCCCAAACATACCATTTACTTGAGAAATTGTTCATTTCGTTCATGTTCTTCCTGTTATCAAGAATGAACTTTCTTCTTTTTCTATCTCTGTTCTAGTTATTTTTCCAAGCCCACTTAAAATGTTTCTTCTTTTGGGAATACATTCTAAGTATGACTCTAATCTAAAATTAATTGCTCTCCTTTCTGAACTCTCATTGCTATTAGCGTGTACTCAGATTTTTAATGAAGTTCATTATGAATACACCTGTTTTCTTCACTGAGATAGTGCTGTTAATTCTGTGATGATGAAAAGTGACTTGAGGAGTCAGAAGTCTCATTAGTCCCATTTAAGTCACTTCCTAGGCTCAGCAGTCCCATCTATAAAATGAGGGTAGACAAATCTCTCCCACAAAAAAGAACAAAATATTAAATTAGATAATAAATTTGAGAGCATTATAGAGTTGTCACATAAGCACACAAAGTATGTGGTCAGTGAATGCTTGCTGAGCAGAATGAAAGGAATACTACACATTTTCCAGTCCCCTAAAATATAAATAAACTCTGTATCATACAAAATATTTGACCTTTAAAAGCACTGACATTTTCTATGCTTGTCTTTATAACATTTGGAAGAAAGTAAGTATTATCATTTTTCTTTCATATTGGAAGAGGCACAAAGCAATTAAAGAGCTTGGCTAAGTTGACAAAGTTAGCTCAGGACTTGGGAGAGACATGAGCCAGGAACTGATGCTCCTTATCTGAGTCTAGGGGACTAGGTTGCCCACAAGATATGATATTTGCTCCAGTGGGAATTAATTTACATCTCAAAATCATGTCAGGGGATATGTGTTTTACACAGGCAGGATGGTATATCTTTAATTCTGCATTTCTAAAAAGGAGAAAAATTTAGATAGACTGTTTTTGTGTTAATTTTCTCAGCGCCACACATGTCCTGTCTGTTCTCTTTGGCTGTTCTTCAGAGAAGTTTTCATCTTCTACTTAGTCCCATGGAAAACATTTTGGAAACTCTGGAGTACCATCTTCAAGTAAAAGATGGGACTTCAAACTCTATGTGTATGTTTGAATCTGTACATGTAAAAACTTCTCATTGCAATCAAAATAAATTATATATCTTACATTGAATAATTTCAGGTTAGTAAGTGTTAGTGTAGTAGAAAAAGTTTGGGTTTGGGGGCTAGAAATGACCCTGACATATAAGCGTCAAATAGTTATTCCTTTGGCCTGAGCTTTAGATTTGCCCATCTGCATTTGGATTTAATAGTACTTACCTAACAGGTAATTTTGAAATTTAAATGAGGCAATTTACCTATATAGATTTTCAAACACTACGTGCTCAATGTATGTTAGACCCTCATATATAGTACAACTCATTAGAATCACCGGGGAATCAAACAAGAAAAAAATTGTTCAGATAGAACTCTTTCTAAAATTTGTGTTCTACTTATCTGCTTTAGCAAACAAAATGCTAACCATCATTTAGATTTTCGAAGAAGTATGACTCACATTCAGCTTATTATTTGTGGCTCCAGCTAGCTAGTGCAGAGATGTCTTCAAGGCTACGGAGTGTGAAAGCTGTTTGCCCCTGCCCTAAAGCTGCCACATGCTTAAATCCTGTTGTGTTACATCCCAGACTCACTTGTTTCTGCCCCATTGTTAGTTTTGCTGCTTCCTTAAGCTTAGGGTCTCATGATTTTCTAACTTACATTACTGTCTAAGTCCTTCATTTGAACTCAGCAAAAGCAACTTCTCTAAAACCAAATATGATCATTTCATCTGCTGGTGTAAAAACAAAGGAAAACTTTACCAGTAAAAGTCACAAAAGCATCAGTGGTTCTCCCTGGGCTGGATTGGCATTGTGCATCTGGGAACACCTCCAGAAGCTGGTTTATTGTCTTTTTGGCTCCCTCTCCCCTCTCCTGCCTAGGCCCTCACACCCGAACTCCAAATATGCTGACCTGGGTCTTCCGTAGTAGATTCCTGAGGGAACTGTTTCACACCCTCTTGTTTTGGCAGATGCTTCTAGCTAGATGGTCAAACAAATCCCTCCCTTCTTTTTTTGTTTTTTTAATTTATTTATTTTTGCATGCAAGAACTGGGGTACAGGCCAGAGTTGTGGTGGGTGAGAGGATTCATCAGAGACAGAGCCGGGAACAGAACAGGCAGATCAACAGAAATACACTGCTGAGGGCAGCAGCAGGCAAAGTAGGAGAGGTCTGCCTTGCCGTGTGGATCACCTCCCCAACTGGCAGTAGGGATAGAACTTGTGCTGCAGTGACTGTGGTCTGCTTCATAGTATGTTGCTTAATCCACTGCACCACCAAGGAGGCCCAAATCCCTCCCTTCTTAACCCTGGTTTTCTGACACTTACCAATCATTTAAAAGACATGTAAAGCATCTTAGGTTTTAGGAAGCCTGTCTTGCTCTTCTGTAACGTGAAAGGGGAGGTTCCATGTTCTCTGCCCTGTCCAAGGAAGGGTGGAGCTGAGCAGCAAGGAAAAGCTAGAAAATTCTGGGAGAGAGATTTTGGAAGGAAAACTGGGAAGAATACCTAGAAGAGGCATGAGTAGTAGAGAGATGTGAAGAAGTAGCCACACTTGCTTCTCATCTTGGACTTGTCCCAAGGCCTTGGAGAACATAGAAAGTGACACTTGGAAGGGTCATTAGTTGGACACCAGTGGGGAGGCTGACAATGGCAGTGTTTATCTTGACTTGTACTTTGCTTTTGGTTCTTTTCTAATAGACTGGCTCCTTCTGCCACTTTCCTATGGTTCCCTGCCAAAAGGTGCCTCAGACTGTGGCAAGCTTTGAGCTTCACTGGCCATGCTTTGGATCGACCCTGTTTGACCCATGAGGGGATAGATAATTTTGGGTACTTCATTTTGAAACTATATTCTTTCTCCTCTCTTCTTTCTATTACACATGAATTCTGTTAAAGTTATTTTCTATTGAGGTTCTTATGCACTAAGAGTATGGTTTGTCTTTATGTGACAAATGGCAGAACCCACTCAGAGCAGACAGGTCTGGGGGCTCTTGGGTGCCGCTCAGTCTGCCTGCTAACACTTCCTTCCCAAATTCTCTGAAACCAGAAGTGACCAGTTGCCTCTTCTTGTGTGACACCCTGGGCCTTGAACAGATATAATATTCATAACACAGTATGTGGGGTTACCTGTGAACCTCCCACATCCACAAGAGAGTAATTCTTGAGAACAAGATGATGTCCCATTTATCAAGTCTTGGAAAGAGAGTAGCTACTCTACAAATACTGATTTAGTATCTCTTTTTAGTCTTATTAATTTTGTTTCTCCCTCTATCAGTTAATGTTTGGCTGATATACCTGTCAGTTACTCACATTATCCTACTGAGTCAAAAACAGTATTAGTAGCTTAAAGAACTAAAGTCACACTAAATAGGTTTTGCTTGAGGGACCTTGGGAATCTTTTTGAAGCAAATCTATTCATGAGTCTGGAAAGTTCATTTGCTCATTCATATTTATTTTGGTTATTAGTTAGTTCTGAGTGGTGTTCTGAATCCTTGAGAATGGCAGATAAATTGCCCACGATCAGTGGGATATAACATGATGGTTACTGCCACTGACTGAGATCTTTCCTCATGTGCCAGATTCTGGGTCAGAAAAAATAAGGCTATAACAGGTCTCCCTGATGGTGCAATGGGTAAAGCAATGCACTGTGAAGCAAACTGCAGCCACTGTAGTACCAGTTGGATCCCTGCTGCCCGGGGAGGTGATCCACGTGATGCGACAGACCTCTCCAACTTTGCCCGCTGCTCCCTCAGCAGTGAATTTCAGTCACTCTGCCTGTTCTGCACTCACCTACTCTGTCACTCACCCTACTCTGTCTCTGGTGAATCCTCTCACCCCCCACACCTCTGGCCTGTACCCAGTGCTTACATGCAAAAATAAATAAATCTTTAAAAGAAAAAGAAAAATGAGGCTATGAAAGCCTGGTCACCAAGGCATTTAAGAGGCTCATGCAGATTTTTATATTATTTAAAACAAGCTCATGAAATAGAAATTGTTAACTATCTTTCTCTTAAAAAGATGAGGTCACTCAGCACGCTATAGGGTCTGTGATACCCAGAAGAGAGTATACTGCTCAAGTCCTGTTTTATCCTAATCCAGCTGAGCTCTTCATTTATTATTTCCTGTTCCTCATGGAACTAACCAATAAGAATGTACAGTTACTCTTGGGAAACTTTCTACATTTCCTTTCCTTTAACATAAATTTTCACTTTTGAATGTGTAATATTAACTTGCAAATTTAGGTTACCTAAAGTTAATGGGACTTTTAGAGAACTTGTTCTGATGCTGTGACATGCTACAGTGGTTGCATATAGGTGATTGACAGATAGGGTAGAGAGAAGGTAGACGTTGAATGTCAAAAGCCATTCATACTTTCATCCAGTAAGTATGTGGTCCACTGTAGAAGAAGTGTGGATGGAGGCACCTGTCCTAATACTCATCAGTGTCCCTCGAACTTATTCCATAAGTAATTGCTACCTCTGAAAAATCCAATCTTCCCCTAAAGTCTGAACACAAGTTAAATTATATTGGGGGGTAAGGTAGGGGCTGTTAAAAGGTCTTCTTAAATATAGTGGTTAGTAAAGGGATTGTAGTGTTTAGTAAAGGGATTGCATTGTCTCAAGTGCCAGAGGAAAACAGTGTGGTAGTGACTACTGAGAAGGGTTCTGAAGTTATCTCTGGACTCGGAGGGAGGGATGCTAGAACAATGTCTCATCTGGTATTGAGGGAAGCATATACTACAGTTACCATATGATTGTTCTTGAGTATAAGTGTGGTTGTGATATTAATTATTTGAGATTTTTTTCTCGCTCCTGAACTCAGCTGAAATAGAGTAAGATATCCTCTATTATATTGATTGAATATGGCACATTCAGAGCGTTCAAGAAATGTTCACTGAAGGAATTGATCCAATGTTGTGTGATTTTATGTTGGAAGGGTAGAGTTCTTTTCCTCCTTCAACAGTCAAGGTCATTTTGGCTACTAATCATTGAGGTCACTTTGCAAAGATCTCTGAATGTCATGCTAAAGAGTTTAGGAACTATACTGTCTGAACCAATAGATCCCAAACTTAGCTAAACCTCCTAAGATTCTATGTGTAAATAGACTCTCTGACCTTACCTTTGGAGGTTCCAATTCATTAAGTTTGAGGTGGAATCAAGGATTCTTGGCTTTTTGTTTTAACCACTTGTATCTTATAAGCAATTTGCATAATGAGCCAAGTTTGAGGACCACAGCTGGAAGATAGGCTTCCATTACAGTTCTTTTTTTAAAAAATTTTTTTTAATTGAGTTAATATTGGTTTCCATAATAGAAGTAGAGGATTCTCCCTATAGGCATTGCTGCCACAGTGTGCCCAACCCCTATGGAAAATAGTATGGTGGTTTCTCAAAAGACTACAAATGGATTTACCGTATGACCCAGCAATTCCCACTAAGTTCGTGAGGAGAGGAATACCTGGCTCCAATCAGAGATCTATGTTTGAATCCTATTTGCCCATTTAAAGCAGGTCTGTTTCTGCCTTCATGGAGCCCCTGGAGCCCCCAGATTTTTTCCTGATGCAAATGATTGCAATACTCAACCAGTTCTGCCACAGTGCCCTCTGTTTCCAGAAAGATGAGAATTGAGCACAACTTTTGCAAAAACAGTGGAGAGATAAATGTGGTGCAGCAGGAATAAATCACAGATAGAGGAAATGAATGAACAGCACGTTTCTGGATTTTAAATCATCTCTGGAAATGAACGAGTCTTTTTACTTTCCCAGTTAAATTAGTTTTCTTAGAAACTCTCCTTAGCATTTTTCATTCCAGCCAATTATTTAACATGTTTCTGAATGAAAGTTTGGTCATTACAAAAAACATAATTGATTTGCCCTGTGCTCTGACACAATGGTTTGCAAAACGTATGTGCTTTCCTATTGATTAGTCTTCCGGGGGCACAATTTTTCAGTAGAGCATAAGACCATTCTGGCAGTGGATGGCAAACTGATGTAAAAATATGAGCTCCTTATTCTTTTGGAAATTTACAGAAGTAAAGGGTGGATGAAGTCCAACAATGGCATTTGTCCCAAGAATCTATTTGCCTCCCTGCTGGGGAAAATGCTAACACATAAGAAGCAAAATGGAGTGAATGGGGCTTGAGCTTAAGAGATGAAATCTGACTTTCCAGGCTGCCGGTTGCCATTTTTTTCCAGCATTAGGACCCAGCCAATTCCTCATCCTTTCTCATTCACAGTGTACTTTTTTGTAAATTTGGGCAGATTATTACCTGTTACATAATGCTACTGCAAAGAACAGTAAAAATGAGAAGTGCATGGAAATCTATTAAGTGCTTCGTAAATAATGGCGTGGATCCAGTGCTGTTGACCAAGTTACAACATCCCTTTTCCTTATTTTGGTTCTGATTTTGTTTCCTTATCTACAATTCAATCTCCCTTGTTTAAATAAAAAAAAATTCAAGGCAAATGATTGCATTTCAAAGACTAGTCTTATTTTTCTTTTATGCCTCTATTTTCTATGACCAAACAGGGAATCTAGACCTATGCTTTACCTTTTTTCTTTCAGTAGATAAAAACCAGTGTGTACTTGTACAGGAGAGACAGAAAGATAAATCACACATTTATGAAATTGTATAAAATCTCTCTGCAGGCTTTAAAGAAAAATAAATTAAGTATTATATATGTAACACTGAGGCAAACAAAAAATATTAACAATAATTCAGGATCCCTTGGATGAACTTCTTGATAATAACATTTCCCCTCTTAACCACTCTCCTTCATAGGCAACTCTCATGAACTTGGGGCAAATAATACTGAATTATTTTTATAGTGATCATATATATGTGTATCCCTGCATAATATATGGAATATGAATATGAACATGGGATCATACTTTATATATTTCCCTGTGACTTGCATCTTAGAGCCCATACTAGGTTTTCTAATTCATTCATGATGAATATAGCAGTTGTTCATACATTCCCGATTATATTCATTGTTAGAATAGAACACTACCATACTGCTGAACATTAAATCAATTTGATTTTATTAACAGTATTAGCATAAATATCACATATTTTCTTATTATGTACATGTACAAAATTTTCTTAAGGTTTTCTAAGGTAAAATTTTCCTAGCAAATGATTTATCTGGTTATATTTTCAACTTTACTAAAAAAAAAAAATTAAACTGTTTCCAAAGGAATTGTTGCATTGTGGCTGAAACTTTCAGTAGTTCTATATCCACTCCAACACTTGGAATTGATTAGACTTCTTAATTTTGTCAACTTGGTGAATATGAAATGGTGTCTTATTGTAGTTTCATTTGCAACTCCTTGATTACTATTGATTTTCAGCATCTTTTCTATATGTTTATAAATTGTGTGTGTGTGTTTAAATCCTTGCCCATTTTCTAGCAGGCTGACATTTTCTTTCTGACTGCTTCACAGTTCTTCATATGTGGTATTCTATCTAGATAGCGATCTTAAATTGACTATACACCTTGCACATATCTGTTACCTCCTATTTTCAATTCACATCACATATCACCTCTGAAAAGTCAGATATAGAATTCAAAGGTTTCATTTCTCTAAAACTGCTGATATCAATAGCTGCAAATATAGATATTTCAAAATAAATTATTCATTAGCGTGATTTAGCAGAAATATATTCATGAATATCTCTGCTCAAGCTTGCAGAAAGTGCTTAAATAACTTATTAAAATAAACTAAAGCAAATTAAAAACAAAAAGGCAGTGCTCTGATGAATTTCATGCCAAGACTACAAATATAGGAAAAATATATCTTCATCAGTTTACTATAGCCACAATGACAATACTTCAAACTAGTTTCTTTACTCATAAGATATTCCATCTATTCCAAGTGTTTTATTACTCAGCCAGTACGACAGCACTTACATATTTACCACTGAATTTTAAGTGTGGTTTCCATGGGTAATGTTTTTTCTTTAATAAAGTTCTCCTGGAGTCTCATTTTAAACCAACTTGTCTTTGGGTTTTGAGGAACTGAAGAACATGTCCTATTAAAGATTCAGAGAGTTTTTGAGCAGTGAAGCTATTCTATATGATACTATAATGATGGATACATGCCATAATGTATTTTTCAAAACAAGTAAAATGTATACCAAGAGCGAACCTCAATATAAACTATGAACTCATAGTGATAATCACATACTGATATAAATTCATCAGTTCTAACAAATGTACCACACTGGTATAGCAGTTTGATATTGGGGAGACTGATATATGTGGGAGTGGTAGGTATGTGGGAAATCTATGTGCTTTCTGCTCAATTTTTGCGACCTAAAGCGTCTCTAAAATATAAATGCTATTGAAAATAATTACAATTTTTTATTAAGTGCAGAAGGAAATAAGCTTTCCAAGACCCGCTCAAAGTTAGTATTAGATAATGTGGGGAATAAGTAAGTAAGCAAGCAAAGAAACAAAGAGTCCCTACTAGTTTCTAAAGCAATGTCACCAGGGAGTTAATAACTACAGAAAAGACAACAATGGCTATAATAGGATCCATGAGTGCTTACTGCATGTCAGACAGTATCCCAAAGAGTTTTATCCCAATTAATTCGGTTAATCTTCACAAGAACCCTATAATGAGAATAGCTACTACACTCCTTCCAGTGAGTAACCAAGTCACCAAGACAGAGTTTCAGAATATATTCAAGGTCACCCATCCAGTTAGAGGTGGAGCAGCTATAGGTGCTGGGAAATTTCCTTCTCTCTGCCGTTCCTACCATCTATCACCACTCATTTTATGAGGGAGAATGGAAGCCAAGCCCTCAGCCCGAACTAAGTGGAAGAGAACAATTTTAAATTCAGGCTTCCATTAATGTCCATAGTGTGAGAACATCATGTTTCTTGCATTTCATTGCAGTGAGCACTTTTCTGATGTCAAACCATTGAAGGTAGTAATAAAAAATGAATTATCTGTTATATTTATAGCATTTACCACCTTGGAAACTGACTGTGATCTACTTATCTCTGCACTTCACTAAACTGGGAGCTCCCAGGGGAAGGTAGCACACATTAAGTTGGTGTCTTTAAAATTCAAGATAATGTGCTACCTTCCAGAAAAGTCATTTCTACAGAGGTGTCAGTGTCTCTGCCATGTTTAACTCCATTTCAAGAGAAAGAGCTGTTGCCAATTGAAGATATTAGTCATCTTCTGGTAATTAGAGAATTATACATGGGCTCACAGAAGATTTCATCTCTTTGTTAAAAATTAGATAATGCATAGTCAGTAGAAATTTAAAGGCAACAATGAGAAGAAAAACAACAATAACCCAGCTAACCAGCTAACCCATATCCATCTCTCTAAATCTGTAGGCACTTTTCGCTGTACTAAGATGAATGAAGCCTACAAAGGGGAAGCCTAGGAACCAAAAACTTATACAAGAACAACACTGATCAGAGGTAGTGAAAGCCTTGAATATTTCCATGAGCACTTATCATTTTTGAAATTAAAGACACCAGTAGAGCTACGCTTTAGAAACATCGGCCTATCACATTGTCAGTATCTCCCTGGAATTGAATTTACCTCCATTTCAAGAAACAGAGCAATGCCATTTGAAAACCTGTTTGTGATTGAACCCCACATTCTCAAAATTCACAGAAGAAATATCTTGGTTGATGTATTCATGAAATGTAGTCAAGTGCTCAAGGGCACAGACTGCTAATTGTCTCCCAATCTCCAGTCTTCCCTTCTTTCCTCTCAGGAATACAATGCCTCCCTCCTGCCACCAAAGTTTTAAGGAAGGTACCCCCAACTAAAGGTTAATTTCTTGCAATCACTTTAGAAACCTATTTAGCATTTTATTTTAAAATTAAGTATTTGCTTAACCTATGACCTTGACATTTCATTCCTGTATGCAATACACCCAAGAGAAACTACAGCCTATTTTTCTCAAAAAGACTTGTATGAGAACGTTAATAGATTTTCTCATATTAGTCAAAATTTGGAAACAATCCAAATGTTCATCAGCACAAGAATGGCTAAAAAAATTGCTATATTTTTGCAATGAAATAATACATAAAGTAATAAAAGTAACAGACTACTGAAATATAAAACAATACAGATGACTGTTAAAGATCTTATTCTGCATCAAAGAAGTCAGGTGTGAAAGAACACAGACTATGTGATTTATATAAGTTTCAAGAATAGGCTAAACTAAATTATGATAAGAAAATTCCTAATTAGTAGTTTCTCTCAAGTGTGTGTTTGTGTTGGGGGCGGGGGGGGGGGTGGGGTGGGAATGTATTGACTAGTATTAACCAGAATGGTGCATGAGGAAATCTGATAGGCTATTGGAAAGTTGGTCTTGATCTGGTTTCTGGTTACAAAGATGTACATTTCAATTAAAATTAACTCACCTGTGCATTGTATTGTATATAATTATGCTCCACATAAATAGATTAGGAAGAAGGAAAGAAAGAAAGAAGTAGAGAGAGAGAGAAATAGAGAAAGTGATGGAGATAAAGAGGCATGCCCTGGGGTTGATGATAAATGGGCGGAGCCTGATACCCTCTCTCAAGTAATTAAAACCAATACCAAGCATGTCACACTTAGTAAGGTTCTTAAATTACCAACACTTAAAATGAGGGATTCCTCTTTATGTTATATTTCTCACTTAAATTTACTTTTGACATATAGTATTCTAGAGGTCATCTAGAAATTAAGAAAAACTCAATTGATGGTTAATATATGTAGCTACCTTGTATATAATCAAACATCAGCAATAGACTAGAATTTCTTTAAGAATTTGAAAGAGGAATCTGCACACTCAGTTTTGTGGTGCAAACTTGGGAATCTGAAAACTCTTATTTAAATTCACTGCCTCTAAAACTGTTTCCACATTTGAAGAACAGGGTAATACCATTTAACTCCTTTGATTGCTAAGAATAGTAACTGTGAAAGGGGCCTCCCTGGTGGTGCAAAGGGCTTAAGCCACAGCACTATGAAGCTATTAGCAGCCTCAGCAGCCACTGCAGCACGAGTTCGATCCCTGGCCAAGGAGGTGACCCACATGGCACAGCAGATCTCTCCTATCTTGCCTGCTGCTCCCCTCACAGTATATTTCAGTAGATCTGCCTATTCTGATCCCCACTCTGTCTCTGGTGAATCCTTTCACCCCCTGCATCTCTGGCCGGCACTCCAGCTCTTGGCTGCCTAAATAAATAAATCTTTAAGAATATTAACTGCATAGACACATGTAGTTGTATTTTATTTATTTCTTTCTTGAAAGATTTATTTACTTAGGCATCCAAGAGCTGGGGTACAGGCCAGAGTTGCAGGAGGTGAGAGGATTCACCAGAGACAGAGCAAGGAGCAGAATAGGCAGATCTACTGAAATACACTGCTGAGGGGAGCCGCGGCCTAAAGTTCAAAAGGCAACAGTGAGCATGTGGTAGGCAAGCAACCCTAGCCCACCTTTCCAGGGTGAGGGGGGTACAGTAGGAAGCAGCCTATCTCTTTCATTCCACTTTCCCATGTGTTTGAATTCAAGCACCTCCTTGCAGCGCTATTAAAGCATTTTAAAAACATTGCCTATAGTTTCTGTCTGACTGAGAAACTGAATTGATTCAGTAGAGTTTTGGGCTCAATCTGATATCACACAAAACTTTAGCTACCACAACAATTGCTGATTCGAACAAAAGAGCTAAAAGCAGAGTTGATTATGCTGTTTGTTGGAGTAGCAGGCAAATGATGAAGTGTTTTTCTTTTATTTACATCTATTATATCTATTGCATCTATTATAACTAAAAATCCAACAAGACATGGAGTTCTGTTATACCATGAAGGATCCCCAAACAGTTCCTTCAACACAATAGACGTTCACAGAATTGAAGAGATGAATTCAGCTAACAATCCCATTTTGAATCCTCCGCTGCCCATGAACCTTCTTTCTTGCCAACAAAGTGACAACAAGCAGCCAACATGTTCAAATAGAAGTCCCCTTTTAAAGTAAAATATTAGGAGGAATCATATAAAACTGTCAATGTTTCATATGGTTCCACCTAATATTTCTGTTAAATCATGGGATGAGTTAAGTCAATGATGAAAGTGATCGGAAAAGAGCTGGCAGGAAGAGTATTTATTTCCTTTAATCCAATTTCTTCCACCAGGGGCACAAATTGTCTCGATTATAATGTCATAATATTAGAAAATATCCAATATCATAATATTAGGAAATATCCTAAGCCAGGCAATCTCTTAACCCCAGAAATGCCCTTTTACCTCAACACACAGTCTTGCAAAGACTCCATGGGCTTCAGACCCCTGAGGTAACTATCTGCAGCCTGGTCCCCATCATGATCCAGTAGGGAGCCATGTACCCTATCTTCCTATCCAACAGGTTTATTGCTCATGAGAAATCTGGCTCTGTGCTCCTTTCAGGCTCCAACTAGAGCAGATGGGAGAGCCCTGGGAGATAGAGGTGGTAGAATTTTGAAATTTCTCATTAAAATGAGTTGATTTTTTTTATACATGTAACATCCAAAAATATAAGACTAGGATTTCAAAAATCATGTGACAATGGATTATACTTTAAAATGAAAATGCATTTTCCCATAATTGGCAGCAACAGCAACATAGATTGTGTGAGAGCATATGTGGGTCTTTACCTGCACACCCCCTCCCTCTAGTTCACATTCTCCTACTCTGAAGATGAATTACAAATATTTGAAATTCACAAAGGGCAATTCTTTTCTATCCTTAAGCAAAATCAAAACAAAAAACTAAAACAAAAAATCAACAAACATCCTACTGGAAAGAAAAGTAGTTATGTTGTAATCCTATGATTTTCTATTGGATTATCTTTATTAAATCATGACTATCTGCTCATGTGCAATAGAAGTTGTCTTTGCAGGACAAAGACTGCCACATGGATGCAGACTGGGTATAATTTAGTAGGCAGTGTGATAAACTTTTAATGCTTGTTGCTTGAAAATACACATTTATACTGTTGGGAAAGCAGCAGTTTATTTTATACCACCAAATTTTGCATGAAATCCTACGTTCTTGTAACTCATCAGGCAGCAAACTAGATAAACTAATTGAAACAAAACTGTTCATTATCTCCTCCTCTCATGTTCATTCCTTTAATTCAGTGCAACTAGGTCTCTAAGATCAGAGTGTCTACAAGACCCATCTATAAAACAGAAGCAGAGAGTAAATGAATGTTAGACAAGGATCCCTGAATGGATTTATTTTAAAACTAAAAATCTGAGAGCCAGAGATTGGAGTAATTTACAAAAGATCACTCAGCAGCCTAGATCTAAGTCCTTCAAATTTCCCAAGGCTGCATGAATCTGTATCAAGACAGGGAAAGGAATATCTCTGCTTGTGGTATGTAGTTGAGCAAAAGAAAAATGCAAAGGCAAGAAAACATTTCTGAAGCCCTGATATTTGGCCCTGAAAAAAACAAAGCAAATAAAGAAAAGAACTTTGGAGAATAGCAGTATAGATAATATGTATGGAACAATGACAGGGTAACAAATCAATGGTAGTCATAATGATATTATTGCCATAAGATATTATTAAGCACATCCTATCTTTAATGTCAAGTAATTTAGTGGAGCATCAAATTAATTCTTAAAAAAAAATGTTCTTACAACTACTGAACAAGGTAATAGAATAACAAAAACAATAATAACATAGACTACCATTTAATGAGTATCTTTTGTATCTGAGCTGAATGTTGTGCTAAGCATTTCATAAACAGTATCTGATTTTACTTGTGCAGCATGATTATGAGAATGTACTTGATAGCATAAAGATGAGCCAACTGAGAAACAGAGAATATAAATAACTTTTCTAAGAGGTCACAAAACTGGTAAATGGAAGAACAAAGGAAAATCTAGTTCATCTGATAAAAACCATAAGCTTTTTAGTGAATCACTCACTGTTCTGGTTCTCAAATACAGGTTAAAGTTAATATAAAACCATTGCTGTATCAACACTTTTGACCTTTTAAATTTCCTCAAAAATAAATCAATGTTATTTTACAAAAACTATTCTGATTATTGTCCATTCTATTTATGTTGCGAGCTGTAGTGAATCATAGTTTTGGCATTATATCTAGAACTGTTTTCAGCTTGGCAATTTAAATTCTGTGTTTTAACACTGGAGAAATAATTTCATAATCCTTTTGAGTGCAGAAAGAAATTAATGCATTATATGAAGAGAGAGTGAGAATAAGAGAGAGTGGAGAGAGATAGAGAAAAGAGAGGAGAGAGGAGAGGAAGAGAGAGGAAGAGAGAGAGAGAAAGAGAGAGAGAGACAGAGAGACAGAGAGGGACAGAGAGAGAGAGAGACTCTGGCTGACTAGGAAGTATTTATTTATTGCTTCTAGGACCTCTTCTAGAACTCCCAGGCCATTAAATCATTAAATATTTTCAGTGCTGTCATATACAAAATCAGTAGCCCTGGTAACCAAGTCTATGATAGAGACATGCCATAAAAAGAGAAACATTGTGTGGTCGCTGGTCACAAACTGACATGTTTTGTTCTATCCTTTGAAACTCAAGATATTATTTCCATATATACCACTGCAACACAGAATCCTGTCATTAAAAGAGTTTTTACACTTATCTGTACAAAAAAATAGAAGTATTTGAATAAAACCATGTAGTTTTTTACTTGAGTTAAATACTGGTCAGGAAAAAAATCATAGAAATTTACTGATGGTGATGGTTGATTTATGTTAAACTGTGTCTACTTGACACAGCTCTCCTGGAGTGGAGCTCATTGGACCTTCTCTTGTCTGTCCTCCCAAGCAGTGAGGCGCTGGGCCCATGTACTGAGGGAGAGCAACACGTGACACCGAAGAGCTTATTTCCCACTGTCAAGGTGATTTAACAACGATTCAAAAGCCATTTCGCCACATACCCTTCAGTTCTTGCCACATACCCTTCAGTTCTCAAGGAGTCTTTCTACCTTTAGCTTCTTGGAAGTGTTGGTGGGATTGGGGGTGGGAGGAGACTGTGGTTCAAGTGGGCAGAAAGCTTGTTTTGGGAGTAGCACAGAGGTTTAAGCAAAGATGTACACCTTAATATTCTTGACCTCAGTCACAAGTTTGGAGAAACTGTGCACATTAGACTTACTGGAGGGAGATACATTTTCCATTTGGATCCTCAAAGAGAATATAGAATTTGGGTTTCTTCAAAAGCAATTTTTCATCCATCCCTCTATAATCTTGGCCTCTCCCAGTTCCCAATGGCAGGTATGAAGTAGGTGCTTTAGGTAGTTTATATATACACACGGGTACTTGAGCAGAATACTAAAGATCCAGATCGTGGTTTGAATATTGAGTCCATCAGGTAGAACCTGTGTGGTTTAGAGCAGATTTCTCAACTCTTGAGTCTAGTTTGCTCACTGTGTATAATAGTGATCAACAATATTATCTTATCTCTCAAAGAATTAGAGCAGTTAAATAATAAAAAGTGCCTAACAGACGTATATCCAACATGTGATGAACAGTAAGTATATTAGGTAGCATCTTTCCAACTTAGGTATGAGAAACTGAAGCTTAGAAATGGTAAGTGGTTTGCAAAAGACCTAAAACTCCACCCTAGAAGTGTGAGAAAAATTCTTGTTTCTCTCAAGTCTGTTTCTCTTTTAATGAGTTCAGACATCTTAATGGTCACCTAAACTTTTAGTTTCCTGTAAGTTAAAACCACAGTGAGATACCAGCTTACACCTATGAGAATGGCCCATATAAAAAAAAAATCTAGAAACAAGTGCTGGTAAGGGTTTGGAGAAAAAAGAACCCTCTTAAACTGTTGGTGGGCAAGTAGATTGGTCTAGTCACTATGGAAAGCAGTGTGGAGCTTCCTGACTAAAAATTGATCTGCCATCTGACTGAGCTGTTCTGTTCCTAGATATCTACTCAAAGAACACAAAAAACACTAATTAAAAAGGAAGCCTACACTCCTATGTTTATTGTAGCACTATTTATAATAGCCAAGATATGGAAACAAATGAAGTGCCCAAGTGGAGCAAGAAGATGTGGTATATAGACACAATAAAATACTACTTAGCAATCCAAAAAGATAAAGTAATGGAATTTGTGGCAACATGGATGAAGCTGAAAAGTTATGCTAAGAAAAAGATAAGTAACCAATGGTTTCACTTATATGTGGATTTTAGAGACCACAAAAGATCAAAGATTTCACTCTAAAAGTGACACTTAAAAGCTGACCATAGGGCCCTCCCTGGTGGCGCAGTGGGTTAGGCAGCATACTATGAAGCAAACCACAGCCACTGCAGTATGAGTTCGATCGCTGCCACTGGCCAGGGAGGGGACCCACGTGGTGCAGCAGACCTCTCCTGCCTCGCCCACTGCTTCCCTCAGCAGTGTACTTCCGTTGATCTGCCTGTTCTGCTTGCCACTCTGTCTGGTGGATTCTCTCACCCCCTACACTTCTGGCCTGTACCCCAGCTCTTGTATGCATAAATAAATGAATCTTAAAAAAAAAAAAGCTGACCATAGATCTGAGTCAAATAGGTGGGGAAGGGAAGGGAGTGGGAGAGGGGAGGGGAGGGGAGGGGAGGAGATGGGAAGGAGGGCAAGAACACCCGAGGGGAGAAATCCTATACTGTGAAAAACTTAACAAGGATGCATAATAACGGTATTTCATTAAAAAAAATACATACAATGTAAATACCTCCCCCCCCCCAACAACTTGGAGTTTCCAACAATCACTACAGCTTAAGTGCCATGGGGTGTGGGCCAGGAAAGCTCCCAGGAAGATGTGGTGCCCAAATTGCTTGAGAGACCTTAGAAAACGTTTTATACATGATGCCAAGGTTTTCTTCAGACTGAAGAAAGGGTCAGTGCAAAGATAGGGAGAAACAAAAGAGGGGGGTGCTCCCTGCTGCAGCAGACCAGGGTAAGGGAGGCAGCAGAGTGGGGTAGGGAGGCAGTCGGACCTGGAGGATCTCCTTTACCTAGCAGGTGATCAGGAGCCAGCGGTACATTGTAAATAGATGAGTGAACTCAAGAACTAAGATGACTGAAAGTGAATCACATTTGAATCTTTTCCATTTTCACTTGGAAACAGAACATCTCTCCATTCAAGCAGGTGATTCTAATGTTTTCTTGTAACACATTGCAGAGGCCTGGGATAGAATAAGATCTAAGGCAGGAGTGGTGCTACTAGAGGAGAGAACAGAGTATAGGCCAGGAAAAAATTGTGATTGTGGAGGTAGGGGCTGGAAGGAGGATGGGGCGCAGAGGGGAGAAGAGACTGTAAGAACTACAAATGAAGGCAGAAAGAGCACAAGGGACTGAGGTGATGGTGCACTGGTGAAATGGTGGTGGGAACTCCATGGGGATACAATTGATGTCAAATATATATAAATAAATTAATTTAATAATAATAAAAAAGAAACTACAAATGAGGATTGTACACTTAGTTGGACCTAAATTTACTGCAAACCTGGTCATTAAACACACACACACACACACACACACAGCATTAAACCAGGTTTTTGGGAGTCCGCTTGTATTCTCTGGACATTTTTTAAAGGGACTTCTTTAAAGTTAAGAACTTTTAATCAGTTAATTTCTTAATTACTGGTATTGAAAATATGACATTTTTCTAATCTTTTCAACCTGCTTTCAAAGTTATTTTCTCTTAAAGAAGGAAACTATTTTTTGCTACGTTTTGGGGAATGGTAGCGCAAGGTTCAATGTTAGTTTCCAAATTCTGGTTCTGCATGTTATCAGAGTTGAAAGCCATCTCAGGAACATGATTTCTCATTAGCTGCAAGCTAGTATTTCACTTCCATGCAAGGAATATGAGACTTTTGAAATTATTGGCCTCAATCTTATGAAGAAGGAAATAAAGCTAAAAAAAAGGAAGAAAAAGTAAAGAAGAGATAAAAGGTGCTCTCAACATTGTTGCATATTGGAACTACCCATTGGAACGTTTAGAAAAATGAAAAGCCCTGGGGACCTATTTTCAGAAATTCTGACTCAATAGTTTGAGGTGGGATCTAGGCATTTTAACCAAATTTTCTAAGCGATAAGAGTCATAAAGGTGTCTTTCGTTATTTATAGCAGACCTCTTCTTACCACACCTCCATTTCCATTACTGAAGCGGTAAGAAGAACTGGGAGGAGAGACCTCTGAGCTAGATGGGACACTCACTGACAACCTGATGGTAGAAAGTGGAGTTTTCTAGACTCCACCTCCTGATAATAAGTTGATGGTAGAAGGTGGAGTTTTCAAGCATCAATGCCTAAGTGGGGGCTGATGGGAGGTAGGGGAGGAGTTGAAGCTTTTAGCAGTTAAAGTGCTGGAGCTTTTAGACTGTTAAAAAAATACTGAACTTTTGGAAAATTAAACTGCTGGGAAGGGGGTTTTTGCGGAGAAGCTGACAGCTTTTTACATATGGCTTTGGCTTGGACCTTGGTCTCTGCATAGTGAACACTATCTGCAGTAAGACAGATAGCATCTGGCCATGTGTCAACCTGTGAATACTCTCCTTCTTCCCTCTTTCTCTCTCCCTTGCTCTGTTTTTCCTACTCCCTGTGTAAATAAAACCGTTATTGTTTCACACTGTCTGTCTGCCTTTGCATAGTGTACTGCAGTCCTAAGTGAGTGGATGAGGACCCACCAACTGGGTCATTTCCCTGAGTTTGCTCAGTTTCAAGTGACTTTTGGAAAGCCCCTAAGTATGGAAGCTGTTGCTAAGGGAACTATGTGATTTAGAGGGTTGGAACTTTCACTCCCATTTCTGACTCCAGAGGACAGTAGAAAGAACTGAGGTTGGATCAATTGCCAATGGCTAATGATTTAATCAACCACCCCACATAATGACAGCTTCATAAAAGTCCTAAACAATGGGGTTTTGAGAAGTTCCCAGTTTCTAAATGCAGGGAGGTGCTGGGAGGGTGGCACACCCCAGGAGGACATGGAGCCTCTGAATATCTTCCCCATACCTTGCCATATGCATCTCTTCTGCATGACTATCCCTATGCTTTATCCTTTTACATTAAACCAGTAATTTACTAAGCAAACTGTTTTCCTGAGGTCTGTAATCTTTTTAAGTAAATCACTAAATCTGTGGCGGGGGTTGTGGTAGCCTCTGATTTATAGGCATTTGTTCAAAAGAATAAGTAAAATGCAGTCTTGTGATGGAAGACTGAAATGGAAGTCTTGAAATAGAAGCAGTGTATAGGACTTGGCCCTTAACTTGTGAGATCGGATGCCCTCTCCATGTAGATAGTGTCAGAATTACTTGAATTGTAGGACACCCAGCTAGTGTCACAGGATTACTTGGTGTGGGAAACCCCAAACATTTGGGGTTAGCAAACATATTCAGTGAGTAGTATAAAGGAAAACAAAAGTTTTTTCTTTTCTGCTCCCTAGGTGATTCTAATGTGTAGTCAAGTTTGAGAAACGCTGAAATAAAGCAGGAAGCATCAACTAGTAAAACAAATTTACTATAGAGACTCTTCTTGACCTTACCAGGAGAGAAAACCAGTGTGGACTATTGACAATGGAAGAGAAAATGGATACATGCTTTATCCTGGTAGGGGCTCTCTATGCTTGAGAAATCCCTCTTCATCAAGAGAACCAATCTAATGTCAATGGTAAGGTGGGCTGGAGCATCAGATTTTGGCATTTCCCCTGGAGTACATTAAAGCAAAGACTGAGAGGTTTTATCTTTATAGTCTTTAAACATATCTAAGTGTCTGGAACCTAGGATATCAATAGTTTGTGAAATGAATGAAAAGTTTGAGACACAATTGCGAAAAAGTGTCAGACCTAATTTTCAGCAGACTTCTTTCTTAAGACACAAGAACCAAAAATGAAAAGACAAGGACAAATTGGGGACACTTGGTGGGAAGGGGGGAGGGTTGAGGGAAGATGGGAGCACGAGGGACTGAGGTGATGGTGTACTGGTGATATGATAATGGGGAATACATGGGGATTACAATTGATATCAAATATATGTAAATTAAAGGGAACAAAAATAAACTCATTGCAACCACAACTGAAAAAAATTTTTTTTCAGAGGCTAATGTGAAATAGTGAAAGAATAAAGAAGAGGAAATAGCCACTTGCAACATAAAAAAAAAATGCATTCAAGAACTCATAGTCATGGGCAAGAATAGTTTTTATGAAAACAAAATAAAACAAAACCAAACAACTAGATTCCCTTTTTAGCTTCAGTTGATTATAATAAATATTTATGGGAATTCTTTCTACTTAGACTCTAAGACCATTTACATAGCCTCTTTTACGTTCAAGTTTTTTCACCATTAAAAAAACTTGGTTTCTATCTTTTTAATGACTTATGGAAGTTTTAGACATATTCTGATTATACTTTATTTTCCATGTATGCATTAAAAATCTTAAGCTGTTTTAAGTTTTCATTCTATTGGTAGCTTTCTTCTGATAAGTGAAGTTTAATGAATCAACATTTTATTTTATGATTAGTGCATTTTATGCCCATATTATCCTTTCTACACATCACTAAATTCATTTTGCTAATACAGTATTTTGGATTTTTGTCTTATGCTTATGAGCGAGGTTATACTGTAACTCCCTTATAGTGAATATAACATGTTTTGGTATCAAGATGATATTAATACTGCACAAAGCTAAGAAGAGTTCTTTGTTGTTCCAATTTTTGGAAAGGTTAATGTAAGATGCTAGGTGATGATATCATTAAGATGCTGTTATTCTCATTTTACAAGAGAAGGTGAGACTGGGAGGGAAAGAAATGTACTGCCAAGGTCATGATCCAAGCAAGGCGTGAGTCTACCACCCAGGATTTTTGCTTACTCCACTCTGCTGTGAACTCATGAATATGTGGCTGAGCGCATTCTCAGGATTCTAGAAGAATTAGTGTTTCACGCTATGACAGCACTTAATTACTCCCTGAGGAGAGGAAACGCACTGTCAACGATGACTAAAAAAACATAATTTACTTTGGAACACATCATACTTGACCTTTGAAATCCCTACTTCCTATTCCTTACATATTTTCAGATTTTGGAGCAGAGTCTGGGTTAGTAACAATATTTTATATGCATTTTCAACTAAATTTACCTACAGAACTAACTTTTCACTCTTGTTAGCATCTTGAATAGTTTTGATAATTACTAGTTACGTAAGAAAAAATTAAACCCACGTCCTTTCCATTATACCACACTGGCTCTAAGTTAATCAGAAGGTCTTGCTGTCTTGTATGCAGTGACCCATAGTGAGAAACCTCAGACCTCTTTGCTGGGGATGCTCGATCAATGAAGTATATGACCCTATGTTCAACTTTGGGCTATTACAACTCCATGTCAGGGATCTCCTCATCAACTATCTTTAATATTCCTTATTTATTGTTGACAGAGATGCACCATACATTAAATGACTATATATGCTGGTATAAAAGTTGTAGGACTTCTTATAAAAAACCTAAGTGACAGTAGGAACGAGGGAGCATATATGAAATCAAGCATATCCAGGAAAGCATGATATTCTAGAAATCTTGGACATTATAAGCAAGGATTTGGCATCACAGAGAAGTTCTATTTGTTGTCTCTCTTTACTGTATAAATTTGGACAACAGGATAAACTGACTTTGGTTCTACCAACTGTAAAATGGAGATAATTACACTTTTATTTAGATGTTATAGATTTAACATAATTCAATAACAAAAATACAAACAACCCAATTTAAAAAATGGGCAAAAGACCTAAATAAACACTTCTCCAAAGAAGAACATTCAAATGGCCTATAGGCAAATGAAGAAATGTTTATAACCACTTTTTATAAGGGGAATTCAAGTTAAAATCACAAGTTATCACATCATCTCATGAGAATGGCTAATTAAAAAGACTGGAAACAGTTAATGCCTGTGAGGATGCAGAGAAAAAGGAATACTCATCCTCTGTTGTTGGGAATATAATTTGCTGCAGTCTTTAGAGAAAACAGTAGGGAAATTCTTTTCAAAAAATTAATGTAGAAACACCACATGACTCAGCAATAACACTTCTACAAAATGAAATATGAAGACATATGTACAAACAGGAATGACCAACAAACAACTGGGTAAAGATCCAGTGAAATATATCCTTTATAAAATATGACTCAGCTTTTAAAAAAAGGTGAAATAATGCCTTTGGGGACAAGATAGGTGGATCTTGAAATTATTATGCTAATTGAAATAATTCAGATAATGAAATACAATTATTGGATGGACTCACTCACTTACAGAATATAAATAACCAAAGAAACCAAATATAATTTTTATATTCTGAAAAATATACTACTTACCAAAGGACAAAGCTTAGAGGGGGCAGAAGATAGAGAAGAAAAGGGATAGAGTTGTGGCATTGGAGAGTTGGTGAAGGTTTGGTCTCACCTTCTCTTGTAAAATGAGAATAACAGCATCTTAATGATATCATCACCTAGCATCTTACATTAACCTTTCCAAAAATTGGAACAAAAAAGAACTCTTCTTAGCTTTGTGCAGTATTAACATCATCTTGATACCAAAACATGTTATATTCACTATAAGAGAGTTACAATATAACCTCTCTCATAAGCATAAGACAAAAATCCAAAATACTGTATTAGCAAAATGAATTTAGTGATGTATAGAAAGGATAATATGGGCATAAAATGCACTAATCATAAAATAAAATGTTGATTCATTAAACTTCATTAATGGTTACATGTACACACAGAAAGATAAAATTGTACTTCTAAATTTGTATAGTTATCTAAACAAGTTCCAATGAATTTGGAAAAAATTAATTATTATCACCAGAAGGCACATAAACATTTTTCACAATCATGTGTTATTAGAGAAATAAAAATCAAGACCACAATGTGATACAAGCTCACACCTGCGAGAATGACTCATATTAAAAGACCAGAAACAACAAGTGCTGCTGAGGATGTGGAGTAAAGGGAGCCCTCCTATACTGTTGGTGAGAATGCAGACTGGTCCAAACTTTATGGAAAGCAGTTTGGCGGTATCTCAAAACACTAATTTGACCCGGGAATTCCACTCCTAGCTATGCATCCAGAAAAAAAAAAAATTCAAAAACACTAATTCAGAAGGAAACTTTTACTTCCATGTTTATTGCAGCACTATTTACTATAGCTAAGTGATGGAAACAACCCTGATCCAAATGAGTGAATCAAGAATGTGTTATATACACAATGGAATACTACTCAGTGATCAAAAATGATAAACTCATGCCATTTGTGACAACATGGATGATGTTTGAAAGGATAATGCTAAATGAATTAAGTCAGAAAGAGAAAGATAAATCCTGGATGGTGTCACTAATATATGGACTATAAAGTAAATAAATTAATAGATGAAGGCAAGCTGAAAAAGTAATCCTTTATAGCTGACTACAGAACTGAAGCACCAAGAGGGAGAAGTTGGAAGGGATAAAAACAAAGGGCAAAGGAAGCATAGTGGTCTATTGTGATGGAATATGGGTGAGTTGGGTGATGAGTACACTATAGTGGTAATATCTGATGGGGGAACCCCAATATTACCTTAAGTGAAAGTTTATCTTATGCTGACAGCAAATATCTTTCCTCAGTATGTAGCCAATCTTTCATTTACTGGAGTCTTTTCTTGAAATACAAGTTCTTAGTTTTCATGTAGCTTAATCAAGCTATTTTTTTTCCTTTCCAAATTTCCACTATTTGTATTCTGTTAAAATGATTTTATTTTGTATAAAATGTGTTTGATGTTCCAGGTCACATCCCACCAGTCTTTGGTATGATTTCAGCATTATTTGGGAAGTTCTATACAACTTTAATAATTTTAATAGTCTTTTAAATTGTATTCTACAAATAATTCCACATTAGTTTTATATATATGCACATACATATATGTGTGTATAATTATTAAAAAAAGTACAAAAGAATTAATTATCATCACTATCTGTGTGTCCTCAGGAAACCCTCACTCATTATATAACCAAGCATTCATAAGAAGATTTTAGTGTGTTGTGAAGGAAGGGGCAGGAACAGATAATTTTTGGAATGCTATCATGTTCTGGAGAGCTAACAATGGGGTACATTCAACATAGGCCTTTTAGAAATTGAGGAAACTCCACTGATCTGGATTTATAGCAACCAGAAATACAGAGACCTCTTCCTGATGACTATCCCAGAATCCTCCTAAACAGAAAGTTCACAGAGTTTTGTCTGAAAAGTAGGAACACAAAATACACTTTTACTAGGAATTGGAAATTTTATGATACAATTCACTAAATTTACCAGATAGTCTACTTACTGTAAATTTATATTCTGGTCACATCACATTTTCTCATTGTTTTATCCAATGAGTTAGATATATTTTTTTTTTTTAAATGAGAGTGTGGGATCTTATGTCTAACAGGCCAAATCTGCACTTTAAGAAAATTAAAAAGGAAAAAGAGCACATGAAATAAGCAATTTGGTCTGAATTAATACAGCATATACAGTGTTTTAAAATATAATGGAAGGATTATAATGAGATGATTCTTAAAGTGTTTTCCCCCCCAAAGGAAGAATGACCCACATGTAAAATAAATTTTAAAAAATAATTTTGAATGAAAGATTACTTCTTATCTTTTAAAAAGCATCACCAGGGACCTCCTAGGTGGCTGAGGGCTTCAGTCTTAGTACTATCACCACTACAGCCTGAGTATGATTCCTGGCTAGGAGTCTAACCCACATATGGTGTAGCAGATCTCTCCTGTCTTGCCTGCTGTTCCTTTTAGCAGTGAATTTCAGTCATTCTGCCTGTCCTGCTCCACACTCTGTCTCTGATGAATCCTCTCACCCCCCGTAGTACACCTCTGGCCTACACCCCAGTTCTTTTATGCAATAATAATAATAACAACAACAACAACAACAATAATAAAAAGCATTACCAAAAAGTATTTGTTGACAACAGAGGTTGGTTCTGAGCTTCCTATTTATTAAGAAAATGGCATAACAGGATAAAGAAAATCTTAAAATTGGCTTTCTTTGTCAATAAAAACCAAAGATCAAAATTGCATCCCAAGTACTTTAAAATCATTTAGAAACAATTTTAAAGTTTGGAGTTCTTTTCCTGATGCTCAGGTTATGCTCTTTTTCTTTAACCATCAAAATTCCCTTACATAAAATGATTTCAATAATAAAAAAGTCAATAAAATATATATAATTTATATGCATTAGTTTTAGAATTCTAACATGATAAAATTAAGTTTTCAATGCCACATTAGGTTCCAGATTTTTAAAACAGTTTTGCATTGCTGGTAAGTGAAATCTACAAGTTTTATAACCTCTGAAATTAGGGAACTACACAGAGAAAGGACACAGACACTCAACAGGTTCCAGTGATTCAAAGTATTCTGAGCAACTTTCATGTATCTTCTTTAAAATTTAGCCATGGATCAAGGAAAGAGGGTGAAAAATAGCAGAACAAGAAGAATAAAGTACACTGTAGAAGCTACCTAAATGTGAAATAATGATACCTACTTAGCTCTTTTGTAAGGTTTACTTCAGTGGAGAGAGATGATTCAAAATGGGCCATTGAAGCTCTGGGCAAGTGGAAATTTAAAGTTTCCTGAGCTCTAATAGGGATGAACCTATACTCAAAACAGGCATATGGATAATTTATATATAAAGTACTCTTCAGGAGGCAAACAAAATTTGGATGCTTGAAAATGTTCCCTAATGCTGACTTCACGTTTCTTCCACCTGCTGCATTGCAAACTAACAAAACAAAACAAAAGGCACATGCTTAGGTGCTCCCACATCTTCATTTTGCACTTGGCTCCACAAATTGTGCAGCTGAAGATGGTGTTGGACAGACTGTATGTCCCACCATTGGAGGGGCGCTATGCATGCCAGGCATTTGAATTGTGGTTTTTGATGGGGAACTTTACATGTATAGGGTACAAAGGTCAAAGAATCTGTATTGGCAGAAGAGGGGCAGGGAGCTTGTGAGCGGTCATGGCCACAGCTCAGCGGGGATGCATCAATTTAATCACAAATCCACATGCCTTTGGTATCTTCAAACTAGATCTGAGGTGACTGCATGATAGCTGCCCATTTGGCATTTAATAATACATTAATAATACATTTGTAGTTCTATAAAAATCACATACTGTGAAAGTTGATGTAAATGAAACAAAAGGCAAACACTAGGAAAAGATACATGAGTTTCATGCTTAGGCAATTCTACAAGTGTATGGACTGAGGCAAGGACTAGAAGAGTAGATAGCTGTATACCTGAGCCTCACATGCCTCTTATGAAAACTATATGAAAACAATACCAACATAACAGACATACTTTATCAAATAAAACATATGAAAGCCCTTCAATGAAGTCACATAACACAATCCAGGACTCTTAGGTTCTAGCTCTATTTAGCTTTTGATAAGGAAACTTCAAATCAGACCTCCATTTCTCTTCTCTCCAAAGGGGATAAAAGTAGCATTTTTTTTCATAGGATTCATGTGGAAAATAAATAATACACATAAGGCACATAGTGAGTGCCTGGCAAGGAACGGGATGTAATGATACCAAATGCAAAGGCATCAAAAGTACAAATAAAAAAGTGGAAATATCAATACATCAAATTAAAAAGCTGTTCAAGAAAGGAAATCATCAACAAAATGAAGAAGCAACAAACTAAATAGGAGAAAATATTTGCAAAACATACATCTGATAAAGGGTTAGTAATAATAAAAACATATAAAACATCATTAGTCATTCAGGAAATACAAATAAAAACCACACTTAAATTATCAGCTTACACTTGCTATATAATAGCTATTATGAAAAAGATAAGACATAGAAAGGTGAATGAGGTATAAAATATAAGGTATAAGACATAGAAAGGTGATGTGGTATAAAATGCTGCTGGGGATGTGTATTGGTACAGTCGCTATGGAAAACATTATGGAGGTTTCTCAAAATCGAAAAATAAAACTACCATATGATCCCAGCTATTTCACTTCTGGGTAGCATCTGAAGAAAACAAAAATACTAGCAAAAAGATATATGCGTTCCTAAATTTATTGCAGTGTTACTTCCAAAACCCAAGACACGGAAGCAATTTAAGTGTCCATCAATGAATGTGGTGTATATACACATGCAATGGAACATTATTCAGTTGCATCAAGAATGAAATCATGTCATTTGTGACAAGAAAGCATTACACAAAGTGAAATAAGTGAGCTAAAGACAAATCCAAATTATATCACTCATGCAATCTTAAAAAAAAGAGGTCATAGGTATAGAAAAGATAAACAGGTTGTTGTTTACCAGAGGTGGGAGTTGAGTGTGGGCAGAAGGGTCCAAAACATACACATTTGCAGTTAAAAGATAATTTTAAGTCATGGGGATATAAGGTAGAGCATAGTGACTATAGAAAATAATACTTTATTGCATATTTTAAAGAGGGTTTCATTTTAAGATTTCTTATCACAAAGGAAAACTGATAATGGGAACTAGACTTACTATGGCAATCATTTAGCAACATGAACAAATAATCATGTTGCATGCCTGAAACTAATGTTATATGTAAATTTATTTCTAAATAAAAATAGGAGGCAACTTTGACTTGTTCTTTATTATTTTTTAATATATTTTTAAAGTTCTTGTGAACATTTGTTATTGTTACTGTTATTAATTTATCACAACAAAGAAAATGGATTTAAAGTTTAATTTCCATTGAATATATTTGTTTGGCTATGTAAATTTCTAAAATATTTTTATATTTAAGTAAACTTAGTTAGCAAAACTATAAATGCTTTAAGGAATATTCTCATATCTCTTTACTACACCTAACACCTAATTACCCTTAATCCTTGGACACAGTATGGGGGGAGGGGACTTTTCATTTTTTATTCCCTCCTCAGAAACCTCCATTCTTCAGTCAAGATTCCCAGGGTTTGTTTTCTTTTTTTTGTTTTGTTTTTGTCTGTTCCTTTGCTTTGTTTCTTTATACTCCACATAAGTGAGATAATTGACTGTCTTTTTCCTCCTGACTTGCTTCACTTGGCATAATCCCCTCCATTTCCATTCATGTTGTCACAGTTGAGTAGTATTTCATTGTGTATATATATATCCCATATCTATTTTGGGTTGTTTCTATAATTTGTAAATTGTACTGCAATGAATATACATACCTTAGAAGCAATGTTTTTGTATTTTTTCAGGTAGATATGTAGGAGTGGAATTGCTGGATTAGGTGGGAGATCTACTTTCAATGCTGTGAGATACCTCCATACTGTTTTCCATAGACGCTGGAGTATAAACTACATTCCTATCAAGAGTGTACAAGTGTTCTTTTTTCTCCATACTCTTGCCAACACTTGTTTCTGTTATTTTTATATATAGGGCAGCCTCACACGTGTAATGTGGTATTTCGTTGTGGTTTTAATTTGCATTTCTCTGATGATAAACATTTTCTTTTTCATGTACCTGTTAGCCATCTGTATATCTTCTTTGGAGAGGTGTCTTTTAATATCTTCTGTCTATCTCAATTAGGTTAATTTTTTCTTGTTATGTTGTATAAGTTCTTTGTCAATCCTATGTATTTGCCACTTCTCAGATATATGATGTGCAAACATTTTCTTCCATTTAGTGGGTATGCTTTTACTTTAATGATAGTTTCTTGCACTGTGCAGAAGTTTTGTAATTTGATGTAGTCCCATTTGTTTACTTTTGCTTTCGTTTTTCTTGCTATTGTAGTTGAGTACCCAAGAATATTAGTGAAGTTAATGTCATGTAGCATTTTCCTATATATTTTATAGTTTCAAGTCTTTAATCTATTTTCAGTTAATTTCTGTGTATGGTGTGAGATAGGTGTCTAGTTTCTTCTATCTATCTATCTATCTATCTATCTATCTATCTATCTATCTATCTATCTATCTATCTATCTATCTATCTATCTATCTATCTGTCTATCTATCTGTCTGTCTGTCTGTCTGTCTGTCTGTCTGTCTGTCTGTCTGTCTGTCTGTCTGTCTATTTATTTGCATGTGGCTGTCCAGTTTTCCCAATACCATTTTTAAAGAGATTTTCTCTTGGCACTTTGTCATAAATTAGTTGTCCATATAAGTATGTGTTTACTTCTAGACTCTCATTGGTCTGTGTTTCGATATTATCATACTGTGTTGATTATAAAAACTTGGTAGTATCGTTTGAAATCTTCCAGTATTCCTCTGTATTGTCAAATTGCTTTGTTTATTTGGGGTCTTCTGTGGTTCCATACAAATTTCATTTATGGATTGTATTAAATCTGACTATTGCTTTGGGTAATGGCCATTTTAACAATGTTAACTTTTTTTCAGTCATGAACATGGAAACCTTCTCATTTCTCTATGCTTCTTTCTATGTCTTTTAACAATATCTTATGGTTTTCACTGTGTCATCTCTTTTATTTGGTTTGTTCTAAGATAATTTTTTCTGAGGTGACTGTAAATGGCATAATTTTCTTGATTTCATTCCTTCTAGCTCATTGCTTCTATAGAGAAATACAATATATTTTTGTATACTGATTTTGTAGCATGTCATTTTATTGTACTGATTTATTTTTTTTTTCTAACAGTTTTTAGGGAAGTATTTACAGTCTTCTACATATAATATCATGTCATCATCTACCAATAGTTCTAACTTTCTTTTTTTTTTCCAATTTGGATTTCTTTTATTTCTTTCTCTTTCCTTATTGGTCTAGCTAGGACCTCTAATACTATGTTGAATTATAATGGTGACAGTGGGTATTTTTGTCTTGTATTTGCTCTTAGAGGAAAAACTTTAAATTTTTTATTACTGACTATGGTGTTAGCTGTGGTTTTGTCATATATTACCTTTATTATATTAAAGTATGTTCCCACTATCCACATGTTATTGATTTTTTTAAAATCACAAATAGATGCCAAATCTGTCAAATACTTTCATACTATCTATTGATATGGTCATAATATTTTTTGAGTACTACCCTGGATTTTAATTATAGAGGTTTTATACACCAGTATAACAACATCCATTAACAAAGTTCTCTTAACAAAATTACTGAAAATATTTTCATAAAGGTCATGTATATAGTACATTTAAACTATGGAAAGGTGGAGCTGAACTCAGTATCAAAATGTAAAAATCATATCCTGTTAGCACAGTCAATCTAAATTAATTATATCTATGATTTACCATAGCAGAAATTAGGTAGAATGAATTTCTTATCATAAACAGTTTGTTCATTTACAAAACTCTCCATGCATTAGGTTCACTACCCTCTCAATCAGATAGCATAGGGTCACCCTTCTACAGTATTTATGACTGCCACAGATATCTGTGATGTTACCTTAAAAAAACTAATAATTACCAAACTGAAAATCAGTATTTCTGTACAAAATAAAGTCAATCTATACAGATCTTCTGGATATTTCAAAGGTTCATAATCTTGATGTGAAAAGAAAAAAAGATTCAGAAACAGTCGATTTTTTCCACTTTAAGAAAATGATATCAAGGCATTATAAGTGAAAATTTAAGTTCATAATAGGTCACTAAAAAGATACATATCTTCAATCAAGTTTTATAAAGTTAGAAAAGATATCAGCACATGCTCAAGTCACTGAAATGGCCAAGAATCTATATTTTACTGGCCTGTTTTGCTTCCAAATTATTACCATTTGAATTTGTAATGTTAATGAATAATGTAAATGTTATGCTAAACACTAAGCATCTGAAAGTAGTGGAGGCCAACATATTTTAAAGGTAAAAATATAGATGATTTTTTTTCTCATTAGATTTAATTGTATCTGACAACATTTGTAGTCCCCAGGGAGTTCCCACCACCATTTTACCCTTGCACCACCACCTTAGACCCTTGTGCTCGTTTATAACCTCCTCCCTGTCTTTGCTCTCCCACCCCTACTCTCCCCATGTTCCCTTTGGTCTAGCTTTAACCTTTTGATCTTGTTGAGTTTGTTTGTTTTTTGTTGTAATTGCCCATTTCCTTGAGCTTTCTCTTGGTTTTTTGTTTTGTTTTGTTTTCTTCTTTTTTATTTTTTGTTGTAGTTGTTCTTTCATATTCCTCCTAAAAGTGAAGTCATCCGATATTAAAAATATAGATGACATTTAAATAGAATTTCACTGGTGTCAAAAGTAGTGACTAATGCCAAATATTAACTGAAAAATATTATGCCAGATCCTCACCAAAAAACATGAAAAGAATAATAAGATTCTCACTATTATTGTAGTCATTTCAATAATTTATAGGAATTAAACAGGAGCCTGAAATTGGAAATTTATAATTGGCAATATTATCTTTGGATAGTTACAGTATGGTATACAATCAGGAGTGGCTTTGCTCAGAAGACTGGAAAATTACTCAGGGAATAAACACTATCTTCTGACTGCCATAGATCAACAAAATCCAGCTGTGTCTTGTGGACATGGTAGAGAAAATAGCAATTTTGAGGAAGTCGTGCTTCTACAGGCATTTCCTTGGAGGCAACTGGAGTTCTCTTCACATTACTGAAAGACCAACTAATGTGGTATGATTACTTTAATCCTAACAATCAAAGTTTTACTTAGACAAAATTATATGTTTCCAATGTTCTTTGCCTCTGTCTACCATGCTAGCTTCAATATTCCATGACCCACTGTAATCTTTTTATTTCCCTCTTCATAGATGACAGTATGATGTTGCTTTCCATTGAGTATGTCAACCATCAATTCAGAGACGGCAATTGTAATGGCTGTTCTCAGTCTATCTCAACAGCTGTGTTAGACCATGGTAAAGAGGCCCACAACCTTCTCGAACAACCAAAGATAGTGTCTGAAAATAGATCTGTATTTTGATCCCTCTTCATGAGGTATTGCTCTTCCAATTTCACGTGACTATTCTATCATAGTGGCACAAGTTTTTGAGATGGCAGTAGCTTATGTTATTCCCACAAAACCTCTTGCTTCTTAGACTCTTCATTACTTTCTATCACTGAAGTAGTCCTATATTCCTATATTTTTTGCTTAATACTTTCATAAATAACAAAATGGATAATAGTACCTGATATGCATAAGAAGCATATAGAGCAGGTATGACCTTATAAAATCCACTAATTCCTTCTGTCTAATACACTTTACCACCACATTAAAAAAATTCCATTCACTTTTCCCCATTGTTCATTACATCAAGCTGTAATTGGATTTTTATAAGCCAAATGGGGTCAGTTGCTGTGAGTGCAGTAAAATGAGGTTTAAATTAGTCTACATTTCTACTGGAAGGGAGCATGTGGATGGGGACCATGAGATGACACAATCTTACTCTTTTCTTGGGAGAAATGTATAGTAACTGCCTGTTATTGCATCTGAAATTACATGTACCTGGAGAAAATCAGGAATGAATGTACCATTCAAGTTTTGATTGTGGTTTGAATAAGCAGCAAAATATATTGCTCTGGAAGGGGTTACCCCAATAATGTGAAGTCTAATTTTCTAAGAACATCATTAGGCAGTGGAGGGGTCCAGGAGCTATTACTTGCTTGACACTGGATCTACTAATTGTGCTAAGCTGAACTTCAGATACATGAAGTGTCAGAGGAGATGACTGTAGTCACATGTTCACAACTTCCAGTAACTATGTCCAAATAGCTTCGCTGTGCCATGACATACCCTGCAAATAGATGCCCCAGTGTCTAGCTCAATCTCTCCCCTGCCTGTCCTCCTGGTGCTGAGGCAGGACATAGATAAACTACCTGCAAACACTGGTGGGTTCTAGCTGTAGCTGCAGTGTCTCACAGGTATGACCAGGGAAGCTGTTGGAAACAGGTGAGGCCCTCTCTGTGGTTCTCCAGCCATGTCTGACATTGTGACTTTTAACTTTCCTATTATTGATGATTGAATTACATTAATTGTATATATTGAAATATCCTTGAATACCTGGAATAAATGTCATGTGGTTGTGATGTGTGATCCTTTTAATGTATTTTTGAATTGCATATATGTTCATTGTGGATATTTGTCTGTAGTTTTCTTTGATTTCCTTGCTTGCATTTGGTATCAGTAAAGCTGGCCACATAAAATGTGTTTTGAAGCATTTCAATTCAGGTTTCTGAAGAATTTGAGAAGGATAAGTATTGGTTAATATTTGAAGGCTTGGTAGAATTTACTAGTGAAACCATCTGGTCTTGGACTTTTGTTCAGGAACTTCTGATTACTATTTCAATTTCCTTGCTTACAATTGGTCTGTTTAGGTTTTCTATATCCCCTTATTTAGATCTAAGAATGTGTGTTCAGTTCTTTCAGATTCTCAATTTTATTGGCATAAAAATGTTCATAATAGTCTCTTATTATCCTTTGTATTTCTATGATGTCTGTTGTAACTTTTTTGTTTTCTAGGTAAATGAGTTAAAAACACATGTTCTGTGATGAATAGCACTACTGAAGGGGTAGTGCTATTTACTTATCCAATCAAGAAGGATAGGGACCTTTGTTAGACAATGAACCATTTGCAAACCATGAGGTAATCAAGTAAAATTTTGAATAAAGTTCATTGTTCCCCAATAGAGTGACATCCATAGTTCACTCACTTGACTGATTCAGTATTTACCACATACAGAATGTGCAGATGTAGATTTTAAGCAAATCTTCATCTGAGTGGTGCTCACAGTCTATTGGAGGGGACAGATGGGTTAAAAAATAGGCGAGGTAAGGTATGCAGGTTAGAGGGAACAGTTATGTGGAGCAGAAGAACACAGAGGAACCTCCACTTAACCAGCATCTGTAACCTGTGGATAGTTCTTGTAATAGCTTATTATTTTTGATCATCTTCATTTGCCACTTAGGTTCATTCAATAAGAAATTTAAAAACTCCTATAACACATCAGGCACTGTTTGAAACATTGAGATTAATCCCTTTAATGGGCTAAAGTCTTGAATCTATTCCCTTACTCCTAACCTAATCTCATGATTTAGGGTGGGGGTATCCCTTAGTCCTCTCACCTGTTCTCTCATTGAGCATCCTGTGCTCACTTTAATATCCTGCTCTCTTTTCTAGCTAAAGTTGTTTGGATTTTTTAGACAGTAATAATTTGGGGCTACAGGGCAAAGGGTGAAAAGTAACTCCTCTTGAGATTTGATATTTCTGGAAATATGGTTACCATGTGTTGGTAGAGTGAAGTTTGAGTCCCTTAGAGCAGAAAAAAAAAAAATACCCTGTTTCTCTTTATCTTCACAGTACAGTACAGTATGAAGTGGATGTCAGTGTCTCAGAAAGGATTTTCTAGTTGAATGAATGAAAGAAGGCCAAATATCAGTAAAAATGATATCTGGACTCTATATCTTGGTATAGAGAGACATAGAAAAAATGTGATGATTAATGGAGAGGTCACCCATGGTACTTTTGTTCCTCTTCCTATAGAAATCTAAAATTAAAAACCTTTTTAAAATTAGGACCAGCCTATGATTTCAAGGGAAGTAGAAAACTCCTCCAGATCCCCAATGACTCTTCCTCTATTCTATTTCTGGCATAAAATTAGCTGCCTGAAGACAAAGCCTTTTATTCCGCAATTAAGGATGCAATTAGAAATGCAAATTCCTGAAAGAGTGAGCATAATGCTAATGAGTCTCAGGGTATACATGAGGAATCAAAATCTACTCTGCGATAAGGAGCACCACATTAGGAGGCAGCCTCTGAGCACTGAAGGGGTAAAGGGACCTTCCCTTTACCTAACTAAGTCCCATATGGCAGGCTCTTTCATAGACTTAGTTTAACTTAATCCTAACAACAATCCTGTGAACTAGGTATTATGCCCATTTTATAAATGAGAAATTCAAGTTTTAACAAGTGATAAGCTCTGAAGTTTGAGCTAGTAGCCAGTATAAAGCATAAACCAAAAAGATTTATCAATATGAATTTAACCTGTGGCCCTGATGGGTGAACTTCATCATTGTTCCATTGTAGTTCACTGATCATGGTTTCAGTGAGAGACAACCTGGGTAAAGAATATGACATGGCCACCTAGAATCTAGAATAAAAAAACCATAAGGATGGAGAATCCTGTGTGGGATTTGAGTTCTCAAGACTGCCCAAGATATAACTTCTATCTTCATGGAATAAGAAGACTATTGAGAATGAGATACAGATGAAGTTCACTCTGGGATCTGTCCTTACCCCAAGTCTCCTCACTAGGCATACATTGTGTGTGCTTGTCTAAACCCATTATTGATTTAGACCTCAATAAAAAGTCACAGTTCAGCAGATAAATGAAGGACCCTGAAAGCCCTTACAGTGCCAATCAAGTCCTAGACATTCCTGAAGCAGTAGGCAGCGTCTGTGTCCTAAAACCAACCTAACTCCATGCATTTGGTGGTAGCCTGGCTGGTGCTGGCCTCCCATAAGATCGCTCAAGGATGTTGGTTTATATTCTAATTTTGTCTTTCACATCTGTAATAGCAAGAAGAGTCTAGGAATTAATTCATTCAACAAATATTTACCAAGCATACTTTATCCTGAGTACTGTGAATAAGGTACTAAGGACATGGTAAAAGCAAGACATTAACTGGGATTTGTGGATCCAGTATTGAAGGGTATTTCCATTTCAAGGGACTTTAAATAAAGACCAGAGTGGTCACTATTTTAATAGATAGGAATTCTGGGCAAATTTCACTATAGGAAGTCATATAGGCATGTAGTAGAGATCAAAATAGAATAATAATTCCAAAGCACATGGTACAAAAGGTATGAGGAAATGATAGTTACAACATGGTGTGCACAATTCGAATTATCTCCAGACATGGATGATGAGAATTCTGTGAGAAGGAGGTCTGATTATTCATCTCTGTACCTTTAACATCTACTGCAGACTGCCACTTTGTGGGTAAGTATGAAAGCCATGTTTTCTGAGAAAAGATTCCAAGCACTAATGAGTCAATGTAGGCAAGTCTTATGTTAAACAATAGGGCTGGAGGCAGAGCTAGGTATATTAGTGGTATTATAACCTTTGAAGCAGAAACTGTTTTAGGAAACAGAAAGTTTGAGTTACCAGTTTAAAATACAGATTTAGACAGTCCAGCAAAGTGGCACTATAGTGAAAAGTGTGGACTAGATTTCTCTGCATATTCACAACCAAATTACAAGAAACAAGGAATATGGCTTTTATTGCCAGGTCCATAATAGGTCCTGGCACAGAATTTACACTAAAGAAAATGCTTGAAAAATATACATTAATAAATCATAGCTATTGATTTTTAAACCCAAATTCACAACAGAGAGGTTATTTACTTGAGTACTCAATCAATACCTTTTATTAACAAAAGAACATGAACCAGTTTTCTCATTTACATTCTTTCCTGTGACCTCTTACTCCTCCCTGGTGGACTGACTGGTTTTCTCTCTCCCAGTATCCTGGGTGCTATTGCTCTCTATATCAAAAGCAAGGATATTTTTAGTTTCTGTACTTCGAGTGATCTAAATCCCCTGTATCTCTGACCCTTTCTTAGTAACATTTAGATATAGCAATAGCAGGAAAACTCTTGCTCTGTGTAACAGGAGCGCTTTTACCAGTTGGTAGGTAAGAAGGAAAGAACATATTTCAGAGGCAGGAAGGCTTCAGTCTTCCAATATAAAGAGTCATTAAGTACATGCAATAAGGGCCTCCTTGGTGACGCAGTTGGTTAAGCAATGCACTGTGAGGCAAACCATAGCCACTGCAGCAAGTGTTCGATCCCTGCTGCTGGCCAGGGAGGGGACCCGCATGTCACTGCAGACATCTCCTGCCTCGCCCGCTGCTCCCCTCGGCAGTGTATTTCAGTTGGTCTGCCTGTTCTGTTCCCCACTCTGTCTCTGGTGAATCCTCACACCACCCCCGCATCTCTGGCCTGTACCCCAGTTCTTGTATGCATAAATAAATAAATCTTTTTAAAAAAGTACATGCAATAAAATCCATATTCTAGTGGCTCAGGAGTTCAAGTACATCTGTGTCTTAGGAATTCATAATGTAATTTATGGAGCACTTTGAAAATATTCAAATTTTTAATTTACTTTTCAATTTATGCAACTATAAATGTTTCACAATGCAAGAAATACTCCATATAAATAGCCCCATTAAACCAAATATATCAAGTCATTTGTAAAGAAAATGTACAGTATTATCATTAGGGACAACTCCGCTTGCACAGCACTACCAAAGCACTTAATGCACCTGACACACAGATACAACTAGATTGGAAAATATGGAAGGCTGACTTAAATTTAAAACACTGGCTCAGCATGCTTGCTCCCTTGCTTTCCCTCCCTTCAGCATTTTTCAGGCAAACAAACTGCTATCACCTGGGCAGATCATTTCTGTTAGGAAAATGAAACCAGCTTTGTGTGTGTGTGTGTGTGTGTGTGTGCGTGCATGAGAGAGAGAGAGATCGAGGAGAAAGAGAGAAAGGAGGGAGAGTGGGAGAAAGAGGATGGTGTGTGTATGTGTGTACAGGGAAGAAGAGGAGGTAATTCCAAGGGAAAGGATGGTTTTGTGGTACAAATATTCTACTAAGTCAGCTGGATTGTTTATTATGAAATAAAGAGGCTGCCTGTTTTCTAGTTTAGGTTTTGACATTGGGAAAGTATGAGCAATACTAAAGAAATCTTGTATGTCCTATAATACAGTTTATTCTGCATTAAAACATAAGAAGGTTTATGTGAGGGTCTCTGCTCTCTAATCTTTTCCTTCATCTAAGAGGCTGGTACTGTGCTGACAGAAACAGACTGGAAACATTGCCATGGTACATTCAGCAGTCCATATCACATAGGCTGAGCCCTTGAAGACAGAGGGACTTGGAGGGGTTTGGGGAGAAGTTTGTGACTAGGAGGTTGGAGAGTTGACTCTGGCACCAATGACTGTGGGGTCCCTAGTGTAAGGAACATGGGGTAACTTAGGTTCGTTTTCCAACTCCCACCACCAGCCTCTGTAGCCACCACTGCAGCTTTGTTTTCCTCCCAGGTTTTATTTCCCGTACACGACCCCATGTTATTGCCAAAAAGCACTTAGGGGTGCAAGCATAGGACACATGCATCTATAAATCTGGACACCCACTCTAAGATGCCAGTGGTCACATGGCCAGGAGGCTCAGTGGCTGCCTGCCTCCCTGCCTGCTGGTTAGCCTGTGTATCTGGTCCTCGGTTGCAGCATTAAAGGCATGTCAGACACACCTAGGGCTCCAAGATGCTTTTTTGTTAGCCTGAATCATCTGTGAATCTGCCCGCCTGGGATGGTTGTACAACAACAGTAAATCCCTTCCCTCCCAGGACCTCAGTTTTCTATATGTGAAACAGTGGATCTGTGATAGCTAAGGTGACTTCTAGTCTTAGAGTTACAGAAAACTAAGCAGAATGAAGAGGGAAATACTCCAGAATGTCATTCTCAGATGAAAGAGGCATGTTTCTCGGCTGATATTTATATAATCAGAGAAACCCTGCTACCAATTTATTTTGAGACAGCAACTAGTTGATTTTCTAAAATAAGCACAACCAGCTGGTAGTGGTCCTATTCAAGTGCTCTAGACAAGCAAGCATCTCTATGAAAATCCCATAGCTAAAAGTGGTATAAAAACACTCCTCAAAATGACAAAGGTACAAATTTACCAAGTCATTTATAGGAAGGATTCCTCTTAGACCTTGATAGCTCATTTAATTTTTTGGCTTGAAAAAAAATTTTTTTGAGGGAGTAAAGAGTACCTGTTTTATCATAGTTCATGAGAACAAGAGCAGGGGATATGTAAAATCTTTCCCTCTGATTTTAGTTCATGCATGACCAGTATCCCAATTAATTCTATGCCTCAAAAAGTTATTAGATGCTGAGGTCAGTTCTTTACATACAAAAAAGGAGCATTAATAATTGAACATTGGGAATCAAATACCATTTTTGAATATTGCAGAGAAATCCTGTGGATAATTTCCTATGAAGTGTCAGCTATTTTTAAACCTTTTAAAGAGCTGTTCTTCCTTTCAATGCAATCTACAACTATTAAAATATTAAGATAACATTCTTTATTATCTTAAGTCTTCATATCTTTTGTACATTGCACTTTTATTTACTACTTTAGAGAATAAAGGTTTGACTTGATTAACACTATTCTTTTAAATCAGTCTATTAGTTTTACATACTATCATATTAATTCACTTAATTTTCCCAATCTTCCACAGCTGATTTAGGAGGTCTAAGTTATTATCAATACATTTTAACCAAACCTCTAGTATATTAACATTTTTATGCATTCTACTTTTTATCAAGATACAAACAATAAGGTCATTTTTCATTCCAGTTTTACTCTATAATAATCTAATTTGTATTAACTGATTTATCTCTAGCTTAATTAACTCAACTGGTTTTTCCCAGTTTGCTACCTCAGATTAAAGTAATATTTTACATCACAAAGATCAACATTTCAATACAAGAAGGAGAGCATAAATAGTCACTTTCCATAACTGTGACATCATTACACGGCGTGTTCTAGGGTGGTTCTGAACAGTTTCACAGACTGTATCAAAATGGTATCAAAATGTAAAGTGGGGTCTCCCTAGTGGCGCAGTGGGTTAAGCGACGCACTATGAAGCAAACCGCAGCCACTGCAGCACGAGTTCGATCCCTGCTGCCAGCCAGGAAGGGGACCCACATGGTGCGGCAGACCTCTCCTGCTGTGCTCGCTGCTCCCCTCAGCAGTGTGGTTCTGTTGATCTGCCTGTTCTGCTCCCTGCTCTCTGTGGTGAATCCTCTCACCTCCCCCCCCCCCCACCTCTGGCCTGTACCCCAGTGCTTGTATGCATAAATAAATAAATCTTTTAAAAAAAATGTAAAGTGTATCAAAATGGTCTTCTGAAATGCAGGTGGACAAATCTGGAACATCAGTATTTTGATTTTTTAAAGTTTTATGATCTCAGAGCTTCTGAGATATTGGTAGAAGTTGGGAATCTATGTCAGAATGGCCAGCAAAACAAGACCCTTGGGGACCTGCTTTCTCCTAGAATCCTGCTCCCTTCTTGACCCTGCTACAGCTACCTCCTATACACAAAATGTAACTTTCAAAGTGGAATCAACAAGACAAATCAAATCAAGTACATAAATTAGGATTTTTTACATGCACTTATGCCACGAAAAAACAGTGAAACATCAGGTAAGGAGAATATAACCTTAGGTGTGAGTTAGACCAGATGTTGAGGCAGAGTGGTGAGAGAAGATTTTATAAGTTTTTTTTTTTTTACCATTAATTAGACATCACTTTTCTCCTGTGGCAATTAATACTTTCATTACTTTTAAAAGTATACTCAACACTTATGAGGGATATTTTGAAGGGATGTAGGTGGCTTGTGCTAAGAAGAGATGAATGTTATAGTTGAGTGATGATGGATCTTATTCAAGATGAGCTGGAGATGAAAGACTGGAAGGCATTTCAAGCTCAGTTAATAATTTTTTTCTGGGAAATTAATTAGTTTTATCAGCCAAAGAATAAGCTAACTCTGTAGCCTCAGAAACTGTGGTAATGAGATGCCACAGAAGGAAATCATTTCACTAAAGCTTGTTGGGGAAAAAAAAAAACCCACAACATTATTTTTCGTAAGAGAATTAATAGAATGCAAACAACAAGGAGACCAGGAGGTGATACGCATATATTGTTTTCCCATTTAGATGGTGGTCAGATGTCCAGAGCTTTCATCCACATATTCCATTTAAGATAAATAAGAACTCAAAATGTTTCTTCTCACAATTTTTACTGCAACCAGTGCTAAGAACTTTTATCTTCGATCACACAGGGGTGTACTGAGGAGGATGGGTTAATATGAACACATGTTCCACTGATTCAAGGTGTTGCCTTTGTCCCCCCAATCTGAATTATTCACAAAATGCAGATCACAGTAAGAAATGTTCTGTTCCTACCTGACATAGAGGGAGCGCTTCTGATTGGTTCGCAGGGACCCAGACCCGGAACTCATGCTGTGGTTCATCATCTGCTCTCGTAGGTCATGGATTTTGGCCTCAAATCGAGCGTAATCTGGAATAGAAGGAAAGTTGGCAAATTCGGTTCTGTATCTTCAGAGAGTTACAAATGCAGCTTGACCAAGGCAGCCCTTCATCCTTCTCGCTGGTTCCCTTGCAGTCAACAGGGAGACACACAATGCGAGCATGTTCATTTGTTTAGTGTTATTTGTTTGCAGTCATTCACAGAGGAAAATAAAACCAAATCAGTTATTTTCCAAACCATAACTAGAAAAAAAAGTGCCATCAAATCCGCAATATGTGAAAAGTTCATGAGGGAGTAGGTGGGTGGGCTATAAATGGGCTACACACATGAACAAAAATCAAGTCAAGATGGATTAAAAAAAATGGCTTATGAAACCACAAAATATGTAGAAGAAAAAACTGGCAAAACATTCCAGGACTTACACCTCAGAAACACCTTTGAGAACTCATATCGAGAAGCAGAGAACATGGAGGAGAAGGAAAACAGCTGGGACTACATAAAACTGAAAAGCTTCTGTACAGAAAAAGAGATAGGAACCAAGTAAAGAGACACCCTACTGAGTGGGAGAAAATATTTGCACCCCAAACATTTGATATGGGACTGATCTCAAAGATCTACAAAGAGCTAATACAACAACAAAAAAGTAGACAACCTCGTCAAAAAATGGGCAGAAGTATTAAAACAGACACTTCTTAAAAGAAGAAATGCAAATGGCCAAAAGGTACAGGAAAAATTCTCAACATTACTTATAATCAGAAAAATCCAAATCAAAACCACAATGAGTTACTACCTCACGCAGGTAAGAATGGCCCATATTAAAAAAAAACAAAACAAAAAAAAAACTGTTAATTACAAATGCTGAAAAGGATTTGTCTCTTTTATTGCTGGTAGGAATGCAAACTGGTGTAGCCATTATGGAAAGCTGTGTGGAGGATTCTTAAAATCCTAAAAATGGATCTACCATATGACCCAGATATCCCAACCCCGGGAATCTACCCAAAGGACACAAATGCACTAATTCAAAGGGAAATGGGACTCCTATGTTCACTGCAACACTGTTTAAAATAGCCAAGATACGGAAACAACCCAAATGCCCCCAAACAGATGATTAGAACAAGAAGACATGGTACACAAGAAGATATACATACACAATGGAATACTACTCAGTGATCAAAAAAGATAAACTCATGTTATTTGCATCAACAAGGATGGAGCAGAAAGGGATTATGCTAAGCAAAGTAAGTCAGAAAGAAAAAGAAAAATATCAGATGGTTTCATTTATAGGAAGACTATTGGGAAATCAAACAAAGAATCAGGAAAAAGACAAAATGCAGGCAAACCATAGATCTGAGACACACTCTAGGGGAGGAACAGGGAGAGGGGTCAAACAGGAGAGGGGAGAGGACAAGGGTCATGGTGATGGTTCAACCGAATGCTATGGTGGGAGGAGAATTATAGGGACTATGCTGGAAGGGAGAAATCAAACACTGCACAAGAATGAACAATGATGTAAGAAAAGAAAAAAGGGCAATATTAGCTATCCTTGTGGGAAAGGAAGTATATTCTTTCTAGACTGTGGTAGTAGGTATAGGTATCTGTATTTGTGACAAAATGACATACAAATAACTACATACATATTTATACAAATGAGTACAAGGGAAAACTTGAATAAGATTGATGGATTTTGTCAATATCAAATCCTGTTTGTGAATAGTATGCTACAGTTTTACAGAGTGCAACCTACCACTTGGAAAAACTAAATAATCATTACATAAGGAGCTCCCTGCTTTATTTATTACAACTGCATGTTAATCTATAAATATCTTAAAAAGAAAACCTTTAATTTAAAAAAGACCTAATAACCATGGAATTATCAATGCTATTGGGGTTGAAATGATTTTCCAGTTACCTGACAGACTATAGAAACAAGTGTTTACTATTAAACTGTGCAAAAAATAAGTTATTTAATTTTACTAATATTTTCTGCCAGGGTTTGCTAGAAGCTAATTACTATACCTCAACTCTCCCCTGTAAGTTTAACATAAAATTTCCACACACCATACTTCTTCGACTCTGACATATACAACATATTTAAGTCAGTTTCATAAGATGTTGGGGCCGAAAATGGGGTAGAGAACACTTTCATATGAAATACATTTGGAAATATTCAAACTTAATATGTCAGCCTAAAAAAAACAAGGCAATATTGATATTATATCACACTTTTTCTCCATAAGGAAAATATTTTTGCCTTATGATAATCCAGTAGAAATGAAGAAAGTAGAAGTAGGGCTGAAGATATTTATTAACACAACTAGTATCTTAAAAAATGGCTTCTTAAGTTTCAGTATACATGATCATGAATTGTTCTAATCATCTCCTTTGCACAAGTGTCTTACTTTAAGAAAATCTCATAGGGGCCTCCCTGGTGGCGCAGTGGGTTAAGCAACGCATTATGAAGCAAACCACAGCCACTGCAGCACGAGTTCGATCCCTGCCGCCGGCCAGGGAGGGGACCCACATGGTGCAGCAGACTTCTCTTGCTGTGCCCGCTGCTCCCCTCAGCAGTGTACTTCAGTTGATCTGCCAGTTCTGCTCCCCACTCTCTGTGGTGAATCCTCTCACTCCCCCCCCCCACACCTCTGGCCTGTACCCCAGTGCTTGTATGCATAAATAAATAAATCTTTAAAAAAAAAAAAAAGAAAATCTCATAATGCAAGGTCCAATTCATCTATGAGATAAATATGATAGTGTTAACTCAAATTAAAAGGGGCTCTTTTATACAGAGAACTTATCATAAAGAATTTTAATAGAGGTTCTCAGTACATTTAAGAAAAATTGACTTTTAATTCAATATATCCATGACTTTTCATAAAACAAAAAAAGCTAAATGAATATAATAAAAGATGACCTACTTACAGAGTATTATATGACATTTCACAAAACTAACTTTAAGTTCAATTTAATGAATATTTATTGAATGAATATAATTTACTGAAATGGTGGGGTGGGATTTCATAAAAGATCTGACCTTGATTTTCATTGATAAATAGACAGTGACCTCTGAATGTTAAATATTTTGAATGCTTAATACTCTAAAGATAAAGCCATAGTAGCTAATGGGAAATTCCAAGTACTTAAGAGAAGTATGATGTTATCTAGCTTTGGAAGACTTCCTGTTTAAAACTTAGCTTTGAATAATTAAACACTAAATGACTATATAAGCAGAAAACATATTTAACCTAAAACCTATTGACCATAATGTATTTACTTCATCCCATTTTAGCAGCAAGAGAAAATATTTAGTTATAACCCTTGATATGTTGCTCTGTGCAGGTTTAAATAATTTTGAATAAGCGATATTTTCTTGCCATCCTAGAATTAATATTCATGACTGCCACATGGCAGATACTGCTTAGTCCTTCTTGGGCACTATTTCATTTCTGAAATCACAAAAGGAAGTCCACAAATATGGAGAAATTTGAATGATAAAGAAAAACACAGAATAAAAATTGAGAGGTCATCTTGTGTTTTCTCTCCCCCCTCTCATTTTCTCTTTCTTTTCTTTTACTGCTGTCTTTCCCTATCACTTGCCCTAGAGGTACATGAACAGCTGTGTGACATATTCCACAGGTATTTCTCAATATATTTGAATATATGTGTGTGTATACGTGTACGTGTGTGTATATATACATATATAATATATATGTATATATCCACACATACCCACACACACGAGATAATAACTATTTATTATGGTAACACATTTTTCTCCCTTTCTAATAATGTAATGATATCTTCACTGACTTTCTCCTAAACACATAAATACCATGTTTCTAACACCTTAATAATACCCCCTACTTTCCACTGTGATTTATTTAACAATTCCCATTTTGGTAAATATTTAGGTCCATCCAGGTTATGTTGTTACAAACATGGATCTTTGGTTTATGGGTGCAGCTCTCTGGAAGGGAAGTAGAACACCGAGAGTTCCACTACTGGTGAAAGTTTTGCAAAGTCATCAAAGAAGAAAATAATCTGGCCTGGGACACACGCTCCACATTGTACTTGTAAATACCACACATGGTTCCTGAGAACCTCGAAACCCCCATCTGTTCTCAAGACACCCTCTTTTACAACTTTGATGTTCCCTCTTTTGATGAAAACCTGAAATACCTCCAATTGTCCTCCCTGGAACATCTAATTTAGTACCAGTCCTTCCTTCACCTTACTTGATAGTCGCACTACTTGAGTGGATTTATCACAGTTATTTGTGCAGTGCCCATCTCCTCCAGTACACTGAGCTCTGTGAGAGCAGAAGCCACGGCTCACTCTTCTTGGAATTTCTAGTTTCTAATATAGTATCAGGCATTTTAATAATAGAAGCTCAATTAACATTTGATAAACGAATGAATACATGAAAAAAAGAATGAGGAAGTTAGTAGAATCATTAAAAGAATCAGTTACAAAACGCCAGCAAGCACTGAAAATACCAATTTCCAATATTTAAGCTTTTTCTGAAACTGCTCATTTTCAGTGTGAATGTTTTCCAATGAAGGAAGTGAACTTTTATTTTTTTTTTCAAGAATAAATTGTCAGATTTCAAGACTTAATTTTTGTCTCATCCTTACTAGTTCCAAAACCCTGTTGTTATTTTTATTGTTCTCTAGGTGATTCCTGAGCTCTCCACACCTCAGCCATGTGTTATATGGGTAACAATTCTCTGATACATAGTTATGTCTGAGCCACACTGTGTTAGGCTCTTTAATCATATTTTATGTATTGCAAGAGGACATTTGCTTTAATAATGAAATGTCTTTTCCTTACTGGGTGGCTCATTAGATCCCCAAAATATTATCGGCCATACTTTTGAAATGTTTCTCAACAACTATGGAGTTGACATTTCCCACTATGGATTAAGAAGTGTTCTGTTGCATGTATTATATTGTACTGCATTTGTCTTCTTTTTTTTTTTTAAAGATTGATTTATTTATGCATACACGCACTGAGGGTTGAGAGGATTTACCAGAGACAGAGTGGGGAGCAGAACAGGCAGATTAACTGAAACACACTACTAAAGGGAGAAGCAGGGGAGGCAGGAGAGTCTGCCTGGCCATGTGGGTCACCATATCCCCTTCCCCCCCACACCTCAGGCCAGTGGCAGGGATCAAACTCATGCTGCAGTGGCTGTGGTTTGCCTCACAGTGTGTTGTTCAACCCATTGCACCACCAGGGAGGTCCCTGTACTGCATTTGCTTAATTGCAATATAGCCTAGACTCAAATTCTCCACTTATGTTAATCACCAAACTTATTCACCAATCCAATCTAAAAGTGCTTATCTTTCTCACTGCCCCTTAAACTTAAGTACAAATAATTCTATCACACAAATATAGTACATGCTGTGTGTGGGGGAGAGAGAGAAAGAGAGAGAGAGAGGAGAGAGAGAGAGAGAGAGAGAGAGAGAGAGAGAGAGAGAGAGAGAGAGAGAGAGAGAGAGAGAGAGAGAGAGAGAGAGGAGAGAGAGAGAGAGAGAGAGAGAGAGAGAGAGAGAGAGAGAGAGAGAGAGAGAGAGAGAGACTATATTTCTAACATCTTGCAAATGAACAAAAAATGCAAAGTCCACAGTATCTAGGATCAGAGGGTTCATGTTTGTGAAGTGTAGCACTACCTTCCAGAAGCTCTAGATAATTCAGATCCATTCTTGCCTAGCTGCCAGTAGTAAGTAGAGTTCATCCACTGCAGAAGGCCTGGAGTAGAGGGGAAGTGGAATATGTTTTGTTGCTGGTAGATGTTGAGGCTTGGTTACTGGGAGTAAGTTCCCAGGCTTTTTCTAGGTATGGGGTGTGGTTTCTTTCCTCCAATCTAGGTCATGTCTATTCAGAATTCCATGTCTTACCATGGCCTTTAACTTCAGGAGGAGATGACATGGTCTTCCCTGCCTCTGTGCAGTAGTTCTAGAGATGTCTGCCCCCAAATCTGGATCCTCCTCTTCTCCATCCCAGGCTCTTGTGCAGCCATCTTGCTGGTGGCAGTGGCAACTACCTCCATGAACTGCACACTGCTGTTTTCTACTCTGCCTTCCCTCTCTTGACTCCACTAAGTCCATGTTAGTCACTCACCTTCAGTATGATAGGTATGTGGCTAACCAGGCATCCTCACACTCTAACTTGAAAGAGAAGTATGAGATTTTAAGCTGTTTTCTGGATGATCTTGGTGAGATATTTTCCAGATGTGGTTTACTCTGCCATAGTCCCTCAAATGAGATTTTTAAATGTTGCAATTTTTATCATGTAAAGAGGAATTCCAGCTTATTGAACATCTACCATAAGCTAATATCTGTGCTAAATACTTCAAAAATTATATTAACTTTTAACAAAGTGCTAAAGTAGGTACATTATTTTAGACATGAGAAAATAGGCTTAGAAACACCAAGCAACTTCACCAGTCACACAACTTCTTAGTAACATGAGCTAGTGAATTGCATGTTCTGCATATATGTGAGCTCCTCAGCTGACTCATCTTTGTCAGTGACAAAGATTACTGCTAGAAGAAGCAGTAATGAGAGTAGGGTTAGGTTACAAGGCCAACTCTGAATCTTAGTCCTGTCATTTACCAATGGGGACTTAGAAAATTTGCTCACCCACAAATGGTGAGATTCCTCTCACAAAGCAGTTTTGAGAATCAAAATGAGATTTACACGAAGCATTTCATAAATGTACTAAAGTTGCTGCTGATATTACCATGGTGGCTGTTCAGCACCAATGCCTCTGCAGTCCTCAGAGACACTAAGGCTACAGAAGCCTTCTAATTCCTGTTTGCTCATTCTGGACGCTGCACAATTTTAACTACAGCTGATGAAGTCATTGAGCTCTTGGTCGTATATAAGCTAGGGAAGTTCAAGTTTCCACTGGGACTAGGGCAAAGCCAATGGTAAGCAGACTACTGGGGTCACGAGCCTGTATATCTGGGTATGACTGTGCTGTCACCAGGGACCAGGATGCATGGGAAGGATACAGGAGGAATAGTTTATATTCTTGGCACAGAATCTGCTCACTGCTCCATGGTCAAGATAGTGGCAAACAACTGCCAATGCTTCCATTCTTCAGGAGAAAAAAAAAGGAGAGAAACTTCTTTTTTTTCATTTATTCAGCAAACATTTCTTCAGGGTTTGGTGTATGCCAGGCACAGGGCAAAATACCCCTAGCACAGGCCAAGAGAATTAAACCTAGTGAATCTTTCCCCCAAGGGGCTCACAAGCTGATGTATAGCTACCTTTAGGGTTTGTTTTTTGTTTTTTGTTTTTGTATCTTGTGGTGAAAATAAAAAGAAAATCTGCAATTTAATTATATGCTCCCTGTAAGAAGTATTGATGCAGTTAAATTAAGCTTTAAAATTAAACTGGGTCCTGAGGTGTTTGTTCTCACTGGTGCTCTAACCACTGGCACATTTTCTGTGAGCTAGTTGTCCACACCAGCAACTCAACCACCTGCAAGATTTCCTATCCCAGAGTTGTAACAAAAAATAATTTTTTCCCTTTTATTCTGAGAACAAAAAGTATCTAGCAGTTGCTAACCTTGCACTTACTGTTCAAAATAAATTGCAAGGCAAAGAAAACAGATACAAACTAGATCCCAATTCATATCCAAGGACAGGCTGTTGATCTGGCATCTACCTGTCCCGTCCCCCCCTTGGAAAGTATTTTCAATAAAACTCTGTTTTACTTCTAATCTCTCAGCCTCCGTGGATTCTTCCACAACCTGCACTGAGTAACTTAGACCCCTGCCTAACATATCAAGTGTCAAGTACTTTCTAGATGGCAGTTCAATAGCCTATGGAAGAAGCCAGCACAGCCAGATCCATGATACAATGGAGAAAAGGAGGCAGGTCAAATTTTTGTGAAAGACAATGTGGTCACTGATAGCATGAAAAGAAAAGGAGGATTTCAAAGCAATATCCTGGAATCGGGATTGATGGACCTAAGTCTTGGGTAAGCGATGGTGGGGAAAACCCTTACCTTCTCAGAGGTGTGTTCTCATTTGTAAAATGGGAGATCATTTCTGCCTCTATACAATTGTTGTTCTGTATATCTAACACAATACATTTCATTTTCATCATTCTAAGCAGATGAAGCAGCAACAATAAGCACTATTTTTGAAGGGGGTGGACTCAAGGCTATTCTGATTTCACAAGCTGTATAGATGAGGGACAATGTGAACCTTGACGGTTCAAAACTAGAAAAACCCTACACAAATATATTATTGCTGTCTCTCTTTATAAATTAAACTCTCAACCAATAGTCACATCTAAGAGGATCAACCATAGATCACTGGTTTAACCTCCACGTCAAGAAGCAATACTTTGTCAGAATTCTTTTGTGTGATGGTACAAAAAATAACTTGATTTACATGAATCACAGAAAATAATCCATATTCCCATTTTATCATGTCTTCTATTCTTAGTTATCCTGGGATTTCAAAGCCAGATGGGGACAGAAAGGTCCCACTCTGTCACATCAGCTTTTGGAGATACCCTTTGAATTATCTTATCCTTGGTACATTTCAGTAGTTATGCTGGTAAGAGTGCTATCTTTAAGGACCACATTAGAAGACTGGCTTCCCTCCACATGCACATCAGAATGCCCAAGTGCCATCAAGAGGGCTGAGCTCTGAGGGACTGTCAGTGGATCCCTGACTTGGCTCATATCTCAGCTGAAGTAGTGACATGGAATTTTCCACTGTAAAGATTAACAGATGTTGTTTACCTTATTTCCCATCCAAACTGCTGTGTGTGTATGTGTGTAAAAGAGAGGGAGGGAGAGAGACAGGGAGAGCTAGCACACTAGACATAGATATGCACACACAGAAACAGAGAAACAGAGTTGGAGAGAGACAGGAACAAACAGATTCAAAACTCAGTTCACTAGAACCCAGCTTTAACCAAGAATCCTAGATACGAGAGTCAGTCTGTTATCTTTTCTTCAGGCCATGAAGGAAGAAGACGTCCTGATCCTTATATATCTCTACTACAAAGCACTAGTGACTGAGTTATAGACACTGTGAGGGCAAGACATTGTCATACTTTGTTCTTTATCTCTACCACTTTGAACAGAATGTGACACAGAGTTACCAGTTAATTATTACTAATATAAATATGTGCTGAATTGGGTGAGTGAAATAAACAGTACAGTGAAAGAAAATTGATGTTCTACTTTGCCAGAACTACTATGAAGTAGATCAAACCTTTTAGAATAAATTTCAAAAACACTGAATTAAGGTATGTTCTCTCCCCTCCTCCTCCTGCCCTTCCTCTTGAATTGGGACCATTTGTTTTGACTAGCACAATGTTCTGTGCAGCTTAACTAGAGAGTATTTAAAGAGGTTGTAGGCAAATGCTTAGGAATCTTAAATGTGTGAAATGAAGTGAACTTTGTAGGCAAACAATGGCCTGAATCCCCAACCAGCTATTTTATACTTTATGTGGAAAACTCTGAAAATTAGACACATCAAATTTCAATTTGGCTTCATGCAAGCTTTGTTTTATGCTTTCATAAAGGTTGATTTTCTTTGAATTACCAGAATTATTGCAAAAAGGAGTTAGCACAGAAGTTGAATTTGGCAAAGGCTATGTATTTAGGTGATTGGGCGTAGCCTGATGTATGAAGTTATTTTTTTTAAGACTCATAAATAAATGATCCAGGGTTGAATTTTAGGTTCACAACTGATTTGTGGTACGATTTTTGGACATATTAAACCCAGAGAAATATTGATTTTCTCATCTGAAGGACAGAAAACACTACCTGCTCATCAGATTGAAAATGAAATGCAACAGCATTTGTAAATGGTATAGTTCAGTGCCAAGAATAGGTTAGGTGCTCAATAAACTAAAAAAAAAAAAAAAAAAAAAAAACTCTTGAAGCTTTATATTTCTCATTATGAAATGGGGGTAATATTANAGAATAGGTTAGGTGCTCAATAAAATAAAAAAAAAAAAAAAAAAAAAAAACTCTTGAAGCTTTATATTTCTCATTATGAAATGGGGGTAATATTAATACCCTGCTTACAGCATGAGATTGTTGCAACTATCAAATGAAGCAGATATAATAGTGTTTGGGACATTGGGTAGTATTATATAAAGTGATGATAGAGTTTATACCAATATGATTTTTAAAAATTCCCTACCTGGCTAGACAATATTTCTTCAGTATCTGAAATTTGTCAAATTTTTCTTAAAGGCTGTGGTATTTGATTTCTATCTTGGCTGTGGAAATAAAATCACATAAACATCAAACATGAGAGAGTAAGTGTAACCCTCAAAGGATAAAATGGAAACTTCTAATATTGTTAGAATCTATCTTTCAATGGTTATTATCTCTAAAGATTTTGCTGTCAGAATGGTAAAATGCTCAGAACCGAGATGCACAGACTGAAGTTTAATTGATGTGACTCAGAAGAAGGATCCAGAGCTGTGCCTTCTGACTTGGGGCACAGTTCTTAGGACAACATCCAACCAGATAAGAAAGCTCTCCTTGGCAAATAAAAATATTAAATCTGATAGATTTGCCCGTTGTTCCTTCTATATTAAAATCATTGAGCTAGAAGCTGAAATAATCATGTTCAAACTTCCTGTTTTGATTTTTTTTTCTCTGCAATAATAATCACTTAGATCTTGCCCACTGAAAAGGCTGATATTCTTACTTAATTATAGACCAGGGCAGAGAAAGAGATAACACTGTCTGGCTATAGAAGTAGCCAGGTTGGCAGTACTCTTGCGTGTGACTTAAGGAGTACAAATATTTATCTGACTTAGGTGACACTTCTATTAGATATGCCATTTAATAGCATCTTGAGAAATGCATAGACACATTACTTGGGTTGGGGATAACCCGCTATTCCTAGATGAGTAAGAGCACAATTGGAAGAACATTAAGAGGAATTAGAGACTCAGAAAGGCTAGCCAATTTGCTAAAGGTCAAATAGCAAAGCTAAGATTTGACTCAAAATTTTCCAGCCTCAGCCTCCCTCAGTATTTCCCCCACTACACTGATGCTGTACATTCCTCACTGTGCTATTTTCTCCTTTGGTCCTGACATACAGGTCCATGACTGTCTCAGGCCAGCTTGGTTATCTAAGCAACCACTTAGCAACCAATTTCTGATAAAAACTATATGTTCATATATGGTGAATTTTATAAGGCATTTTGGTACCATCAAAGACTATAAGAAGGCCTTGTTCTGTCTTCCCAATACATTTCCCAAGCAAAATCTTCTCAATATGTCAGTCGTGTGATTCGGGTTTAAGACCAGAATCACCTGGAGACCATGGCTCACACAGGTTTCTGTTGGTGTGGGTTCTAGGTTCTGCAGAGGTAGGGCTGACTGGCAGGTTGACACTGTACCCCTCTGCCCAATGAGCATAGGCCAGACACATCCTGAGTTAGGGGAGAAGTCAGAGATACTCAGGAGAGAGTAACCAGTCTTGACTCTCACATCCTTGGTTCTGTAGAAAATGGTGCAAGGATTGCAGAGAGCTGGGCCAGGCAGAAGCAGGCAAAAAATAAGGCTGAGCACAGCATCATAAATCTAGAATTATATAATTTAAAAGAATGAAGTTTTCTTGTCCTTTCTTGACTACTACTGAGTTTAGGTGATAAGTACATCAGTATTCTATGTGAATGTTTGAAAATATTCATAATAGAAATACTTAATTGACTATTAAGAAAAATAAACAATCTAATTTGATTTAAGTAAGAAACTGAATACTACGTAGCTGACGTCACTAATGTTGGGAGTTGGGAGTAATAGGCTCCCAACCTGGGTGCCCCCAGATATGTCACTCTGAGTCCTGCTTTCCAAAAAGTAAGATAGATTTAGACCTAGCATTGTTTTAAGATATAAATAATTAGGTGATAGCCAAGAAAGTACAATGTTGCTCAAATGTATCTGTTCAATCAGCAAACATTTTTTTGAGCACCCTGGCAAAGATCTAACTATGCTCATTCCATGATAAAATGATTAAAATGTGGCCTCTGCATTCAAAGACATTTCAATGGATACATCAATTTACACAGTGATGGCAATTACAGAACTAGTTCTTTTTTTTTTTTAAGATTTATTTATTTATGCATACACGAGCTGGGGTACAGGTGAGTTGCAGGAGATGAGAGGATTCACCATAGACAGAGTGGGGAGCAGAACAGGCAGACTGACTGAAAAACACAGTGCTAAGGGGAGCAGTGGGCGAGACAGGATTGGTCTCCTACGCCATGTGGGTCCCCTCCCTGGCAGGTGGCAGGGATCGAACTCGTGCGCAGTGACTAGGGTCTGCCTCACAGGGTGTTGTCTAACACACTGTGCCACTAGGGAGGCCCCTACAGAACTAGTTCTAACCTCCAGTTTGAGTGCTGTTTACAATTATTTATTTATTTATTAAATATTTATTTATTTTATCTTCAAATGTTTGCTTTCTTTTCTAGGTACAATCCCCATAGAATTCCCACCACCAAATCACCCGTGCACTGTCACCATAGTCCCTTGTGCACTTCCTGTCCCTGCTTTAATCCCAGTCCCTCCCTCTTCCCTGCAGAATGTCTCTGTTTTGTAGTAGTCTATTTTTGTTTTGTTTACAACTCTTAATGAAGGCAACAATCTTTAACTCTTCCACTCAATCAATCTCCCTTCCATCTTGATTTCCTGATACTAGATTTTCAGTTTCCCAGTTCTAATTTCTCCCAGAACACCATCCATGCTCTTTCCTCTGTTTTCAAAAGTATTTTTCATCAGTCTTCATCTAGTTTCTTATCCATCCCCTTTTGCTTTCAATATCACTTTCTCAGATATCTCTCTGAGCTATGGCCTATCCTTCCATTAAAGACTCCTTTGCAACACTCCACATACAAGTAATTATCCAGTTATCTGTAAGCATTTGATTCTTATTTGTGTAGGATATCATGTTGTTTAGGTGTTTAGTAAAAGACAGAGTGGAGCTGCTGATGTGAATCTTCCTCCATTCTGATCAAAAGTGATGTAGCCATTTTTAAAATATTGAGACTTCAATAAATGCATTCTGTTTCTCATGACTCTCTCACTAAAATAATTTCATTTTCTATTAGAGGAAAAAGGTAGGCTTATCAGAGATATAGATTGAGAGATTTATTTACCTTTAATTACTATGTATTTCTGAAGCCTAAAATTACCTAACTAGATTATTCTCTAATTCTATGATTACCTTTTATCCCTTGAGATACTATATGTGTTCCTAATCATCATCTAAATGCTGCAAGTATTTTATAGCACATAATCAGAAAAATTATATATCACCCCATAGCCACCAAACACACAAACAGGAGCTGAATAGAAATTCTTAAGCACAATTTATGGTAACCATTTTATGCTCAGTTTAGCGATTTTCATGGTTCAAAAAATCAGCCTTTTGCTTTTTTCACTTATCCCCCCCCCCCCAATTAAATTACTCCCTTGATTTCTGGCAAAAGACCTATGCAGAAGTGCAGAACTCCTTTGGAAACTGGAATTTTCATTTCAGCAAGGACAGAAGGTAACTCTATGCTGTCCTCTGTACAATATCATTCACTAAGAAACTTTGAAAAGAAAGATGGGATCGTACCACTCAATGATTTTTAGGGCTAAATTTGCCACTTATCTAGAAGTTTTGTGATGTAAAAACTGGAGAGGAACAGCAGAGAGACTAGAAACACGGAGACTTTTTCATTGGTCCAGATGAAAGAATGTTGAAGACAGCAAAAATGGGGAAGAGATGACAGACTTTTAAGAGGTGTAAGTAAGAGGCTTTGATGGGACTCTCTGGTGGTCTAGGTGTTAAATCTCAGCACTATCACTGCTGCAGCCTGAGTTTGATCCCCAGCCAGGGAGCTAACACACATATGGCAGAGCAGATCTCTCTTGTCTTGCCCACTGCTCCCCTCCGCAGTGTATTTCAGTCGATCTACTTTTTCTGCTCCCCATTCTGTCTCTGGTGAATCCTCTCACCCCTTGTACCTCTGTCCTGTACCCCAGTTCTTGTGTGCATAAATAAATTTTTAAAAATCTTTAAAAAGACAGGCTTCACTGAGTAACTCAATGTGGCATATTGAAAAGAGAGTGAGAGAGAGTCTGACATTCTCTAGCTTTCCAGCTTACTGAGAATAGACAGCAAGGAGCTACCATTGAGGGGGGCAAATAAAATGACAAAGAATCTATATTGAGACACGCTGAGTTTGAGAGACATCACTATAGCCCAGTGGTCTTTAATTCCATGATTGGGGAAATGAGGAGATAAATCTTTAACAACTGAGTCAATCATTAAACCAGATACATTAAAACTCATGTAGATGAAGATGGTGCTACAACATTTAGATATGGTTATAAGAAATGCACACTTATCTGGTTATTGTATCCTCTCAACCCATGGAAAAGTTAAGAAAAAAACTATTAAAATTGACTTTTATGTGCAAATATTACAAAAATATGTTAGGTAAAAATTTTATTCCTGTAGAACCGAAAAAGGCAAATTCATCTTTCTTCTTAATAACTTATAAAGAAGCCCTAAGCATGCTGCCTCTGGAGATGTAGGTGTAGCTCTTATAATTAGACTCAAATCTGAACCATGAGTGTGAGGAGCAGAATGCTGACTCAGAGTCTAGTGTCAGTTATTTGCTGTCGGCACAGTGAAAGGCTGTGATCTGGAAGACGCAGGATGCCTGAAGCCCAATTCTGGTCTGTTTCAGCACAATCTCAAGATAAGTTCTTCAGTTATTATTTGTTGGCAAATGAACTAATCTCCATCTCCCTTACCCTATGTTTGAAAATTATTTGGGGGACTTGATTTGGGAAGCATTTGTGCTTCTGACCCAAGAGTCAAGAACCAACAAACTCCAATTTTCTTTCTTATTTAAAGCCAAGCAGAGCTGATTTTTATAGGTCAATCCAAGAATCTGACCTTTTAAATGCAATCCTGTTATGCTTGTCCTATTTTATCATGAATTACTAAATCCACTAAACTTGTAAAGTCTGCTCAACCCAACAGAGAACTGAAATAGCCTAGCAGGACTCTGTTTGGTACACTTTGAATTCATTAGGCACAAAGAACAGTTTTTGCACAGAAGTCAGTTTTGAAGAGGAGTTTAATAACCCTTGCCTGTTTGGTTTGTTTTTTTTTCCATTTTGAGATGTTATCTGACTCCTGTTGTTACCAATAACATGTAGAACAAATTCTCTCCCCTATGTAGACCTTCAGATACCAAAAGATAAAAGGCAAGAAAGGAAATGGAAGGAAGAGTATGGAAAAGGATGGAAGGAAGGAAGGAAGGAAGGAAGGAAGGAAGGAAGGAAGGAAGGAAGGAAGGAAGGAAGGAAGGAAGGAAGGAAGGAAGGAAGGAAGGAAGGAAGG
>JAGFMF010011725.1:959671-974639 GCA_019455555.1 Galemys pyrenaicus
AAGGAAGGAAGGAAGGAAGGAAGGAAGGAAGGAAGGAAGGAAGGAAGGAAGGAAGGGAGGGAGGGAGGGAGGGAGGGAGGGAGGGAGGGAGGGAGGGAGGGAAGGAGGGAGGGAGGAAGGAAGGGAGGGAGGGAGGGAGGGAGGGAAGGAAGGAGGGGAGAAAGGGAATAAAACACTTATTTCCCCCCAGACTTCTTGTCTTCAGGTAAAGCACACCCTCCTGCTTCACATCCTTCAGCTGTCCCCCTTTAGATCTTTTCTGTTAATTTGCTCTCTACTTTCTCACAGCTCATAATGGCATTTTATTTTTATATTATCTGTCTCCAATCATATCCTTGATCCTGACAGCTCTACCTCCTCTTACTCATTTCTATCTCCTTTATTCCCTGCAGTGTCAGGTTGGTTCATGAAGCATGTGAGATGCGCACCATGTGCACAGAAGCACACATGGATGAGTGAATCCAGGTTCCTATTTTCTCGGACTTAACATGACACTTCAGGCATGACCTAATACATTTAAATGCCCTAAAGTTCTTCATTCTTTGAGGTTTCCTTTTTAAGGGCTTCCCATTGGTCACTCATGGGTATCTCATTTTCTTAAGCACATTATTTATAGGTATACTCAAGTTTCCCTCTCTTTCCTGCACTTCGAGAATTTGGATTCCCCAAGTTCCCTTTTTTCCCCCAGTTTTGATTTTAATGATGTCCTGAAACATATGGTGATCCTTATCTGCATGTCCAAATTAAGGATGAGGCACAAAATGCTGCTTAGAAGCTCAGCAGATATGGCCAGGGATTGCCACGGTCTGGTGATAAACTGGGAACAGACTCATTTTGGAGATACCCATATTAGTACCTAGAACCTCTATGCTTAGAATGTTTCCATTTTCCTAGATATATTCCCTTTCGGGTTGAAAGATTAGTTGTCTAAGTTCTGAAAGTGAAGGCAAGGAAGACGCCTGGGGGGCAGAAGGGCTGTCACTACAGAACTCCTAGCACCCTGGGCTTTGTGAAGTGTCTTATCCCTCCCGACTATGTCCAGAGGTTCTCTGGCTCAATCTATCCAGAGGTGAAATAGTCATTTGCTGGGGTGAGCATAGTTAGCAGGTAGAAAGGAGGTCTGAGTCTTTAATTGTTCTTTCAAAACAGATAAACTCTTGATAATTGGCAACATAGATGGAGTTGGGAGGGTTTTTTGCTAAGCAACAAATACTGGATGATGTCATACACATGTGGAATATAGGAGAAGAAAACAACAGGTCAGATAAAGCCAAACTTATGCAAGATGTCATAGTTATGCAAGATGGCAGTGTTGGGGGAGGATGAACAGGACTTCTTAATCTTGAAAGTTGACCTGAATAGGGGCAACCTGAGGAGAGAAGGAGGAATAAAGGGAGGGGTTAAAATAAGAAAGGAGGGGGTACAAGGGTCTATGGTGATTTACTATGGATTCTTCGGTGATGGGTGCACTATGGCAACAATGTCTGAAAAGGGGGAGGGGGCCCCTACACTGCTATCATGAAGAATACAACTCAAGAAAATTATTTAAAAATAAATAAAACAAGACAAGAGGAGATTTGTAAAAATAAAAGAACTCTTTAAACGGTATATATATATAAAACATGAGTAAGTCCATGTCAATATGGAACATTAGAAAAATTTATTAAAAACTAATATCTAAAAATTGAAAAAGTGGGCCTCCCTGGTGGCACAGTGGGTTGAGTGCCGCACTGTGAAGCATCTACAGCCACTGCAGCATGAGTTCGATCCCCCGCCAGGGCGAGGAGCCAGATGGCACGGCAGACCTCTCTTGCTGTGCCCGCTGCTCCCATCAGCAGTGAACTTCCGTTGATCTGCCTGTTCTTGCTCTTTCTCTCTCTGCTCCTTGCTCTCTCACTGCCCCCCACCACACCTCTGGCCTGTACCCCAGTGCTTATATGCATAAATAAATAAATCTTTAAATAAATAAAAATAAATAAAAACTGAAAAAGTGATGCACACACACACACACTGTCCTTCCACACATGCTACCTTCAGGTATGTAAGATTTTTAAATAGGATTCTGTTCTTTTCAATGGCTTCGTTCCCCTGAAGATACTTGAGTTTATACATTCTTAGCTCTGCTAATTTATTTCCATTAAGACTTCTGCTTTTTTCCAATTTCCAAAGTCTTGTTCCTGTTTCCTACACCTGTCAGGACTTGCTTCTTTTTTAAGCTTGTAGATTTATACCATTTTAAATTCATTAATTGTTACTTTGTTGGAGTTTTGGAAGGGAACAGAAGTATGTGCACGTATTTAAATGGCTGCACTGGGCCTCCCTTGTGGCGCAGTGGGTTAAGCAACGCACCATGAAGCAAACCGCAGCCACTGCAACTCAAGTTCGATCCCTGCCGCCGGCTAGGGAGGGGACCCACATGGCGTTGCAGACCTCTCCTGCCTCGCCCGCTGCTCCCCTCAGCAATGTATTTCGGTGCATCTGCCTGTTCTGCTCCCCACTCTTGTCTGGTGAATCCTCTCACCTCCCACGATTCTGGCCTGTACCCCCAGCTCTTGTATGCTTAAATAAATAAATCTTTAAAAAAAAATAAAAATAAATGGCTGCACTGAACAGAATGCTAAAATTTATATTTAATAATAGTAAATTTAATCTTAATGCTTTCTTGCCATCAGTCTATCTTCTCAAGAGCATATAGAGCTCATTTCTGTCATTATCACAAATCTTGTATCTCCACATCTTGTGACATCTACAACAAGTATAGGAGATCTCAAGAGTAGGTAAGCTGGGATTCATTTATTTTTATATATTTCCTTCAGTTTTTAATGAAATTTTTCTACCTTTCCATATTCATGTGGAATTATTTTTTCATTCATCCATTTAAAAAGTATGCTGGAGACAGACATAAAAGCTTAAAGAATCTAGTCCTTATTTTCATAGACTGCACATAGGCAAGAAAGCATGTAATACAAATAAGCTATTATAGGCATAAATAAGAAACTGAGTCCACAGAGAGGTGCTGACTTCACTTGAGTGGAAGTACAAAAGGGATGGAGTTTAAATGGAGGTGATATCTAGACTTAATCTTAGAAATGGAAGATGAATTGGGCAGGCAAAGAGTAGGTGTAGGGGTGGCAGAAAGCAGGCCCAAGCATCTGAAGTGAAGAAATTACTTTCAACGAATAGAAAGTATGCAGCAAAGGAGATGAAGTCACTTTGTTAGGGATAGCAATGTCATGGTGATTCCAGAAGAAAACGGAAAGCAGCCACTTGTAATGAGTACTTAGACTTTTGAATTACCAAGCTAAATCATGTGTCAATAACCCTTGGCTGCATGAGAAACCTGTTAATAGAATCCTTGCATTTGTGCAAAGGTATTAAAGATTGTTGAATAGTGTAAAAAGCACTGTGAATATACTAGGTTAATTTTTAAAAATATTTATTTTATTTATTTATGCATACAAAAACTGGGGTACAGGCCAGAGGTGAAGGGAGTGAGAGGATTCACCAGAGACAGAGTGGGGAGCAGAACAGACAGATCTACTGAAATACACTACTGAGGGGAGCAGCAGGTGAGATAGGAGAGGTCTGCTGTGCTTCCTGGCTGGGTTCAAACTAATGCTACAGTGGCTGGTAATAGGAGATAGCATTGAGACTTTAATCCCACCAGGGAGGTCCCTTTACTAGGTTATTGTTGCCACCACATTGCAAGCCACCACTGTCTTCAGCCCTGAGAGGTTCTCTACAGCTTTAAAATGAAACACTTTATGGGTTGTAGCAAAGGCAATTTCCTGATTTGATATAGTTATGCAAGATGGCAGTGTTGGGGGAGGATGAACAGGACTTCTTGTACATTTCTTTGCAACTTCATTTGTAACTTTTAGAAGTTAAAGAAAAATGAAAGAACAGGAAGCTTTCAAAACCCAAGATGGAGAGTTCTATTTTGTGTGCATTTCTATTCAGGGTTATAATGACTTGAACTAAGTGTACTGCTGAAAGTTACGAGGAAATTAAAATATAATTAGGCTGGGGTCACAGACTTCACAAAAGGGTACCTTAGAGACCTGCCAGAACTCTGGGGCCCAGTGGGAAGTGGATGAGTAGGGACTGAACAGCATCAGCCTTTAAATACAAACACTATAATAATTTTTAATACTACTCCAGATAGTTAACTTGATCAGAATTCACTGTAAGGCAAGATATCTTTTCTGCTGGACATTCTATTTTTCTGTTTTCTCTGTCTGGTCCAGCTACTAGTAAATATAACATGTCCCACCTGCCTCCAGCTTCTCCGGCTCCTGATGTTCCTGGTGCTAGAGAGTGGTAAATTTCCTGGGCATGATCGGGAAAGCAGTCTTGAAATTATACACAGTGAGAACTACATACATGTAACTCAGGAAACTGTGAGTGAGAAATTGTATCAAAGAGTGCGTATCTGAGCAAAAATAAAAAAAAGGGCAAGAATAAAAAATATAAACAGCATGATCTGAGATTCAGTTTGTGGGCTGATCATTTTGCCACTTTTTCTGCTCCATTTCACATCAACAGGGCTGCTTCCATACAAATGACATTTCCTAGATGCCTCAAGAATATAGTTTTAGCCAATGTGAGACACACACAAGAGATTGAAAGGCAGGAAAAAAGGAGAAGCCAAGATGTTCCCTTCCCCTCTGTGACTTTTTAGGAGTGTCTGTTTTTCTCCACAGTTTCTATAGATGTCATCTAATTTTCAGGTCTCCATTATCACAGACTTGGTTTCTCAGTGTGATAATGCTCTGACTTGCTTTCATGAGAATAGGAGAGTTTTCTGACTTTATTCAAATACGTCAGGGATTTTTCTGGAGAATAGACTAGGTAGCCCCAATAATCTTGGTGTTAAGAGAAGCAGCTCTGGAAAACAGTAAGTTAACACTGCCATTCTAACATCCACCAGATAAGTATACTCACAGGGTAGCTCCAGCACAAAAAGCTTTGAATATACTGATCCCGGTGTTCTGAGTAATGACTCCCTAAGAACATCCTTGGATGAGTCTGCAGAACTTGTGGCTATTACCTTATGTGGCAAAGTGATTATGCTAAAAACTAACATAAGGATAATAAGAATTATTCTAAATTATTTGGTGCATCTTAAATGTAATCACAAGGGTTCATATAAAAAGTAGGCAAGAAAGTGAAGGGAGGAAGTAAGCAATGTGATAAGGGAAGTAAGAGAGTGGAGTGATGTGAGGAAGGGGTCACAAGTCAAACAGAGCAAATGCCTGTAGAAGCCAGAGGCCAAGAAAATGGATTTCCTGTACAGTCTCCAGAGGGAAATGGCCTTGCTGACACTTTGACTTTAGCCTAATGAAACCAATTTAGACTTTGGGGCTCCAGAGCCATAGGAGAATATATCTATGTTGCGTTAAGCCAAAAAGTTTGTGGTGATTTGTGAGAGCAGCAATAGGGAATTCATACAATTCCCTAAATATAAGCATATTCCTTTTGCTTTAAAATTTCCACATCTAGGGTATCAGCAGGATCCAAACACAAATTTAAGCCTGCTGTCAAGTAATCCCTTGGAGAGAGATATAAAATTTCTTGCCTCAGCTGTTACAGTAGATTGATGTGCCTCTCAGATCCCCCATCAAGACTAAAGCACTTATTCCTCAAGTTGCCCACAGATGAAGAAAGTGGCATTACCCTAACTTACTCCTCCTTCTTGGGCATCTTGCATGCAGTGACTAGTCAGTGAAATGCTATAAGGGCCCAGCCCCTTTATCCTAATCCAGGACAATGCTAATGCAAATACTCCTTCAGAAGTATTTGTTGGAATTGCATCAGTAATCTAGAAGATTCCTCAGAAAAGTCATCTAGAAAGTCCATGAGAAAAGCATCCCAATTTTTCATCTGCCCAGTCCTACTCCCTTTTTGATCCTGAGAGACTCTGCAATTAATTTCCCATCTGCCAATCTCCATCTGAGTCTGCTATCTCAGGAACCCATCTAGGAAAACAGATTTATCTATATATAGCTAAAAGCACTACCGACTTTGTTAATTTTTCTCTATATCTGCTATTAATGATCAACCCACTCTTCTATAACACATCAGACTAAGAAATAAGTTATAAGAATGCAAAAGTCTCTCAAGAGAGAATTTGACCATTAACAAACACTCCTTCCCTTGTGGTCTTAGGTGCAGTATGAGTTGGGGTGTGAGGAAGGAATAAAGCTGCAGGGAACAGGTGAATATGGGAGTGTCAAGCTCTGACATTTATTAAGGATTATCTAAAGATGGGGAATGTACTGCTTCCACTGTGCATTAATTCCTGCTATGGCCCTCTGAGACAGACGTCATTACTTTAGTTTTATAGGTGAGCAGAGTGAGGTCTAAAGTGGTTAGCTGATGCAGCTAGAGAATAGTTGAGTCAAGAACTGGATCAGGGTTGTACACAGCGGTGATGTCAAGTACCAGGAATAAGAGTCCTTCTGGTAGAATTAGGAGACAGTATAAAGGATATTTCCATACTAAATGATAGAGGAGCCCAATCAGTAGGGCCTGGAATAGGTGGGGATGCTGCCGCCATCCCTCCAATTCCACAAAAATCGATTTGGGTCTGGTGCTCTCCTTCAGCCATATCCCCATTCTCCCGTTCACCTCAATGCTTTTGCTCATGTGTACTCCCTCTACCCGTACTCCCTCTACCCAAAATGCTCCTCTTCTAGTTCTATTTTCCCTTTCAGGACCAGCTTAAATGTTATCTTGTTTGAACATCCCAACAGAAACCATCTCTTCTACCTCCACATGCTAATAGCATTTAGTGTTGATATTACCTCAAAAAGAGTTTTTCATATCAACCCCCCCAAATCACACTTACTACACACGAATGGACTTTTCTGCACTGAACTGACATCTGAAGGACAGCTGGCTTAAACATATTTGAACCTCAAAATGTCGACATGAAATTACTCATTGCAATGTGCTTACTGCTTAAAGTACTTTAGAAATGTTTGATTCTTCACACTTCTGTTTCTTTTAATAGGTAAATGACTTGTCTGCCACATGCATCTTTATCAATAGCTGCATGGGAAACTACTATTTCTTTAAAATTCAAATTCTCTGTCCCTTTAATAGTAAGTCTTCTCTGATCTTGCTCCTTAAGTGGAATTAATCATGATGCTCTTCATCTTACTTTTTAGCTCACATTTTTTTCAATGTTGCATTAGTGACACTATTATACTTATTTTTGTGTTTTACCTGTATCTTCTGCTTACCTAAAGCAGGCATTCTGTTTCCTTAACTCTGTATTAAGGCTTTATTACAGTTCCTAGCATATAGCCTAGCATATAGTAGGTAGTCAATAATACTAACTGAATGACTATCAATTGAATTAAGATCACAGTTTGAAACCCAGAAAGAATTCAGAAGAAGCCCTAGATATACATATTTACTGCCAGAGTGATCAGGGCAGATTATTTATACATACATGTACTATGTTATATCAAAAAGCACCCATTTTCCTCACATTGATTTAAAAAATTATTATCACATTGAACTTTTTATGTGTTCAGTTAGTAGCTCTAGTATCTACTTTAAAATAATTTCAATGTTGGGCCCTCCCTGGTGGCGCAGTGGGTTAAGCAATGCACTATGAGGCGAACCGCAGCCACTGCAGCACGAGTTCGAACCCTGCCGCCGGCCGAGGAGGGGACCCACATGGCACAGCAGACCTCTCCTGCTGTGCCCACTGCTCCCCTCAGCAGTGTATTTCGGTTGATCTGCCTGTTCTGCTCCCCACTCTGTCTGGTGGATTCTCTCACCCCCCGCACCTCTGGCCTGGACCCCAGTTCTTGTATGCATAAATAAATAAATCTTTAAAAAAATAAGAATTTCAATGCTTGGAGTAATCCTTTTGCAGAGTTCCTCTGCTATCAATAGTCGATAACAGTAGATAATGGTAGAAGGATTAAGAAAAACGAGGAAGAAAAGGAGCTGGATGAAGAGGAAGAGAAGAGGGAGAGGTAGAAGAGGAAGAAAACAACACCCAGTGAGTTCAATTTATTCTAACTAATACACCAACCAGCAGGAGAATACCCCAGGAAGTCTAATTTATAATGTTGTTTGGTTCTAAATAAAGAGGATCTAATAGGTAGACATGTAAATCTTGTTTCCAAAACACACTGAAAGGATTAGATTATTTCAGGAGTTTGCTCCTCACTGGGCTCAGAGCTACCAAGGTCACACCGGCACTCTCAGGACACCACTTCTGGCTAAAGGACGCCCCAATAAATAATATGGGATAGCGTCACCTTACAGAAAGCAAAGCACGCACTACTTGAAACTGACACACATTAGTAAATTTAGCCTGTGTTGGTGGGTGTACTCTGGCCCTATCGAAGAACTGAATTCTTCATAGCAGAGGAGAATATGGTTTCTCCTCAACTGAAATGCAGATTCATCAGTGTGCACCCCTAAAAGCTAAAATCTTTCATAAGTGGTATTATGTTCTTTCTTAGAAACTTGCAGTGCAATTGCATGTCAGCTTGGAGCCACAAATCAGTGAATGCAGATGATGTAGGATGGTAACTATCAGACAACAGCCTGTACTGGTTTTATTTCCCTACCTGCTGTTGAAAGGGGGGAAAGACTAAGATTTTAAAGTTAATTTTCACTGAGATGAACAGTGCTCATGCGTGTGTTTGAAATGCAGTGATGCACTTTTTAACTGTGTTGTCCTTTTTTTTTTTTTAAGATTTTATTTATTTATGCATACAAGAGCTGGTGTACAGGCCAGTGGTGCGGGTGGTGAGAAGATTCACCAGAGACAGAGTGGGGAACAAAACAGGCAGATCCACTGAAACACACTGCTGAGGGGAGCAGCAGGCAAGACAAGAGAGGTCTGCTGCATCATGTGGGTCTCTTCCCTGGATGAGGATCCAACTTGCGCTGCAGTGACTGTGCAAGCCCCATAGTGGGGTGCTCAACCCCTTGCGCCACCAGGGAGGCCTTAACTGTGTTGTCTTAATGTCATTGTGGTTTACTTAAAAATAAATGTCATCTGAGGGAAGCCCTTCTCTTGTAGTGACATCACATGTGGGACTATCACTTGCTCCAACGCTGACCCCTTTGGAAAGAACAAATAAACTATATTTTAGTTTTCCCTCTTCATGCCCTTCCTCTTTGACTTTCATAGTCCTCCAAAGTTGTGTATTGAGTAGCCCACACCTATGAGCTTTTCTATAAAATAACATCCCTTTTACTGTTCCAGAAGCTCTGTGTGGAAGATCCCCTTATCCCAATGAACCTATGTGAGAACTGAGGTTCAGAGACACTTAAAGATGTGTCCAAAGTCACACAGACAAAAGAAATGACACCTCCATCTAACAACTTCCTAGAAGTGTACTTGATTTATTTTGGGCCATAAAATGATTGTCAAATAAGAGACTATGCACACAACAAAGAGAAGATGACTTTTCTATGACAGGTCCAATTTTTTGAATATTTGACAACATTCTGGGCTGTGTAACAACCACAAACTAAATCTGTCACAGAACAAAACATGTCAGTGCATTTCCAGCAACTGTCCCCACCATCATCTTCTCATTCAGACAAAGACAACACAACCCATGAGTGGATCATTTTCCAAATGTGTGTGACACTCTCCTCTCTTCTCTGCCTCCCAAGAGTCCATCCCTAATTCTTGTAACTGACATACATCTTGTCTATGCACGTTACCACCCACTAAGGGTTCTGAATTAAATATATTTGTCCAATAACCTAAGAATTTTTGGTGAAATAACTTGATTGACCTGAAAATTCCTAGATTTGTAATCATCACTATACCTGTCACAACCACTCATAAAGCCAAGTAAAGAATTAGTCACTTTAAAATATTCTATCAGGGAGACTTTCTTTGGCGGGCCCTTTCACAAGAAGATGAATACAATTTATATGCTGACAAAAGTATGATGCGCATCCAAGGAGGAGGAAAACAAATCACTCTGAGGTGGAATTTTTTAAGTTGGTGAATATTAAACTTCAGCATTCTCAAGTAGAGTATTCTGGAGTTGGAACTGGGTGCTCTTCAAAGTGGGAATTCCTCAACAGAGATCATGTTTCATCCATCATTGGTATCATCTCTTACCCTTAGATGACATATTTCATTTTTTTAAAATTTAGTTTTAATTGAGGTAATATTAGGACATCCCCATTAGGTCTTGCCACTGTAATGTCCCCACCACCAAATCACCCACAGTCACCACTACTCTCCGTTGTGCTAGAGAGACATATTTTTTACCAAGTTAAAGACTCATTTTGGACTCTATTTTTGATGAGAATCAGAATATCGTACAACATTCATCAAATGTCTTAGCCTGGCATTCAAGGCACTTGTGAATCCCTTTGGCTCTGCTTTGTTCTTACTTTTGTTAAAAAAAAAAAAACAACAAGATTTATTTATTTATATATATATAAGAGCTGGGGTACAGGCCAGCGGCGTGGGAGGTGAGAGGATTCACCAGAGACAGAGTGGGAAACAGAACAGAAGGACTGATTGAAATACACTGCTGAGAGGAGCAGTGGGAGAAACAGGATAGGTCTGCTGTGCCATGTATGTCTGCTTCCTGGCCAGGGATCCAACTCATGCTGCAGTGGCTGTGGATAGCTTCACAGTGCCAAGACTTAACCCCTTACAGCACCTGGAAGGCCCGCTTCGTACTTCTTGCCAACAGTCCTCCCTTACAGTGTCCTAATGCACCAAGCTTTTTCAGAGCCCACTCTACATGTTGTTTTTCATAGTTCTTAACATTCTAATTTTCCTGCCTATTACAGTGATGCTGTTCTCTTCATTAAAATTTCTAATCTTTATGACCCAGAAAATGAAACACTTTCTCCTCATATAGAGGAGAAATTCCTCTGATCAAAATGAAGCAGCTTCACCCAATGCACCCTCATTGCTGGTACTGACACCCCACCCTGCTTTGTGTTTTGATGGTGACACCTTCACAGGGATAAGGACATGCCTGGCTGTTCTTCTAACATCTAATACTCTTTTATATCTGATAGGAACTTAAAAATATATTAAAAATAAGAACATCATTTTCTTTTCATGAACGAACAGCATTTCCTCAGAATATAGCTGACACACTCATGAGGAATTAAACCTTCTCCGAGAGTCTGACTTGTGTGGTCATCTTGGGAGCATGGAAAGAGGGGAAACATGGGTGAGAGGGTTCAAGTACTGGTCTAGACCCAAACCATGGGGAACAACTAGCAGAGACATCTGGATCAACATTCTGTAGTGGGGCTGGGTGACCCTTGTCTCCCAATCTGCATGTGGGAGATTGTTGTCTTTGTACCCAGTGAACTAGTGTAAAGCAGAGGCTTCTAAACAGCCATCCACAGCTGCTCTCCACCTCAGCACTTACCACCAAAATGTATTGTGCGGTGTCCCTCACCACAAAGGGCAAGGCATGCCGTTTAAAAACACTAATTTGAAAGGAAACTTGCACTCCTATGTTTACTGTAGCACTATTTATAATAGCCAAGATGTGGAAACAAACTAAATGTCCCAAAACAGACAAATGGATCAAGAAGATGTGGCTCACACACACACAGACACTGGACAGACAGACAGGCAGGCAGGCAGGCAGGCCGGCAGACACACACACACACACACACACACAGACAGGAATATTGCTCATTGGTAGAATAGATAAACTCATGCCATTTACAGCAACATAGATGGAACTGAAAGGGATTATGCTCAGTGAAATAAGTCAGAAGGAAGAAGATAAATATGAGGTGGTTTCACTTGTAGATGGAGTATAGGAAAACCGAATAAAGCGTCAGGAAAAAGACAAAACTTGCAAGTTGACCAAACATCTGAGACATATAGCAGGGGAGAGTCGGGGAGAGGGGTCAAAACAAGGGAGGGAAGAGAACAAAAGACTATGGATGATGGCTCACAAGTGCTGTGGTGGTGGATACTAAGGAGACTGCACCTGAGGGGAGAAATCAAATATTGTCCAAAAATTAACAATAATATAATAAAGTAAATAAATTAATAAAAAAATAAAAACTGCCTCAGCACCTAGACCAGTGATCAGCACACAATGGACTGTGAAAAAAAATTTGGATGTCTGTTGAATAAATGAAAGAATTTAAGAAGAAAAGAGGAAGAACAATAGAACTATAGACATGCACAAGGATGTTTTCAATTCAGTTTTTCAGCAAATGCAGTGAAAATCTTGAATGTGATGGAATGCTACTGGCGATAGCACCATGTCCACAGCATTTCCTGTTCAGAAAAAGTTAAACTGCAGGACCACGCCTCTGGGGAGTGCCCTCATGGGCCACTGGGACATACTATAGGAGCAGATGAATGAGCTATCAAGACCTCAAACAGTTGCTCTTTTCCCTGGGACTTTCTAGATTAGTACATGCACTTGGGTCTGACTTTAGATAAGAAGGCATAAAATAAATTCTCAAAGAAGTCTTAAGAGATTTGATTTGTTATTCACTTTCAATTCTTTTAAAGAAAAGAGAAAAGTTAGTGTGGGGGTCAGCAGAGACCACACAATAGCTCCCACATCACTATACTCTGGTTTACCACTTCTCCCTAATCTGAATTGTAAAATTGTCACTGCCTAAACTCAAATCCAAAAAGATCTATTTCATTGCTCCAATGTGTAGTTTTTTTTCCCTGTGTTGCTGTCACATAATTACTTGACTGCCTCAGTGCCAGAGAGCTGCTGACATCAGAGGGCTCTGGGAAAGTTGTGCTCTTCCAAGTCCTGGCATCTCCTCCAAGATACCTAAACGGTGTTGTAGGAATTTGGCAGAAGCCACCTGAACCTTCCAGGAGACTCTGCCTCAAAGTCACACCGGTCAGCACCCAGCTCATCTGGCGATTACACGTCTGCAGCTACATGGATCAGGAAACATCTTGCCGCATTGCTGGTTGTGCAGAGAATTTGGAAATGTTAACAGATGGCACGAAGAACACAACCCTGAACAGTCAGCAGGGTGACACTCATTAAGAGTCACCACTGAATCCACTTCCAACAAAATCCCATTCCAATGAACCATCACCTTCCAAAAAACTGTCAATCTGCTTGAATGAAAGTGACTACAGGGCCCTAGGATGCCAAGATGGTTTAAGTTCCACAATGACAGACTCAGCACCCCGGAGACCTTCTATCATTTTGCCTGGGGAGGCCCTCATCAGCTCGCTCCTCTTTGTGTGTGTGTGTGTGTGTGTGTGTGTGTGTAAGAACTGAGGTGTAGGCCAGAGGTATGAGGGGTGAGAGGACCTACCAGACACAGTGGGGGAGCAGAGCAGGCAGAGCAACTGAAAACTGAAACACACTGCTAGGGGAGCAGTGGGCAAGACAGGAGAGGTCTGTACCATGTGGGTTAGCTCCCTGGCTGGGGATCTAACTCAGGCTTCAGGGGTTACAGTGCTGAGACTTAACCACTAGGCCACCAGGAAGTCTCCCTTCTCATCCTTCTTTGCCTCGTAGCTGAGAAGGGAAGCTGAGACAGTAGCACTCAGAATACCCCCCCTAGTTTGACATCCATATCCTGTTTGTTTTCTTTCCACAGCAGAATATGGAGAGAGGGGAGAGAGGAAGATGGAGAGAGGGAAGGTAGAGACAATGCTTAGAGGAGGGAGAAGTGAACTATGTATTCTAGGTTACAAATGTGTTCTACAGTAGAAAATTTATTGATCTTCACATTTTTAAGTATATTATACCAATTTGTTTCTCAAGAAAAATCACTCCCTTCTTCAATCCCAATGCAGGCTATAAAACTACATTTTGTTGCACTTTAAATATCATCATTTAATTAAAATACTGCTTTATAAAACACAGGTCAGATGGACACAAGACTGGATACCTATTCTTTTGTTTTGTTTTGTTTTGCTGCCCCCCCCCACCCGCTGGATACCAATTCTTAAGGTCACCAACCTTAAACTTTGTTTTTACTGACACAAAAGTCAGCTTCTCCCCTTCTATTATTTGTTGTCTCTTCCTCTACTTCCAAGAGATGGAATCTCTACTACTTAATTTTCACATCTCCAGGTCTTCTGTGTACAAAGCTCCTCCCATTTGTGTACCTTGTGCCCCAAGACCCAGTGCCACGCCCTCTCATCTAATAGACATCTCATGTAGTCTTAGTCAGCAAGGGCTGCTCTCATTTCTGATTCCATAACAGTTTTTTTCTTTTTTAAAGATTTATTTATTTATGCATACAAGAGCTGGGGCACAGGCCAGAGTCGCAGGAGGTGAGGGGATTCACCAGAGACAGTGGGGAGCAGAACAGGCAGACTGACTGAAACACACTGCTGAGGGGAGCAGCGGGTGAGGCAGGAGAGGTCTGCTGTGCCATGTGTGTCCCCTCCCTGGCTGCAATGCTGCGGCCTCATCCCGCTGCGCCACCAGGGGGCCCTGATTCCATAGCAGTTTTGTCACAATGTTTTGACTGGAATTTGTTAACTCTGCCGATGGTTTCTGACTGCTACAACTCCAGTGAAAAGGTATTAAACATTACTGTTAGCGTCTGACTTGGTGAGTCAATTAGTTGCCTTAAGGAAAGGACAGACCTCGCAGACTGACTTCCTGAGCTCACAAACCCCATTATTAGAGAGAAAGTGAGAAACCATGTGAGCAGGACACCTGACACTGTATAATGAAACGCCAATATCCGTTTATTGTGTTAGCCTGGGATCTAAGAAACCTGGATTCTTTTTTTTTAATTTATTTTTTTATTATTAGTTATATTTGACATCATTTGTAGTCCCCAGGGAGTACCCACCACCATTTCACCCATGCACCATCACCTCAGTCCCTTGTGCACCCTCTGGCCTCTTCCCCGTCTTTGCCCTCCCCCCCTCCCCCCGCCATGGTCCCTTTGGTTTATCCCGGCTTTTTGGTCTTATTAAGTTTTTGTTGTTGTTGTTTACTTTTGGTTATAATTGCCCAATTCCTTGAGC
>JAGFMF010011725.1:984081-994691 GCA_019455555.1 Galemys pyrenaicus
ATATCGGATGGCTCCACTATTAGGAGGAATATGAAAGAACAACAACAACAATAAAGAATAAGCTCAAGGAATTGGGCAATTATAACCAAAAGTAAACAAAAACTTAATAAGACCAAAAAGCCGGGATAAACCAAAGGGACCAATGGGGGGGTGGGGGGCAAAGACGGGGAAGAGGCCAGAGGGTGCACAAGGGACTGAGGTGATGGTGCACGGGTGAAATGGTGGTGGGTACTCCCTGGGGATTACAAATGATATCAAATATAACTAACAAAAAAAAATCTCCTTCATTCCTCAATCATTCATGGGTTGCTTTATTATATCATCTACTATGCTATGCAACGGGCATACAACAATAAATAAGGTTATTATCTATTCTTAAGGACTTCACATTATGCTGTGGAAGTGAAACTAGGAAAGAGTGAGCTACAATATAATACAACAGATTAGAACAAAGAAGACTACAAACAGTGGTTACATTTTTAAAAGATTAAATTAAGCTCTTCGGTGCTGTCTCTGCCTACAATGACCTGAGAAGTAAGACAGATATAATTTGGGAGTTACACAAGCTCAAAAGAACAGAGATTAGGTAACTTCAAAATTTGTTGTTTAAACTACAATAGTAAATAGTCAAGCTATTATGCACTTTAGAGAAAGGAAAGTCAGACAAGGTGGGCCTTTGGTAAAACAGCAGGCAACTTGTCTAAAAGATCTTTATTGCTGTATTAGAGTTCTCTTTATGCTTTTTAGAAAGAATGAGGAGTGTATTACCACAGAAACAGATGGTTTTCTGTCATCTGTGTAGGTTCTAGGGGTGAAAAAGAATCAAGTAATGTACACAGGGATGCATGAGTCCTGGGAGACAATTGAAGACTACCACACTCTGGTATTTTCTACTCAAGTTGGCCACAACCTCCCCCATGATTTTAATACACTTTCATATGTCAAGGCTCATGTGTTCACTAGCACTATTTTTTGGATCAGCCATCTCATTTCAAGAAAGATTTCACTATTAAAGTTCTTTATAAAATAGAACTGAGAGCCTCCCTGGTGGCGCAGTGGGTTAAGCAACGCACTATGAAACAAACCGCAGCCACTGCAGCACAAGTTCGATCCCTGCTGCCGGCCAGGGCGGGGACCCACATGGTGCAGCAGACCTCTCCTGCTGTGCCCGCTGCTCCCCTCAGCAGTGTACTTCCGTTGATCTGCCTGTTTTGCTCCCCGCTCTCTGTGGTGAATCCTCTCACCCCACCCCCACACCTCTGGCCTGTACCCCAGTGCTTGTATGCATAAATAAATAAAAAATCTTTAAAAAAAAAATAAATAAATAAAATAGAACTGAAATCTCTTTCTTAAATTTCTCTCCCATGAGAATCTGCCCTCTGTAGTTACATAAGTTTCTAATCTGTCATTCCTTTAAAGACTTTCATGCATTTGAATAATGTTGCAATTGTACTGCTACTCTCTACCAAGCTAAGGTTTCCAGACTTTTGTTCCCCAAGTGGTTACATCTAGAAATAGCTCAATTATAACTATGTAATGAAGTTACCCCAATACTAGGTTCAAGACTCCGCCATGAGCAGATAAGAATTGATAGCCACAAGAGTGGCAGGAGTTTCACAGAATCACATTGTTGGTAAGTGCAAGAGGCACAAGACAAAGCCAGGGCTTCAAGTCTTCTATACTTGGTTTCATCTGGACTATAAATATATGGAAGATGAAGAATGAGTATCTTTCATTTCCTCTCTAACCATATCTTAAGCCACAAAATAATCTCACTTCAGCCCTATTTGCCCATGGCTAATAATCTTGCAAATCCGGTGTGCATTTTCCAGCTCCCCTAGGCAACTTGGGGTATATGGTCTCCCTTGTGTAGTTTCTTAGGTACATCAGAGTTTGACAATTAAAGTTGCATGTATTTATAGGCATAACTTAAGAGGATTAAATATAGACAAATATGAATAAAACTTTTGTGTCTTAAGTTGTCTTTTTTGTTAAAAATTAGATATCCTATCTCAGAGCATCCAATGATGTTTCAAGTACATTTTTCACTCATTCACCATTAAAATGCAATAATTGCCATTTAAAGGTGTGATGCAGGGACTCCCGGGTGGTGCAGTGGGTTGAGCAATGCACTATGAAGCAAACCGCAGCCATTGCAGCACGAGTTCGATCCCTGCTGCCGGCCAGGGAGGGTCCCACATGGTGCGGCAGACCTCTCCTGCTGTGCCCGCTGCCCCCCTCAGCAGTGTACTTCCGTTGACCTGCCTGTTCTGCTCCCAGCTCTCTGTGGTGAATCCTCTCCCCCGCCCCCCACACCTCTGGCCTGTACCCCAGTGCTTGTATGCATAAATAATCTTTAAAAAAAAAATAAAGGTGTGATGCAAACTCTGTCCTACCTACACATATAATAGCCATCAAAGGACTTGACAGTCCACACACTGCTGGGGATGGCAGATGTGCTGCTGCTATGATGTGAAATCATTGTCAAATTCACCTCGAATGTTTTCATTTCTGTTCATCTCAAGGTTAGATTGATTTCTTTGTTTAATTTGCCAGTACCTATTTAAAGGAGGCATTTCCATGTGATCACAACTACTTATTATCAGACTATAAAGATGGCAGCATGACAGTGTGTTCAAAATTTGTAGGGTCCATGGAGGAGAAATTGTGATGTTCTAATCAAAAGTAGCTACCTTCCTTATTGTTGATCCAGGGTCTGTTACAAAGGTACAGAAATTAAAGGAAGAGCAGAAAGCATGGTCCCTACCTCCCACTTACTTCGCCTCCCTTGGGGAGGTGAAGTGGAAAATAAGGAAGATAGAGCCGCAACCCATGAAAGAAGATGACATGTAAATGGACATCACTGACCATGTGTGGCATCACACATGAGTGGGCACTGAAGTGGTAAAGCATATATATAGATAGGATAGACATAGACATAGAAGGCGGAGTGGAGGGCTTTCTGACTCGTGTGTAGAAGCATTTAGCTGTCAATTTATTAGAAAGTGGGACCAGAAAACCTGTTTCAAACTCTTCACCTGCAGGCTCACCTACTATGCTTCCTTCATTAACAACACATTTTGTATAATAGAAATTAAAAACTATCCAGTGGTTGAAGAATAAATCTTCCTGTCTCAGGTGCCTGGGTCTTTCAATAGGCAGTTCATTCTATGTGGGTTATCTTTGGATTTTTTAGTTATTCAAAACCCAGTTTAGTTCTTTTCAAGAGGAGAAAATCTTTTCTGAGAGCTCTTCTTAGTTCCTCCAAGTAGAAATAATCATTTCTTTCTTTGGGTTACCTCTGTACTTTGTTAACACAAATAAAATTATATTCATATGCTGTTATTGTAATTTAAATGATACTAAAACCACATATATGTCTTTCTGTTAGAATGAGAGTATGTAACACTCAGGGACCTATTTCATTAGCACCAAATCTTTCATCCTTGGCAGCACTTAGAAGACATTACATGTTTTCTAAATTTAATTGAATCTCCAGGCAGTAAAGTTCTTCTTTATTCCTTTGACAAAGAATTTCCATCAAAGTGCTCTACTGGAATATGTTCCAGTCCTGAGCTTACATGAATTGATCTATCTGCTTACTTACTGAATGCCTCAGATGAGCTAGGTAGGGTGTCAAGTCTGCGAATACTGCACTGGTAAACCAGCAAGGAAGGCTTTTCTCCTCATGGACTCCTTTCCCTTATTCAAAATAATTGATATTACTCATTTCTATTAATTTACTACAGAATAGTATTCTTGCCTCTGGCAATAACGTCTCAATTCAGAAGGCCACGTGTAAAAGCAAATTAGTGGTGAGCTGGTATCAGCTGAGAAATCTGTAACTGTACTATGCTTTTGTTTCCCTGAGAAGATACAGTCTTTCTTCATGTGTGTGTGTGGCAAATAATGCATATATTATAACATTCAATATTCCATTAAGGTCCACAGAAGAATACAACTAATTTGAATGATCATCAGATCCTTCAAACTTAGACCCACTTAATTAAAAACAGCAAGATTAACATAATGGCTTATGACTTTTAAGATTAAATCTTGTAGGTCCTTAATTTATCATAATCCCATTGTGAAGGCCCCACGAGTATATTTATATCCTGAAACTGAACGACAGATAACTATTTTAACTTTGCAGAGAAACAAAATTTAATAGTACAGAACAAACACAAAAAGGCTGCATTTTCCAGCATTCAGAACAGTGCTAAGCAAAAAGCACTAAGGGCCTCCCTGGTGGCACAAGGGGTTGAGTGCTGCACTATCAAGTGCCCACAGTCACAGCAGTGCGAGTTCTATCCCCGGCCAGGGAGGGGACCCATATGGCACAGCAGACTTCTCCTTCCTTTCCCACTGCTCCCCTCAGCAGTGTATTTCAGTAGCTCTGCCTGTTCTGTTCCCCACTCTGTCTCTGGTGAATCCTCTCACCCACCACCTCTGGCCTGTACCCCAGCACTTAAATGTATAAATAAATAAAATATTTTTTTAAAAAAGCACTAATTGAATATTTAATTGATAATTGAATAAATGAAGTGGAAAATGTAATGACATGAACAGGGAAACAAGTTTCAAAACCAAATCTTGATCCAAATGGTTAAAATTCTTCAACTGAGATGAAAAGAACAAACAAAACAAAACATAACTTATAGATATGCTTTAAATTATTTGGCTTCCCAACTCTCAGGGCAATGATGTACACTTTGGTGAATATAGTATTCTATTTGTGGAACCTTAATCAGCTTCTTCTACTGGAGTCAGGAATTAGTTAACATCCTATAGTTCCAATGAAGATCTGAGCAAGCAGATGTCCAGTTAACCTCCACATTCTCTAACAGTTCTGCCAGACTCTCGAAACTTCTTCAGTTTCTGTGCCTTTATCATTTCTCGGCTTACTCTATACATGCAAGGAAAATGGTGATAAGGTCCAGGGGAGAAGGTGAAATTCAGAGAAAAGTCAACTGACATTTATTGAGCTCCTACTTTTTCCAGGTACTGTAAAAGTTTCTGGGTACACAGAAAGAAAAAGATCACCTTCTATCAAAGGCTCTATTATCTGGATATTCAATACTTACTGTCACCATAATAGGTCTTGGCGTACATCAGAAGTATATCTACATCACAAAAAGAAATAAACCCCCTTGACTTCTTCACAAGCACATATTAAAAAAATTCTGAGTTTGTGTTGTCATAGATGAAGAAATTTCATTAAAAAAAGAGAAAAAAAAAAAAAACACAGCAAACCCCTTCTGGTCTATGAAACAGGTTTTCTATGGAATCTCACACATGTTTTTTGCAAATTTATCTCATAGAATTGCTCCTGGATGAATAATTGTCTAAGAATTTTGAGAGACAGATGGTTTCTTTCTTTTGTTAACACATAGATGCCAAAACAATTTATTTTAGAAAAATGTGACAATATAAGTAAATTAATATTTTTCAATAGCCGTATACCAATAAGGGGTGATTTGAGGGCCTCCCTGGTGGCGCAGTGGGTTAAGCAACGCACTATGAAGCAAACCGCAGCCACTGCAGCATAAGTTCGATCCCTGCTGCCGGCCAGGGAGGGGACCCACATGGCCTGGCAGACCTCTCCTGCTGTGCCCGCTGCTCCCCTCAGCAGTGTACTTCTGTTGATCTGCCTGTRCTGCTCCCTGCTCTCTGTGGTGAATCCTCTCACCCCCCCACACCTCTGGCCTGTACCCCAGTGCTTGTATGCATAAATAAATAAATCTTTAAAAAAAAAAAAAAGGGGTGATTTGATTAAAATCTTGTTCTTAGAACAATAAAATGGTGCAGACTTTTGTTTGTTATAGCTTTCCCAGTGTAGTTTGGATTAAAGGGAACAGCACTAACTAAATCACCTAGCAAAGTCCCCTCTAGTCTCTTCATTTTATACTTTTCAGCAATGTGATATGTGTTGCTACAAAATAAGCACCTGGAAAAGACCAAAATATTGTTCATAAGACTCTAACAAGGAAGCTGATGAAAGGCTCCTCAAAATTACTGTAAAATTACATGCAAAAAAGTAAGTTCAGATAACTGTAATTTAATTTAAAATTGCTGGAAATAGAAGGAGAATGTTTTTTATATTTCCCTTATCTCCATGACAACAAAATAGGTTTGGAACAATGCTTTCTTACACTAATTAAGAATATGGCCCCACAACATGACATTTTGCAAATATTAAATACAAATATGTGAATTATCTAGTTTCAATTAGACTGCTGCATTCTTGGCTTTCAGTTGTGAGCAAACACTCTTTTGGGCCTCCCTGCTGGTGCAGCGGTTAAGTTTCAGTCCTATAAGCTATTGCCAACCATTGCAGGCTAAGCTAGATTCCCCAGCCAGGGAGCTAACCCACATGGTACAGCAGACCTCTCCTGTCTTGCCCACTGCTCCCCTCAGCAGTGTATTTCAGTAGATATGCCTCTTCTGTTCCCCACTCTGTCTCACAACTTGCCCCTGCTGCCCCACCTCTGACTTACATCTCAGTTCTTACATGCAAAAATAAATCTTAAAAAAAAAAAAAAACCCACTTTTTTGTATATAGAACATAAATTGAGATATTTCTTGAGAATTAGGTAAAAGTAGGAAAAAAGAAGGGAAGTTCACTACATGAACTATATACTATGATGTAGAATTTAGAGGACCATATCCATTCATTTATCTTTTCATTGTTCTCCCAATATTATTTTGCTCTTTCTTTGATCCAGTCAAGGGAAAGACAAAGAAAAATCTACCCTTGAGAATGAGTTCCTTCTGATGACAATGACCTACACAAAAAGAGTTCTAAGATGTATCCGGAGTATTGGGACACAGTGAGGAGATGGAACCTACTGGTAGGGGAGGAAGGAAGTGCACTGTCTTCTAGGAAGATAATAAATTAAACAAATAAAGCATATTTGTTTTTATCTTGTTTATCTTTATTCTACTCATTTTTCCTCTCCTATTTTATTTTAAAGCAGATCATTTCACCTATGTATCTCTAAAAGATTGGGGTTTATTATTATCTCAATACCATTATAGCATCTAAAATATTACCACTAACTTATCAAATATACAGTGGATGTTCAAATTTCCAATTGTCTCATGAATGAAAAAAATTCAAAACAATTGCTTGCATCTGGATCCAGTAAGGTTCATTAATTTCAATTATTAGATTTGTCTTTTTTATATGTCTTCACATTGCTACTGAAGCAACTGGAGCAAGCAATGTAAAAATGTACTACCCAGTCATGTTTTAAAACGATGCTCTTGATTACGGAAAATCCAAGAATACACTGTCACTTTTGACCATTAGCAGTGAAATAAAAAGTTCTTTATATGTACTGCGTCAGCACGTAATATATAGTCTTGCTTATAAAGGGGAAGAGTGGATACTATACGGGTTTTCCTAATCACTTTCTATGCATGTGATCAGCCTTATTTTCTTCTCTCTTCTAATAGTACTTTTGAGTAGAAAACAAGATACTGTGTTTAAAGTGCTTTGTACACATTGGCTTTAACCAGTGGGAGATGCTATCATTTGTTTAATAAATGAATATAAAGACTGTACATTCTACTCTTACCCTTTTTCTCTGCTCTATACTATCCCTGATCAATTTTTCCAGACAATTTCACATACTATCTCCTCTGTCCCTTTTAAAAACCCGTACAATACTAAGTCTCAAAATTAGGACTTCGTTATATGTTGTTTTTTAATGTTTGAATGTAATTCTCCTCAATTGTAGCCATACGTTAAAACATAAAATGGGCCTTAAACAGTAGTGATATCAAAATATTTAACAACTAGCTTTGTTAGGCATTAACTCTTAGGTGCTGAATCATAGAGATGGGTGACAGTCCTGGGAAAAGAACTGGGTGGAGGGTGGTCCGAAGTATCTGGTCAGGGGGTGATGAACAAGAATATATTTCAATGCTTTAAGAACTGGAGTGAGGGGTGTGTGTGCTACCTACATAAATTGATTTATAAATACTGGTCTCTTTGATACCTCTTTGGTAGGCTCTGTTTGTCAGGAATTCAAAACGTTTGCTAACGGGGTAAACAGTTCAGCGAAGAAACAGCTTCTCTTGCTATTTCTCTACTTGCACAAGAGCATTGGAACTAAATAGTTTACCTAGTGTGTGCTATGGGGAATTGAAGCAGTGTCATGGGATGAGGTCACCATTTAATTCTTAGGTGACTTATGTACTTTGAAGCCAACATTACCCACTGCCCTTCCACCATTCTGTTCCATCTTTCTCTGCACCAAGGCGCTGTGTAATCTGATGAGGAGGAAGCAGCACTGTGGGGTCATTTCCTGCATGGTCACTGCAGTCTTTTCTAACTGGAGCATGTTTTCTAATTTAGTCCCAGGTTCCTCACTGACACAGTCAGGCTGGGATGGCTCCTGTCTAGCTGCTGGTTTTCTGAATAGAATTGCCTCTCCACAAGCAAATGGCAAGAGGGAATATACTTTGAGTCTCTCTATTGTCATAGTGAGTGTTTTTTAGAAAGAAACTAGAAAAAGTGAGTATTTAGGGGCATGAGGATTAGGTGGGTAGGAAAAAAGCATTGAGACAAACTTAATGAGTTATAAAGAATGCTTTGTCATTGCAGTTGGGTCCTGGAAAGGGTCAACAGGATGATCACACTTCCTATAGAAAGTAAGTAGGTCCTGTCACTTCTCCTCTATGTTGTAAAACTGGAAAGACAACCCAAAATGTAGTCAATTAGATTGGGAGTCAGATGTTTGGGTGGAAATCTGTTACCAACCTGATTCAGTTCAGTCTTACACAGGAAGTATTTTATTTCCTCAATGTAAAAAAAGGGTATTGCCCAAGGCTAAAGAACTAAAAAACTTTTAAATTATATAAACTGTGAATCACACAGACACCAAAGTGAAGTCTAATTTTACTGTGGAACATTGCTACTTGGCTAACAAATATATTACCTAGTCTGTCTTATTCTCTATATGATATATAATTCACAATTGACAAGCACATCTATTCTAAAGTACCCCCATTTGTTTTATACTATTTTTTAGCATCATATTTCATGATATCAAACTCTAAATCAATATGAGGCTTTGATTGGGTCACAAACTTTCTTTGGGTGGGTTTCTTCAGAAGTAATAAAGTAAAAAAAAAAAAATGACAATGTATGGTCTAGCTCTAAAATACTAATTTTGAGCCATGACATATAAATTTTAAGATTCGCACTGAATTGATTCCAAAACTATATTCACATTGTATAAAGTAAGAATGTTTAACTATGGTTTCATTTAAAACCCAACTACCATCCTATAACAGCAGGTTTCAGTAAAAGTGATACATTAGATTTTCTGTTAATTATAGCACGGGCAGATGTCTCTAGCTGGTGACTTCTGCAATGGTGCCAATGTAAAGACAAGCAGAGAACAATTACCCTATCAGTTTTGTGACTGCAGAGAATCTTCTCTCTGCCTCAAAGACTTTCTTATCTCTTGGCAAGCCCCATTCTTCATGGAAGTCAATGTAAGGACATCCTATGCTGGGTCTTTCTTTCACTATGTTGCTTACTAATTCTAGTGACCTTTGCACATCATGCACTGTACATATATTCTGAAGATGCTTGTTGGATGCTTTGACAGCATCTATCACCAACACCAGGCCTTCCTAACAGCAGTAGCTGCCAGATTTCATTTAGGCTCGTATGGTCATGGGGGGGCTTTCTTCATCTTGTCTAAGCTTCAAAGGACCATCCCCAGAATCTCTTTCTGGCTATGACTGAAAAAATAAATAGTTAGAGAGTCACTGACAAACATCCTGGGACCACAAGGGCAGTTAGTCTTAGAATGAAGATAACAGAAAGACATTATCATGACAAGGTTGAAAGAAATGTATTCTTTGACCATTCCGTGAGTCACAGAATCAGTCTTTAAAGCTGGCTTTACTGCTGTACTTCTAGGTCACAATCATCAATGCATTCCCAGTATTTAGCCAGTTTGATTCATGATTTTGTTACTAACAATAGAAAGCGACCTGACTAGGGCCTCCCTGGTAGCACAAGGGGTTAAGCACTGTACTATGAAGCTATCTGCAGCCACTGCAGCGGGAGTTCAATTCCCAGCCAGGGAGCTAAACCACATGGCACAGCAGACCTCTCCTCTTTTACCTGCTGCTTCTCTCAGTAGTGTATTTCAGCAGATCTGCCTGTTCTGTTCCCTACTCTGTCTTTGGTGAATCCTCTCACCCTCTTTACCTCTGGCATGTACCCAAGTTCTTGTTTGCATAAATAAATAAATATAAAAAAATAAAAGAATGGGCCTCCCTGGTGGTGCAAGGGATTGAGCACCACTCGGGCTTCTGCAGCCACTGCAGCATTAGTTTGATCTCCAGCCAGGGAGATGACCCACATGGCACGGCAGACCTTGCCCGCCTCACCCACTGTTCCCTTCAGCAGTGTATTTCAGTAGAAATGCCTGTTCTGCTACCTGCTCTGTCTCTGGTGAATCTTTACCACCACACCTCTGGCCTGTACTTGTATGTAAAAGTACATGGAAGGAAGGAAAGAGGGAGGGAGGGAAGGAAGGAAGGAAGGAAGGAAGGAAGGAAGGAAGGAAGGAAGGAAGGAAGGA
>JAGFMF010011725.1:995238-1078387 GCA_019455555.1 Galemys pyrenaicus
GAGGGAGGGAGGGAGGGAGGGAGGGAGGGAGGAAGGAAAGAAGGAAGGAAGGAAGGAAGGGAGGGAGGGAGGGAGGGAGGGAGGGAGGAAGGAAGGAAGGAAGGAAATTTGATATTTCACTCAACCCTTCCCACAGAGTTAGGTATTCACAATATACCTATTTCCACACCTTACTAGTCTAATTCCTTAAAAATGTTTTATCGCCTTTTCCTCCTATTTAAGTACTTACGCTTATACATACATACATATGTGTATGTGTGTGTATGCTCCTGTTTATTATAAAAGCTCAAATAAAGAATAAAAGACAAAATAAAAATGACAGGATTGCCACCACCACAACATACACCGTTAAGAATTTTCTATGCATATGTCACATGATATATTTTATTTTGTCCTGATTTAGCTTGTTTTTTCTCTTTGTACTCTCCCTATTCCCAACTCCTTTGGGCAAGATATAAATGGTTCATATCTCAGTCTTCACAGTCTTCAGTTCAACTGTTATTTCAGATTGTATGAATATTCACTGAGGCACTGGGCCTAATGCTTTCACATTGATGAGAAAATAATTTTTACTGGGACATGCATTATCTCATTTACTTCTTCCCAACTGTCTTGGGGAAAAATTAGCATAATTACTTTTTAACTAAGGAAAACAAGGTTATAAGGTTTGGTAGTAGGGTAATATTTCTAAGAAATATTCTACCTTTTCAGCTAGAAAAGTCTGAAATGTGAGTAACAGAAACAGAAACAAAAGTAAAATTACTGTTAGTTGCATAGTAGCTTTAACTGCATTAAAATAAAGATACTATTTTGAGAAAGAAAACAAAACAAAAACCCTCAAGGAGTTTTTTCTTAATAACTACAGAGATTTTCTACTATAAATCTGGCTGCTGATTTTTCTTAGGTGAGTCTTTGTCTATCATAACACAGAGGAAAAGGAGTCATTGGGAGGATGAGGCTCTGGACAGACGAAGGGGCTTTAATAAAGATCACAGATTACACAAGGCCATCGATCACTTTTCATGCCAGCTTACAAGGCAGGGTTCCACCAGGGTCCTTCTAGCAGGGTCCTATAGTAGTCCCCTGCCCAAGGGGTAGTGAAATAACAACTTAAAACTAGAGCCAAAAAAAGTCATTTATATGTGGAATATAGAAAAACAAAACAAAAGGTCAGATAAAGCCAATAACAAATCCTTGAAATCTGACAGTTAAATTGAGACTGCCCGTGGGGAAGGGAAAGGGGCATGAACAGTGCTGGGGAGGGGACACACTGGACCATCTTGGTGCTTTGGTACATCTGAAGAGGGAGATCCTATAACTTCAAACACAAACTATGTTGCAAGCCAATGTTAACTCAATAAAAAAAAAAAAAAAAAAGCAAAAAGAGAAGGGTACCTGAATTAGCAATCGTCTCTCTGAGCGACTGTATTTTTAAAAGGTATAATAAAAATGGCAAGAGAGGTATAATCCAGCTGACACTAAAATCACTCTCCAAAGAGTGAATTGGAAGAAAAGCTAATGTCTGGCTTTGATGGATCAGATTGCTTCCAATTCCAAAATGGATCTTAAAAAGCTTTTAGTCTGAGATCTTCATAGCTTTGGCTACTTTCTTGTTCAAGTAATTTCTTTTGGCTTAATGGGGAAAAAGGTCAAAAGCAAAAACAAGTCTCATAAAACCAGCCCACTGGAATTTAAATTCACTACTTTGAATATAAGTAAGCACTCATTTATGCATGATCAGACTTATCCCTAAAATTTTGGGGGTCCAGGGCAAAAACACAAATGGGAGCCCCCAGACCTAGAGCAGCTCCTTTATGCTTCCATGTATTCGTCGTGCATCATCACAAAAGTTCTTTCATTCAGCTGTGTGGACCTTCCAACTCACAGTTCAATCTGTGATCAACGAAATCCCACCTCTTGGCTCCCCTAACCCCACCGCCATGCAATTGATTCTCCCTCATATCCAGCAATGGGCACACCATACAACTCCTGGAAGTGGAGTTAAGAATCTCTATTTATCCTAAATATGGTATATGGAACAAGATCTAAAAAGGCTTGTCCTCTTGGCCCATAGACTCCTCTCTGGTCAAAGGGAGGTACTGATTTTAGATTTAGCAAATTTGTCATCTTTGTAAGTTTCGTATCTCTTTACACTCATTTTTTTTTTTTAATTTATGTTGGTGAGAGTAGGAGAGATGTTAACTCAATTAAAAAAAAAAAAAGCAAAAAGAGAAGGGTACCTGAATTAGCAATCATCACAGATTGCTACAGATCACAAGAAAATGTGATCCTGATTGGCACAGATCAAAAATGAACATGGAGGAAGTGCCCAATCTTATTTTAATATCCCCTGACTCTGACAAAGATTAAATATGTGAGAGAGGACTCTAAAAAGATATTGGCCTAAGATCCCAAAGTGGAAACATGTAGAGTCAAGAATATCCTAGCATAGTAATCAGGAGGCAGATTCTGGAATCAGAGAAGTTTGCGTACAAACACTATGCCTGTTATATATCAATTATTATTACTAGTATCAAAATGTAATTCCCTCTGATATTGATTGCTCATTAATAATGGGAACCAAGAACCTTGTTGGGGCACAAAGGGTTAAGCACAGGACTATGAAGCTAACCACAACCACTGCAGTGCAGAGTTCGATCCCTGGCCAGGGAGGTGACCCATATGGCATGGTGGACCTCTCCTGCCTCGCCTGCTGCTCCCCTCAGAAGTGTGTTTCAGTCATTCTATCTGTTCTGTTCCACACTCTGTCTCTAGTGAATCATCTCACCCCCTCACTACTGACCTGTACCCAGTTCTTGTATGTATAAATAAATAAATCTTAAAAAAAATAAAAAAGGGAACCAAGATAATACTACTTAGTAGGATTGTGATGAGGATTAAATGGGAATACATAAAACATTCAGTGCAGTGTTTGGAATGTAATAAGTTGCTATTATAATCAGTTACCTTAATGCTACATATTATTTCACATCAGTTTATTTCTATGCTCCCCATTTGAATTCAAGTTTATTCTTTGAAATTATATAAGGAATATAAGGACTTTGGATATAACTTTAAAAATTAGTTGAAAGTGGTAACTAAATTTGTCTTCAATAGACTTCCAAAACAAAAACAAAAACAAAAAATAATATCTAGACACAAGAAGAAAAGGCTAATGAGAAAAATTCCATAATTTTCCTATTTACTGTGCAGATTTTTTCAAAATCAAGATTAAACTGAATTAATATATTTTGCAGTTCACTTTATAACAATAATTATTACCTTCCATTGGGTGGCCCTTCAAACAGAGTGTCACTTGCTTTACATACATCAACTCTGGTATAATCTTCTTAACTTTCCACTGCCCCATTTTACAGATAAGGAGATTGAGGCAGAGACCGAATTGACCTAATGTCCAGGGTCCCATTGCACCCACATGCAGTGTCTCTGAACAGGTTCCTTCAATCTCTCTCCCTTACCACCCTCTCCAATCTCTGCAAGAAAACTTATGTGTCATCTAGGCAAAATGTTAATGCTTCTTTGGTTTTTAAACCTTTTTGGAGAGAGGTGCTTTTTATGTATATGTGCTCTCTCAGAAGATTCTTGTCACAGTTCATATCTGTCTTGCTGTAAATTTAATTGAAAATAGCTCATGCTAAATTTTCTTTTGTTGCTATAAATAGAACTTATTCTTGGTGGGTGGAGAAAATGGAAAAACCACCACCAAATAAGAAGAAACTCATTTTATTGAGATTGGTATATTGGTTTATTTCTCCATAAAACCATACTGAATCAAAATAAGATACTGCTGCAAAATAAATTGTGGCCTTTGGCATTGCAATTTTTTAAATTTTGATGCAATAAAATTCAATGTACGCTACATTACAAAAGGCACTTTACAACTCTATTGCTCTTGACCTTAAGATAGAGAAGACACTTTTAGGGGGAAGGGTGTCTTGAGCTTTTGGAAATATCTTGGGGTGCCTGAATCAACAAAGGCAGATCTTCATACCTCAATTATTTGCTGAATTTCTGACCTTAATCATTATTGCTGTTACCAAGAGATTTTGAGCTGAAAATAAGACAAAAAGACATTTTTCAGACCCTTTGTGGGGCAGTGGCTTGTAGATTAGAAACCAAGTCTCAAGTTACACACTCCCAAGTGCCAACTACAATACATCTCTCCTCTGTTCTTTAAGCAGAACTTATTCAGAGAAATGGAAAAGCTATTTATGGACAAAAGAACTATGTCTGAAAAAATGTGTTCCTAGAAAAATATATATTCCTTATTCCAAATTTGCCAAGTTGTTGCAATCAAAAAGTGTACTAAAAAAAGGAGAAATGACTTTATTGGAAGTGTAGGGTACTGATGACCAAATATTTATTAGGGAAAAAGCAAACAACAAGCTAAATCCCTGTTTTAAAAAAAAAAATTCCAAAGAGATGCTAAAATAAGTGACTTTCTCCTTAAGGATAAAGAGGACTTCTTGTCAGATCTACAGATTGAACAGCTACAGAAAAAGTGCAATTATGAGTAAGGGAAACGCTTTAGACAGAAAAACAGTTGAGGGTTTGGAAGACAGTAGCAATTTGCCGGTGAAATAAGGCAAATGTCAACAAGCCAGACACACTTGAAACATTCAGCAAATACACTGCTCTTCCTCTTTCTCTATAATATACCATATGACACCATAGTTAAATCTGCTGCTGAAAAAAAAAAAGAAGAGGAGAAAAGTACGTCAAGCTACTGGTTTCCATGAGATTTGGACAGAGGCAAAAACAACACAGCAGAAAGGAGTTTGGGAAGGTGCAGCCCTAGCTTCTTTCCTTTTCCTTCTGAGCAGGAAAAGCCACGCTCTAGCTACCTGACCAGGAGTAAGCACTCACCCACCTGCAGCCTGGACCTGGAGCAAGGACCTGCAGCATGCCCAGAGGATGAGAAAACGCAGTTTCAGGTATTTATCAATGGGAATTAGAAACTAAAGGAAACAGTCCCAAGTTACAAAAATACAACATGCTTTCTGCATTTGGCTGCCCTGGGGGTGCATCTTACAGCTTTTTCCATAACAATTCAGTCTTTTCTTTTGCTCTCTCTCCCACATCAACAGGCATACCAAACACCAAACGCAAATCTTGTCCTATTCATATCCCATCTCAGCAAAATGCAGGCACTATCCCTATACCGAGTTTCACAATAATCTGCACAGTGACAATTATCCACAGCCCCTCAGTTCTGTTCACACAAAAGATTGCAATTTAAATCTTGCCTTGCATAGGTTCAGCTCTGCGGGAGCTGGTTACCAGGCAAACAGTCTGTTCTAAGGTTTACCAATCGCTGGGGAGGGTGAGCTGGGGGTGCGGATGGACAAGCCACCGAGTACATACCTCCTTTTGGCAGCTGAGACAAACAATTTCGTGACAAAAGACTTGTTCTTTTCAAAGCTCCCCCAACAAATTAAACTGACAGAATGAAACCTGAGAAACTTCAGCAACCAAAGAAAGCAGCCTTCCAAGGATCAAGGTGAATAATTGATTTGCCAGGTTTTGTTTCATCTTTAAGCTATTTTGCTCATTAAAGGAAATTGTGAGATTTGTCAGAAGCCCAGGCACAGACACACACTTCTGACAGCAAGTGCATATTCTAAACTACAGCTACGCTTGCCAAGCTGATTCAACAACAACTATTAGCTTCAGCGCAAGGGAACTTACCGAGCACAAAATTATTGGAACAAAGCAGGGAGGAGGCAGAGGCACCAAAGGCAGCTTCTCCGTTTTCCGGGTGCCAGGTTCTCCTGTCTGCTGTCCGGTTCACGGTTCTCACTTGCCTTTATAACTAAGACTGTGGCGGAACTCACTAGCGAAACCTGATGAATTATAAAGCAGCCCCTCCTAGACTCTCATATTTTACATCACAGGGGGGAGAGCAGGCAGCATCCTCGCTCCCTCTGTACATATATTTCCTTGTAACTCATCCTGATAAATACATCAGCTTTAGAAGCAGTGACAGTAATTGGTGCTTGAAATGTACCAGCATTAACCAATAAGATGCTTTCCCACCACCAGTACTGCACCCCCATCCCGCATTTGTGTTCCCCCACACCTTGTTAAGGTGGATCCACCCAAACCAGTGGGGGGTAGGCAAGGATGGCAAAATGTACAGGAAGGCCCCTGAATCTCAAATGCACACATAGCAAGGTTTAGTACTCAGGGTTAATTCTCACAAGAGTCCCATAAAGATCAGTCCTGTGTTCAGAACACTTTCACTCTCCCTGAGCTCTCATCACTACGCATAAGGGAAAAAGAAGGGCTCAGAGAAGTTAAGTGACTTTGTCCAGTGTTCACTGAAACTGAAGGGTGCAAGGTGGGGTACAAGGATCTTTAACTACAGATCAGGTAGTTAAACCTGCTTGCTACAAAGATGAGGAGCCTGGAGCGAGAGAGATAAAGTGACTTGCCCTGCTCTTGCGGCTTCCTAGTGTGTTTTGAGCTTGTACTGAACCCCAGGTCTTCTGATGTCAAGGACAGAGTCTCTCTGTCCTACCAGGCTGCCTTTGGAGCACGAAGCTCTAAAAACAGTATTGCTAATTGACCAAAAATCAGTTATAGCTAGGCTGCAAGGAGTGGCAGTACTTGAGGTTCTTGTTTCTTCTTTGACAAGGTCAGTATAATCTCTTTAGTTCATTGATCATCCACACCAGAAAACATGTTTTTGATAATAACAGCTGCTGCTGAGCACTTCTTATGTGCCAAGCAGTTTCTAGGTATATAGTCTCATTTAATGTGCAAAGCATCCTATAAGGTAGACATTATCAAGAACAACATATTGCAGATGAAGGAACGGAGCTGCAGAGAGTCAGTCAAACCCGAGCGGTACACACAAGTGTTCAGCAGTGGTTCTGGAATCAACTACAGGTAGTCACAGCGCTCACACACTCCCTAGTTAATATCCCATCCCAAGCAGTGTTTCACAGACTGGAGGTTGGTGAACAATGAGGCCAAATTATTTACAAAGACCTGAAGGAGAAACAATAGCAAGAGCAGAGGTTTTAGAAGCAAATTGATCTGCGGTTAAACCAGGGTTTTACCTCTGATTCACTGTCAAATGTATTGCTTTATGTATACAATGGGTATGCTTATCTTCACCTCACAGATTAAGTACCAGGAAAGTAGTGCCTGTTTTATTGTATATACCCACACATTGGGAACTATCATTTTGCCACATTTCTTTTGGGAAAATGGATTTCTGCCCATCTTTTCCTTAAAGTGTCTTTTAAAATGTCACAATTATTTGCCCTGGAGGCTCCTAATCTGCTAGCCTGTGAAGACAGGGAAGCAAGTCTCAGAGAGAGGTCACAGAAGGTCACTAAAAGTATGTGACTTTCTGCCAGACAATGGCAGGCCCAGTGGCTATGCTCTGCCTTTACTTACTTACTAGCTTCACTGATTTCACAGCTATTGATACAATTAGTCAAATGAACTCACAAGCCAGAGAGTCCTATGTACAGCATATTTGTTGTCTACTCTGAGACCAATTCCGTTTCCTTTGCCTGCTTCAAATAAGCACCTGTCACAAAACCCCAAACAACAATGATTCTTTTGCACCCAGAAAAGACAGGTGTCTGTCTCAAAGTTTCCACTGCAAAGTCCTGTCTAAGTCGGTACAATCTGTGTGACCGCTTATAAAGACCCAATTAGATGGGCTTGACCTCACAAGAAACTGCTGTCTTCTAGGTATGAGACCAACATTCCCTGACAGAGGCCAATAGGCAGCCCTGTGGGACAGAGACCTGGAATATTCGAGGCACTGGAGGATTAGATATGGGATTTTGCTAATTCTGTGTTTCTAGAGAATGTCAATGGCCAATACAATTTTCTCAAGTACAGACTTCTCTCTTGTTTATTTTTCCTCTAAGCATCTTACTAAGGAGTCTAGGATATGTGTGAATGAGGTACACTTATTTTCTTCACCTCACTTAATCCGGGGCACTGTAGGAGTAGAGGTATGCAACATGACTGGGGGCTGTTGATGAAGGAAGAGGGACAGGGGCTTCTCAACTGGAGAGAAAAGCCAGGTATAAACATCAAATTTTGATAAGTCCATTAGACAGTAAAAGGGAGACGTTTAGATGGGTAGGCAGAAGGATATGAAAGTCTGGAATTCAGAACACAGGTAGCCTTTAATCTACAGATGGCACTAACACTTTGAAAGTGTGTGTCTGATCCTGGCAGTAAGTGTAACTAAAAAGGTAAATGATGATCTCTGGGACCTTAAATTTGAAAAATCAGACGTGAAGAAGGACTCAGTGGAGGAGACTTCAAAAAATGGGAGTTAATGAATTAGAGGGAAACCAAAGGGGATCTTAAAATGAAAACAAAGGGGCTGATTTAAGAAAGTTGTAATTAATTCGGTCAAGAACTGGGGAGAGATGTACTAATCTGAGGACTACACACTGACCACTGATTTTATCAGGGAAGATGCCATGATTTACCCCAATTAAAGCAATTTTAGTGAAACAGTGAAAATGATGTTTAACTGGTCAGGTAAGGAGAGAACGAGATGTGAGGGAGCAAAAACAGTGAGAATAGACACAATTATTTTATGTTCTCTGCTACCTCAATTTCTTGGAAGCAGTGGGTATAATAGTTCAGAGAGCCAGCTCTGCAGCTGTAAGCCTCAGCCACTATTCTAATGGTGCCATCTGTCATTAAGTTACCAAGCCCTCTCTAGCCAGCAGCCTCATCTTCAACTCTTACCTCCTTACAAATCATTGTCTGCACAACAGCCAGAGTGACTAAAAAATCAGACTCCAACACTCCCTGCTTGGGCCTTTCATATCTCCCTTTTCACTCAGGATTTGCTTTTTCCTTGCAGGCAGGAGAGTGCTCAGTTCTGATCAGAGAAGACCTCCCTGGCATCCTATGCAGTATAGCACCCCCCGCATTCCTCCATTCTTCTCGACACTCTTATTGCACTTAATTTCTACTTATATTACACATCGCCTTCAAATGTATATACCTGATTGCTTATTTAATGTTTCCCAAGGGGAATGTAGGTGCCATGAGGTGAGGGGTTTGTCTGCCTTGTCCATGTCTGAATCTACAACACAAGAACAGGGTCTATCACATCTAAGTTCAAAGATGTATCCTCATTCTTTCTTTTTTGTTTTAAAGATTATTTACATCTATTTATGCATACAAGAACCAGAGGTATGGGTGTGTGTGAGAGAATTCACCAGAGACAGAATGGGGAGCAGATCAGGCATATCTACTGAAATACACTGCTGAGAGGAGTAACAGGAGAGACAGGAGAGGTCTGCTGCACCATGTGGGTCCCCTCCCTGGCCAGGGATCAGGCCGCAGTAGCTGGCAATAGCTTGATGGCACTGAGAATCCAACCTCTGCGCCACTAAGAAGCCCTCCCTCCTCATTATCATTTAATTATATATCCGGGCACAAACTGCTATTGTTTCAATATCATGAATCCCTCTATTATTGTAATTAGATTATAAGTTTTCTTTAAAAAAAATACACAACCCTTATATTGCCCTGGTATCTGACAAAAATCTTGCAGTATATTCAGTCTTTCTTGTGAATGATATCGATACAACTATGCCATGAGATTTGTCAGTGATGCAGGTTGACTCCTGTACCCACAAAATCCATATCTTGTATAGCTAACCCCTGACGCCTCAGATGGTGAACTTATTTGAAAATAGTACTGCTATGATGTAGAATTAAGAAGGAGTCAGAATGCAGTAGGGTAGGCCTCTTTTTCAATATGACTGGTGTCCTTACAAGAGGGGGAAATATGGGGCTTCCCTGGTGGCCTAGGGGTTGAGGCTCAGTGCTATCACTGGAACGGTCTGGGTGTGAACTCCACCAGGGAGCTAACCCACATGAGGTGCAGGGGATCTCTCCTCTCTCACACCCTGCTCCCCTTAGCAGTGTAGACAAAAAAAGAAGGGGGTGGGTGGATAATGGAGAGAGATAAGCACAGAAGAACTCCACATGAAGATTAAATTTGTTCTGCCACAAATCAACGATATTATCAGAAAGGAGGAGAGAAAGGAGCATGGGACAAATCTCTCACAAGAAAAGAATAATATGGTCCTGCACACATTTTGACTTCAGACTCCTGGGATTCAAAACAAGATAGTCTATTTCTGTTGTCCTAAGCTACCAAGCTTGGGGTAATTTACTATGGCAACCATAAGAAATTAATACTCTCAGTCAGATAGTATCTTTATCTGCCACACAAGGAAATTACAAACTCAGAAAAGTCGAGTAATATGCCCCAGGTTTCACAGCTAAGAATTAGTTGGTCTTGGATTAAACTAAGATTTGTGTACTTCACAGCCCACACATAGCAGCAGTGATTCCAGTGGGCCGGCCCCTCGCCCTTACTGGTCCAGAACAGAGTGAGCAATAAGTAGGGTGCTGTGATTTTTCATCAGGCTAAAATTACCTTCCTTTATGAAATGATGCCCTTCCTGACTTTGTTTTTTTGTTGTTTTTGTTATCTTTTAATTTTTGAAATTATGGTGAAAATAGGTTTTTATCTTGCTTTTTTTAAATATCCTTAATTTTGTTGGTAATACAAAAAAACTGACAATTCTGTTGGCCTATAAAAGTTTGTTCTGAAATGTTTTGATCTATGAAATGTAAAAACCTGGGAGCAACTGTTCTAATAATGCCTTTTAGTAACCAAGAAAGTTACTCATGTGTAGTCACATTTGGTGATGGGGAAAAAAGCTCTTTTCTTGGGGCCTCCCTGGTGGCACAGTGGGTTAAGCAAGGCACTATGAAGCAAATCGAAGCCACTGAAGTTCAATCCCTGCCCCCGCAGAGGGGTGGCCCACATGGCGCAGCAGAATGTTCCTGCCCTGTCAGCTGTTCTCCTCAGCAGTGTGGTTCAGTTGATCTGCCTGTTCTGCTCCTCACTCTGTCTCTGGTGAATCCTTTCACACACACACACACACACACCCCATGCTTCTGGCCTTGCCTCAGTTCTTCTATGCATAAATAAATGTTTTTTTAAAAAAAACTCTTTTCTCTATCAACTGAAAATAATCTTCCCTGTTCATATATAAAATGTTTGCACAAATGGTCAAAATCGTTCATCTTTCAAATAAATTAATCTGATATAATCAATTTGTATAGATCAAGTCGACAATATTCATTCTGAAATTCAATAAAATTCAGACTTTTTCTTAGTCTTACTCCTTTTCTTTTTCCTCTTTCTTAGTGATGATTTCATATTTTTCAGTAAAATTTTTGTCTTAATTTTGATTTGATTCATTTTTTTTGGGTTCAGGACCTGTAAATCTGTGCAAACATCTGAGGATTAAATGAGATCACCTCTGTGAAGTATCTAGAACATCTTAAAATTCTTCATAAATGTTAGTTCCCTTCAAAGGAAGAGATAAAAGATATAAAGTTTTATGCATCCAGAAGGAATGGTTTTAGGGTAAGAGAGAATATTAATGAACCTCATCCTTTTGCTGAGTATTCAGTGATCGATCCCTAAAACAGTTTACAGAAATTCTGGTAGTCTAAATTTTTATGAATTCATGCTCATGAGTATGTGGGTTTTATTTGTGTATATATATGTAAATAAATATATGGGAGAAAATTTTGATATAGTGATAATACTGATGAATCGCACACATTATTCATAAAAATCTGATTTACGTGAATGAGTACACCATCTCAGATTCAGGAAAACACAGAAGGCAAAAAGTCTTCACACATATAAGAGCTTGTTTCTTTGCTTTAGTACTACCTGGTCCCTTAAAACCAATTTGCCCTGTTTTGGGAAACATTAAGAAATGAGAAACTATAGTTATATCTTTGCCAAAGTTGTCATTTTCCAAATCAATGAAGGAAAGATTCTTTTATTCCATGAGTAACTATGGATAGTTAATTATATTCCATGCACTGCATTAATATGTTGACTATGAGAACAATGCAATCAAAATTAGATTTTCTGTCCCCTAAGGAGCTCTTTCTTGGCCCAAGGAGTAGCAAGCATTTGGTAGTCAAATACACAGTTACATAGTGTATTGTATAAGGACTTTCATTAAGATGCTACAGATGCCCAGAGGAAGGGTTTCCAACTTCACCTGGAGAGATAAGGGAAAGGTGTGTTGTCAAGAAGGTGATCTGGAGGATGAGAAATGTAAGATGAGAATTTCATCTTAATGGATGACCAGGAGATATCCAATTAAGAGAGCCAATCAGTGTGAAAGCATGTGACGTGCAAAAGTCCAGAGGGCAAGGCTGGATCGTGGGGGAGTGGAATTCTATCTATCAGTCAGCTACTTGATAACCTGAATACATGACGGAAAAAACTAACTTCAGATTTTAGGTATAGCAAAAGATAATAAGTTCTTCTTCATGAACTTCTTCACTGCAACACAGGCTGAAGTAGAAAATGGCATGCTTTATAGTTAGTGTTGATTCAGTCAAGCTGACCTTCATTAGCTCTAACTTCTCTGAGTTAAACCTTGGTTCCTCATCTGTTAAATGGGGATAGTAGCACCTAGCTCATAGAACTGTTGTGTTATTATGAAATTAAAAATTTAAAATATCTTGTTGCTTTCCTGTCACAAATTAGATGCGAGAGTAAATCTTAACTCATATACTAAAAACACTTGTGTCGTTGTTAATAAGAACCTATGTCACTCACACCAACTTCTGTTTTATTTGAATAGAAATAGTTGTTTCCAGGCTGATTGCTGACATTACCATGTAAAACAAATTTTGAGCACGTCCCTCATGATTGGAATATTTACATATTTAGAAGTTGTGGGATATACAACCAAACTGCTATGGCACATTACATACATTATAAAACCTATACCAAAAAACATTAAAGGCCGAGATGAAAAATCAGGTTAAAGAAAAAGGCTGACATCCGTTATAACCTTGAGATGCATATACCTGCTTTAGAAAGTATTAAGCATTCTTAGAGAGAAAAAGATCTCAATTTACATTTCATGGCACACCTAGCAGCAGACTAAATAATAAAGAAGGGTTTAGGAACTGAAGAGGCAACCGAGACATTAAGAAAAACAAAACAACCAGATGGCCTAATAAAGTTCATTCCCTGTCCAAAACAGTTCTTATATTTTTAACATTAACATGCATTTTAATAACAATTTAATATACTAAAATTGCTTAATAACCAAAAGTAACCACCTTCCTTTCCAAATAACCAATAGCAATGTATTTTTGAGGGATGAATAGAAATAATGACCATTTACTGAGCACTTAAAAGGTACAGACTCTATGCTAATCACTTTATATGAACTTTCTAATATTTGGTCTTTACAATAATCAGTTACCACATTGCCTTTTTGCAGAGGGCATCAAGCATGAGTGTATGTCAGGGGTCTGCAGACCAAGACTGTCTCCTTTTGTACACGTCATCAGCTAAAATATTTTTCACATTTTTAATTGGATGGTGGACAAAAAGGAAGAATAATGCTTTGTGGCACATGAAAAATTATGTAACATGCAAATTTCAATGCCCATAACGTTTTGTTGGAACATAGCCATAACTGTCCATTTGTGTATTATTTGTGACTGCTTTTACGATACAACAGCAGAATTGATTAGTTGCAATAGAGACAATGTGGCCCATAAAAATTAAAATACTTAGTATCTGACCCTCTTTATATTTACAGTGTGGTAACTGCTGGTGTGTGGGAGTGGATCACCTTGGAATTACGTGGGTTACAGCTCCCATGGTTGTAGGTCATAGTCACCATAATATTCACTTTTCTATGCAACTAATGAGGTGGCAGAACAAGAGGCTTCTGAAGTAAATCTTTAAGGCTAAAATATACCCTTAATTTCTCTGCAAGTCCAGACCTTTTTCTTTGATGGGTACTTCTGGCTCTAGACTTAGTCAGCCCTGCCAATATACATCCTCACCACCTCATTGTCTTTTCTGTGTTCTCAGGCCGAAGTTTTAAACTGTCATGGCTAAGGACAGAGTAAAATGGGGAATGGGTCAGTGGAACAAAAGCACAATTCCCTCATTCACAACTACCTCCTTGAGTCTGTCAAATATACACCTGCTCCCTGAATATGAAGCTGTACTGCCTCTGGCTAGGCTGAAGGTGATGAAAAGGACACGTGATAGAGGGTTGGACACTGCAATACTGGCTCATTGCCTACAGAAACTCAGCAGCTTATCTTCTTTCCCAAGGAACTTCAAACTTACACTGGCTCAGCCGGTTCCTTCCAGGTGCCTCTAACAAGCTCCTCTGTCCAACTGAGATCAAAAGTTGATAGACGAGATTCTGCCTATGCTTTTCTGTCCCGAGAACATGCCACTTTTTTCTAACCCTCATCGTACCAGAAACTCCTGTGGTTTTGGTCACTCCTGGGGTGTCACGTGGATATTGTAAAATGCAAATCACAATAACTTCTTCTTGGACAGTACGCTGGAGCCCAGGTAAATTAACATAATTTCTGTGGCTGCCCAATTACAGGCAGAATTTCTCTTCTAAGCATGAACAAGTAATGCTGGCAAGGCATCAAGTATGTAAAGAAGTAGGACCGGCATTCACATAGGTTAATCTCATTGAATCCTACCAGCAAACACAGATTCCTTATTCCCATTTTATAGATAGACATTAATACTCAAGAGGAATTGAGCAGCAGTTGAAACCCAGCTGGTGAGTCTGCGTTTCAAATCTCCAGCTATCTGAGTCCTACATGCCTGTCACTTCAGTAAAGGAGCCCTCAACGAAGAAGTCAGTTTTTTTGCCATTATATTCATTAAAAACAAGCAAGTGGGTCTCCCTGGTGGCTCAAGGGTTTAAGTACCACACTGTGAAGCATCCTCAGCCACTGTGGCACAAGTTCAATCCCTGGCCAAGTGGGTGACCCACATGGCACAGCAGAACTCTCCTGTCTCGCCTGCTGCTCCCCTTAGCATTGTCTGCCTTAGCATTAGTCTGCCTGTTCTGCTCTCTGTTCTGCCTCTGGTGAATCCTCACCACCCCCCCACAACTCTGGCTGGTACCCCAGTTCTTGTATGCATAAATAAATAAATAAATCTTAAAACAAAACAAGTAAGTCTCTTCCATCTTGTCCCCCAAAATAGCATCATGACCCTTTGCTGTGATTTGAACACCTCAGGTATTGGGTCGATAATGGGGAGGCTTAACCCCTTGAGCAAATCATATAAGCAAATGGATCCTCTGTAAGTCTGTAAAATGAGAGTAACTTGCCTACCCTGTAGGGTTTTGTGAGTATTATGTAAAAGAAGGTGATACTCCCTTTTTATGAAATGGTTAGAGTTGATAAATCTATCCAGACAGAAAGCAGATTGGTGGCTGCCTAGGGATGAAGTTTGGGGGGAAATGGTGAGTGACTTCAAGTGGGTATGGGGTTTCTATTTAGTGGGGAGGAAAATACTTTAAAATTGTTTGTGGTAGTGGCTGCACAGCTGTGAATATCATTAAATTGTATACTTTAAATGGGTGAGTAACATGATACATGAATTAGAAAATAATGTAGGGAAAGTGCTTAGCATAGTGTCTGGCACAACTAAATGCTTTGTGTTAGTATTTTGTTATTGTTTTGAGGCAGAGACTGACTGGTTTGCCAAATTCACTTCTACTTCTCTTGGAGCACAAAACTAAACTCCACCCTAGAAGTTAGGTGTGGCATGTGTCTGCATCCTGGCCAAGGGAATGTGCATTCTGGCTAAGGGGATGAAGTGGGCTGGCCCATCAAAACATTTCCCCTTGCAAACCTTCATATTCTCTTTCCCTCCCACAAGCGTTGTGCAAACGTATACTTTGACCCTGGAAACCACAGGTTGAAGATGGAGGAAGCACAGCATGGAAGAGTCCCCAGTCGCTGCCAGAAGACAGTTGGGACAGGTTTTGGGCTTCGTGGAAAAGAAAACAACTACTGTGCTTGAACATTATTCATTTTGAGATGTACCATGAGGTAGTGCTGTTGTAGCTAACACATTATTGCTACAGTTACAGCTGTCTTTCATATTGTCTGAAAGAAATTGACTGTGGTGGCTGACCATGCTGGGTGAGTGTGGGTCCTGAGGGGATACATGCAGGGGAGATGATCTGCAAAAACATCTGCTCCTTCAACGCTGTTAATAGTTAATGGGCAGTCTTAAGAGGGTACCCTTTTCCTAATTACTTTTCCTGACTTGGGGAAGCTGAGTCCTTGTTTTGCCTTCTAGTCACTTCTAGAAGTTCCAAATGAATAGCAGGCAACATGCTATCAGACTCCGAGCAGCAACAGGATGTGCAGAAAACTCAGGCAGCTGTGTATGTGCTGCTGCTCTTCTCTTCTCCTTTCCCTCATGGAGGACAAGTCCCTTATCCTCTTCCCCCTTGATAAAATGGAAAACTGTATGAATCAAAGGTGCGGCCTAATCGGCTTATGTACCATCCTTGCTCAGTGCTTTCTAAAGCTGTGTCCTTTATTTGCTAAATGTGGAGGGCAAAGAGAGCTAGTACCTCTTTTGGTGAGTAACGCCAAACTATTTGATGGCCACTGTCTCCCATTCAGAAGGTTCTGTCAGAATGCAAAGGTCTGAGTGATGCTTTAGAAAGGTGACATAGGCTATGTGACGACAAGCAAAAGGTGATAGCTTAGAGCAGGGATGGTTAGTAGGGGCTGCCAAGTTTATAAACTCCTTCTCTCACGCCAGTCTACCTACTGGGGCCCACAATGCCTTCTTTTTCTTACAGGGGGACACCCTCAGGATCAGTGGTCACATAAAGATTGTGCATTTGGATTCTATAAGAAAAGCTAATGATTCCTGAGTCTTTACTGTAAAGTCCTTTTACATGGCTTGCTTAATCTTCTCAAACTATTACATAAGCATTGTTATTAGCCCCACTTGTGAGATAAGGAAACTGAGGCTCAGAAAGGTGGAACAAAACAGCATTCCCGTGATCACCCAGCGGTAAGCAGCAGAGCTGAGACTCTAACCAGACCCAGACAGATGCCCAAAGTGCACATCTCCAGCCACCATGCCCTTCCTGACTCTGCAGAAATGAAATTCGTTAGCAAGGAGAATGGATTTTTTATTAGAGAATCAGGATGTCCAAAGTCAAGATGTATACCCTTGCTCACTGCACAGGCAGAACGTCCTACAAAGCTGCTGGCATTCGGCACATGAAGAGCCTGCGAGCATAATGAGATAGGAACAAGGAAGAATAAAGGCACTGTTCAGGGCCCCAGAGACTAGCCTGCCTAAACATGATTCATAAAGTCATCCACGGACTCAGACCTCACAGACCAGGAATATCAGATCATTGCAGGTAGAAAATGTGCACTTCCAGATAGAAAGCACGTCTTCTTGCTGAAAATAGCTTCCCTCCCCCAGCACGAAATCATAAAGACAGAGTCTAAATATCTTTCTGCTTCCTGTTTTCCAGGCGGTTTCTTTTTCACTTCAACCTCACAACCCGTTGTTTCGCTCATTTCTTCATCGTGTGCTCTATTTAAACCAGATGGAGCCGTAGCATTTTGAAGCTTTCTGAAACTCAGGGGATATGCATCATAAGTAAATAAACAATGCACAATTGAGAAATCAAGCAGGAATGAGTTTAACAATTGAGATGGAAAAGTAGCTGAAAAGGTGCTCACTGATGAAAGATCTACATGTGATTCAAGTTCTCACTTGAACAGGCAGCCACACTGGCTGATTTCAGTAAGCTGAGGGCTCGGGAGAAAAGCAGTATGAGGGTAGTTGCAAAGGACCCCATAGATGTATTCAGTGGCCCTCTGGCCACGTTGCATCACCAATATGCTGATCCATCTTGTTCACCATTTATAAAAGCAAGGCATTTTTCAAGAGCTCTTTTTCCTTAAATACATTCTCTTTCCTTTAAGTCTTATATAATTCAATTATCATCCCATGTGAGAACTGACTCAAAGAGTAACTTGAGTTAATTCACTGTGAAGGGTTATAGAAGTTATTTATTGCAGAGAGTCAACAGCTGTGTGATGGAGTATCTACTGTATCCCTGACCTCAAGCCAGGTTCTGGGAACACAAATGTGAATTGAAAGCCAGCCCCTAGCCTTAGAAGTTTCTGTCCTGGTAGCTGAGAGATATATTCAAACACTAAGTGAAAGAAGCATTACAGGGTAGCAAGGAACAAGGAAATGTATGCCATGTCTGGCGATCAGCTTTAATGAGAGAGGGGATAGGTATGGAGAGTGACATAGGACAGAGGTTATAGATCGTTGAAGAAAATCCATCTGTCTCCCAGAAGGTCCTAGAATCTGCCATTTACCAAGAAGAGATCAAGATGATGGTCTTGAGTAAGGGGGACTGCTGGGCATAGTGAAATGAACAACTGCAGGTTGGGGTGATTGTAGACAATTGAACCCAACTGGGAAACAGGACCCAAAGGAGAGAAATGAGTGGTGGGTCTGGTGGTTGGGGTGGGAGTTCCTTCGTTGTAGTGTGGGTCATGTGAAGATTGTGAACTCTGCCCACATGCGGTGACAGCACCCCAAAAACCTGAAACAACAGCATAAACATGATCTGGTTTGCACTTTAGAAGATCACCGTGGCAACCATGTGGAGGCTGGGCTGGAGGTGTGGAGGCTGCAGCAGAGAGAACAGTCAGGAGGCGCCTGCAGCGTCCAGGTGGGAGGGACAGAGTCTGATCTTGTGAGGCAGCAGTGGGGATAGAGAAAGGGGAAGAGGACAAGTGTCAAGAGGGGGGAAATCTGGTCTGGAGGTGATGAACTCTGGGTTCTTACCCCAGCTTCAATAACAACCTCTCTAAAGCCTAAGTGACCTTAGACTAATGAGTCCTTTTTCCGAACCCCTTCTCCACACTTGTTGGGTGAGGCATAGGATAACATTCTACGGCTGTATTATTAATAAGGCATTTCACTCATGTATTTGTTTATTACTTTTCATTCAGTAATAGTCAGGTTCTTATCTCTTGATTCATACTTTCAGGGGTCTTGCTATGAGAAGGCAAAATAGTAGCATAATAGCTGAACCAAGGGAAAAACGACATTAATGTCCAGAAGCACTTGCTGATCATGTACTAGATGCAAATGGTACATCATGATCTATTATACATAGGTAGGAATGAAAATAACCAAAACAGGGCCTCCCTGGTGGCGCAGTGGGTTAAGCAACGCACTATGAAGCAAACCGCAGCCACTGCAGCACGAGTTCAATCCCTGCTGCAGGCCAGGGAGGGGACCCACATGGTGCATCAGACCTCTCCTGCTGTGCCCGCTGCTCCCCTCAGCAGTGTGCTTCTGTTGATCTGCCTGTTCTGCTCCCAGCTCTCTGTGGTGAATCCTCTCACCTCCCACACCTCTGGCCTGTACCCCAGTGCTTGTATGCATAAATAAATAAATCTTTAAAAAAAAAAAAAGAAAATAACCAAAACATGGTCTCAGCTAATTGGGAAATGAAGCAGCCTGTAATGTATTTAATTCTACAACTACTGGCTGAGTTCCTATGAACAGAGTATTATGTCTCCCAAATTGGGGAGAATAATCAGACACTGCCACTGACAGGAAGGAGCTGAGAGTCACGAATGAAGAAGTGATATTTTATTAGAGAAATTATTTGCACCAAGTCAAAAGTCCACCTTTGATATTTATCATAGTGAACAGAAGTATGAGTTCCCTTTTCTGTGATCTAACCAAAAGAGTGTCCTGATAAAAGCAGATAAAGCAAGACGTCATTCATTTTACTTTAAAAAAACAAGTTCTTTTCATGGGTGAGGTCCTTTACTAACAGGTTTATATAAGAGCAAAGAGACACATTGAAAAAATATGGTGCCTACAATACATTTACTCATAATATTTGTGGGAAGAGGAAGCAGAGAAGGTTGGATTCTATTATTTCTATTAAGCGATCCAAAGTGCCTTGAACAGTGCATCTGTAATAGGTGCTCAATAAATGTTTGACTAAAGTGAATATTGGAATTTTTACTGAAAGGAAGAAAATTAGGTTGACTCTAAAATAATACTCTTGACATTCAGTTATCCAAAAAATAAGGAAAATTATTTTTATATAAGAAGTCATGAGCAATTAATCAAGCTACAGGCAATTATTGTGACACTAATTCAATCGAGTTTGCAAGCAGCACGTCTATATTCTCAATGCTTTGGGAAGCAGGTGGCAGCTAATTTGTTTTAAGAGGTTTTGATTGTCCACAGTTATACCATCCTGGACCAAGCTGATCTTGGGAGCTAAGTAAGGTCAGACCTTGTTAGTACTTGGAGAGGATGGGGCTTTGATTGATCTCACTTGGTCTCTTAAACAAAGGGAAGTTACACTTTTGGGGATCTCCTTAAGAGAAATTAATTTACAATACCTTAAATAAAACAAGCATTTTTTCAAAAAGAATAAAATGGAGGCAGACCGCAGCCACTGCAGCATGAGTTCGATCCCTGCTGCCAGCTGGGGAGGTGACCCACAGCAGTGTGTTTCAGTCCATCTGCCTGTTCTGCCCCCCTGCTCTGTCTGGTGGATTCTCTCACCTCCCCGCACCTCTCGCCTGTACCCCAGTGCTTGTATGCATAAATAAATCAATCTTTAAAAAAAAAAAAGAATAAAATGGAGTGTGTTGGGGAACGTAAGGAGAATTCTACAAGTGGCCTAGCTGAGAAAAGTTGCTGACTTGACAAATGAGGTAGCATATATAAAGAGCTTTGGGAAAAAGGTCTAACGATGAGGTGGGATTAAAAAAACAAACAAAAAATGCACCACATTGCAATATATCCAGCACTAAGTCAGCAGTTAAGCATTATATCATGTAATCAAAAACCTTTAGCAAATAAATGATTCTAAAGGAGTTGGAGTAGGTTTGGCTGATGAACTCTGCACCCTGTTGTAGATTGACTAAGCGAGCATGTATTGTCCTCCCACTGGCAGGAAGAGGCTATGGTAAAACACAATGACTTCGCATGGGGGTTTATGATCACAGGCTGGGTTGGAATGTTATCTGGCCTTGGCCACTTACTAGTTGTTATGACCTTGGACAAGTCACTTAACCTTATATAAGCTTCAATCCCCATCTGCAATTGAAAACAATAATGCTTCCCTTATTGGGTTGTTACAGGGAGTACATGAAATACTAAATGCAAATAGCTTAGTGCAGTGCCTGACATATAACAAGTATAGTAACTATTAGTATTATAATTAGTATTACTGAAAGGGAAATGTTCTTTCCAAAATTGGCTAAAAGCTTGTTTCAAGCATTTCTGAGATTAAAATAAAATATATGGAAGATGAGTTTGAAGAAATGGGAGTGGGTGTTTCATTTTAATATAATTGTAATGTGCTGAAGAATACAGCAGTATCTTGTGCCAATCACTAACCCTTTCTCAGAGTAAGTTGATCCTGTGAGTGAACTCGGACTCTTTGCCCAGTATCTTATTAACTATATTCTTTTTTTTTAAAAGATTTATTTATGCATACAAGAGCTGGGGTACAGACCAGAGTCCAGGGAGGTGAGAGGATTCACCAGACAGAGTGGGGGGAGCAGAACAGGCCGACTGACTGAAACACACTGCTGAGGGCAGCAGTGGGGCGAGGCTGGAGAGAGGTCTGCTGTGCCATGTGCGTCCCCTGCCTGGCCGGAGGCAGGGATTGAACTTGTGCTGTAGCAGCTGAGGTTTGCTTCATATTGTGTTGCTTAACCTAATGTGCCACCAGGGAGGCCCTTAACTATATTCTTGAATGTGCCATTTGGGTCTCTTCTGAATCCTATGGAATGATAAAATACAAAGAACTCTAGCCTGGAAGGACCTTGATTTTAATCTTACCTCTATCTCTTAATAATTACATGAGTTCTGGCAAAACAGAAACCTTTCCGAGCCTTGGTTTCCATATCTATAAAATAAGGCTAGCAATTGTGCTTATAGTTTGCATGATTATAAAAGAATTACAAGATGACAGCAATATTATTATCACCATCATCAGCATCATACTCCTGCTCACTGAGTACTATGTGCCAAGTTCTGGCAGCCTTTCTTAAATAATCTCACCCTTACTTCAACCTACGTTACCTTCTGGAAGTGTGGTTGTAAAGTCAGGGTCTGAAACTAAGCTTTCAACCCAGTCAACTGGAGTCAGGTAGCTGGCAGGCAGAACGCTGCTAAATGGTAACCTAAAGTATCAATAATAGAAGTTCTTGCTGCTTTAGAGATAGCCAGGTCTTTGACAAACAGGTGATGGGCTGCAGATTGATGGCTAAGCAGAGCAGGGAAAACAGTTCTGAATATATGCAATCATCAGAAGCTTTAGGACCTGCAGTGAAGCTTCAAGTGTCTGGTATAGTTATCTAAAGGGGCCTGACAATGGGCCTCCCTGGTGGCGCAGTGGGTTAAGCAATGCACTATGGGGCAAACCGCAGCCACTGCAGCACGAGTTCGAACCCTGCCTCTGGCCAGGGAGGGGACCCACATGGCGCAGCAGACCTTCCTGCCTTGCCCACTGCTCCCCTCAGCAGTATGTTTCAGTCAGTCTGCCTGTTCTGTTCCCCACTCTGTCTCTGGTGAATCCTCTCACCTCCCTGGACTCTGGCCTGTACCCCAGCTCTTGTATGCATAAATAAATAAATCTTTAAAAAATAAATAAAGGGGCCTGATGGAGGCACACAGGGAAAGGGCCCCCCAAGTGTCCAACTTATTAAAAAGGATGGAGAGAAGAAAAGAGAGCACCTCACTTGCTCATTCTAGGCTGTAGTCAGAAGATTCACAGCAGGGGCTTGGGGAGGAAACAGAAAAGGGAGCAGATGTGGGTGCTGCTACCCTGGGGTGAATGCAGTGGCCTTCATTTCCTTTCCAGGATGAACTGCAGTTTTCAGTGACAGCAATTGGATTTCTTTCAGTCAGAGGTAACTGGCATAGCAGAACTGTCACTTTCTCTTGACTTTAATAAAGTTATTTAAGCCCTTGGGCTTGTTTTCAAATTTAAAACTGGGTTAACAAAATTATGGCACAATTTACATTGGGCAACTATACGCTTGTACAAAATATTAGGAATACTGTCTCTGTACTGACATAAAAAAGTGTTTAAAATTATCATGCTGAACAGAAAGAATAGGATGCTTCCTTTGGTATGGAATAAAGGGGGTTAAACAAAGCAACATGTATTTATGGATATATATATATAATTTGCTGTATTTACAAAGGAAACTCCAGAAAGATGCACAAAAAAAACCCAAAATAGAGTGGTTAGCTACACAAGGTGGATGGGGACAGGGGAGGAAAGGGAATTCCATAGATACCTTATAAAATAAAATAAAATATTTAAGTTGTTTTAAATAAAAAAGTTAGGATAGTAACTAAGGTTGATCTAAAGAATAAATAGAATAATGAATTTAAAGAACTTACCACCTATCAAAAAAACCAACAACAAATGTTGACGAGGGTGTGGAGAAAAAGGAACTCTACTACACTACTGGTGGGAATACAAATTAATACAACCACTATGGAAAGCCATATGGAGGGTCCTCAGTCTACTAAAAATAGAGCTACCATATGACCCAGCAATCCCACTCCTAGGGATCTACCCAAAAGACACAAAAACACCAATCAAAAAGAATGCCTGTAGCCCTATATTTATTGCAGAACTATTCATAATTGGTAAGACCTGGAAACAACCCAAATGCCCGAAAATGGATGAGGAAGATGTGGTACTTATACACAATGGAACACTATTCACTAATCAAAAAGGATAAACTAGAGTCATTTGTAGAAACATGGACGGAGGTAGAAGAGATTACACTCAGTAAAATAAGTAAGAAGGCAAGAAAAAAATATCAGATGATTTCATTTTTAGGAGGAATATAAAGGAACAAAGAAAAGAACTCAAGGAAAGAACACTAACCAAAAAAAAAAAAAAAAACAAGAACAAAAAGACAAAAACAAATCAAAGGCACCTTGTGGGGAGGAGGGCAGCATGGGGACTGGGATGAAGGAAGGCAGAAAGAGAAAGAGCACAAGGGACTGAGGTGATGGTGCACTGATGAAATGGTGGTGGGAATTCTATGGGGACTACAACTGATGTCAAATATATATAAATTAATTAATTTAATGTTTTTAAATAAAAGAACTTAGCATGTGTCCTAACACATAGCAAGCATTAACTACTAGTGAGGATTATTATCTATTTTTGAGACAGAATGGGAAGGAGCCCTTCCTTGGCCTATACTTTCTTTTCCAACCCAAAGAGAGCTAAAGACAAGTTTCCAGAAGCTGGCCGCTGGGCTGTTGTTGAAGCTGAAAGAACAGAAAGGCTATGCTAACCTGTCTCCTCCTAGGTCATCTAGTCTTAACCCTGGAGACTCTGGGTAAAAGCTCAGAAATAAAGATAGACTCTTTACTTAGGAACTGCAACATAGTGGGTTAAAGGGAGTGGAAAGGTTTAGAATTCCAACACAAACCAGATCCATCTATGACTCCTAACAGTTAGAAATTACTTAAAAACAAGCATGTCTCAGAACAAAACACAAGAAAAGATGAACAGATGCCAGTGAAATGTCATTTACTTTCACTGTGTTGCCAAAAAAACTCGAGTGTCCTTAAAGGTCACATCTTAGTGGATTTATTGGCAATGCGACAATGGAATGAGAACAATAATAAAAAAAAAAAGATGCTGTTTTGAATAGAACTCTTTATACAGTTACAAAATTAAAAATCTACACTTTTGGTTCCATCTGTACTAGAAAAGAAGATTTAATAACCAGATACAACATGCAGGAAATTGTAACGAATCATGAGTATTCAGATATTATAAAACCCAAACTGTTCTAGCATTGCCTGTTTTACTTAAGTGACTGACAAAATAAAGACTAATTCTTAGTTCCTTTTGGATCAAAACATAGCATTTGGATCACAGAAAGTACCATTTGGGGCACTTGTTAGTAAAATAGCACACACTAGATGTCTTAATTTTGTTGGATGTTTTGTAAGTAGGTTCTATAAAAGAAGTAAACAGGCAGGGGCCAGGGAGATGGCGATCAGGCTGCCAGTGTTAGCTATGTGGCCAAGAATTCTATAGCAGAGAGTAGACAGATGTGAGTACAAATCCTAATTCTATTGATCTTATTTGAGTAACTTCAGGAAAGTTACTTGACGTTGCAGAACTTCAATATTCCCATTAATGAAATCGAAATAGAGATAAATATAACTGCTACCTTATAGAGATGTCATGAGGATCCAAATGTATGTAAGATGATTAGCATAGCACTTGGGGCATACTAGGTGCTCAGGAAATGTTAGCTATTATCATTATCATCTTTTCATTCATCATTCATTCACAAACCGTCATTGATTAGGGGTCACTTCAGATCAAGCTTTGGGTGAGGCAAAGTAAAGAAAAATAAGACATAATCCCCACATACAGAAGTCCTTTTTCTAGCAAGGGAGGATGAACAGAGCAGAACATGGCATAGGGAGACTATGCTAGATAGCAGTACTAGGCAACCAGGACCAAAGAGGGGTGTCAAAGGATGAGGAAGGGGCTTCATAAAGGAGCTGATGTTTGAGAAAAGACTTGAATATGCATACATCAAGGCGTTCAGGACAAAAGCAACAGGGAGGAAACAGATACCAGTGAGAAAGGGCAAGAAGAGTAGTGTGAACAAGTTTCAGGACATGCAGAAGCCAGCTTGAGACTAAGGCTGGAAAGACCAGAAGGCTCATCATTTAGGGCTGAGCATACTAAACATGTCTGTAATTTGGTATGTTTGGCAACTCAACTTCTTTAATTAGAAGTTAAAGACAGTCGGCATAGCCCTGTTAGGGGACTGTTTCAGGTGTGCTCCATATTATTATGGCGGAAAGTTAATTTTGTACTACTTTTGCCAGCCTTACAAGATATATACCATAAAGAGTGTTTTGCCTGATCTTGCCAGGAACTTATCCCTCTTTGCAAACTCAGTCTTGGCTTGGGATAAGGACATGTCAGCAAATCCCCCTTCCCCCTCCCACACAGCTTCTTTTTATGCTTACAAATCTTCTCTTAAATAGGTAGTTCAAAAGGATTAACAATGTCAGTATTGGTTTAAACATATCTTTTTGGAAAGCATATTATAAAATGGAGGCGATGAAGACATATAATTTCAAATGTCTTCTGCCTAACAATGCTATACATTTGGGATTTTTTTTTTTTTTTACCTTTGTGAATCTCAATTTAACTATAGAGATAGAATTTGGCCTATCTCATGAGGTGGAATAATTAATGGCAAGTCTGACACAGCCCCATAAGTGGTGGCTATCACTGTTGCTTGTAAAAATAAAGTCGATGATTTGAACAAAAGCCTTGGGGAAGAGGAATCTGAGTCTGTTAGGGCAGAAGGACACCAAGTGTGGGGGAATGTGCAGGAAGTCAGGTCAACTTGCACTTCTAAATTTGCTGTGCTCCAGCTAGGCTGGAACCAGGGATAGCTCTAATTCCAGTGTGTTAAACTGAGGTTGGAGGTTTGATCTTTCTCTCTCTCTTTTCCTTTCTTCATGCACATGAAAGATTCCCTTAGCTAGGCTGAACTTCATGAACCAGAAAAGGTGAACCAAGGCATTTCTCTTTGAAAGATTTCAAGTTACTTCAATCTCTGCAGCTGGAGCAGAAAGAAGAGTTAATAGATAAGGCCTGCAAAGTACAAGCAGTTTTTTCTCTCATCCATACAAATGTTCTTAGGAGAAGATGTGATGGAAAGAGAGCAAATATACTCTGCTGGTAAGAAATTGCAATTCTTCCCCAGTGCACTATAAATGATAATATAATGATCCATCAATATAGCTCCCAGTACGGTACATCTGTGATGATTAAGCATATCATAGACAGGAAAGAACTCTCATATAGATCTAGGAAAACCACATGCTCTAGCCTTGTAACCCATATATTTAATTGGTGGTTTTCACTATCTCTGTAGTCTACAAATATGTTTAAAATGAAAGTCACTTATGATGAAATATAAAAGGAATCTCTCTGCACATTCCTCAGGAATTCCTTAATCCTAAACCTATAAACCCACTGATGAAAAAAAAGATAGTGATCAGGAAGAAAAATTGGGGCTTCCCTGGTGGCACAAAGGGTTAAGTCTTAGCATTATTAAGCTATCACCATTATTAAGCTGCATGAATTCGATCCCCAGCCAGGGAGGGGACCCACGTGGTGCAGCAGATCTCTCCTCTTTTGCCTACTGCTCCCCTCAGCAGTGTATATCAGAAGATCTGCCTGTTCTGCTTCCCACGATGTCTCTGGTGAATAGTCTCATCTCCTGTACCTCTGGCATACACCACAGTTCTTGTATGCATACATAAATAAAAATAAATCTAAAAAAAGAAGCAAAATTGTACCTTATTAACCTAAGTACCTGAACTGTAACATTTAATGTCAAGCATCAATGGGAAGCACACATGAAAATCTCAGCAATTCTTGAAAATATCTTAAATATGACTTTTCCAAGATTTCTCTCCAGAAAAGCTTTAGATTTTAGAAGGCAACCATATCATCCAGTATAAACAACCCATAATAAACCTTACAGTCATTCTAACTGTCTTATTTATAGTTGGAAAAACAGCAACACTTAAAAAGCTAATAGTGTCATGTCAACATAATGGGATCAAAGATATCTTTAAAATTCACTCACTTTTCCAAAAATGGAAAAATAATTGCCTAACAGCCATCATTAAATGAAATGGTAACCATCCACTTCATATATCATGCTTCCAATTTTAGAGAATACAGGAAAAAAGTTATAAAGGTGTTATTTTCTTAATACCTATTTTTTATAGTTAAAAATTCCAATAAAATATTCTTGTAAAATATTTAATTTTCTAAATAAAATCTTGGTAACTAGAGGTGCATCTGAGAATGTGAAAAACTGCTAGTATTAAACATACTGTTTGTAATATATGCTAAGTAACACTGTTAGATGACTATCTATATTGCCATTGAAAAAAACCAGGACAGAAAGGTTTATTATAATATAACCTATCCTATATGTTTCCTGCACAAAAATAGGACTGAACAAAGCAAGTCAAAATATCAAACAGTGGTTGTTTCTAGGTAATAGAAGTTATGGGTCATTTTTATTTCCTTTCTTTTCTCCCCATACTTCTGCATTGGTCAGTTTCAACAATAAATATAAATTTCATTAGAATCAGAAGAAAGTTACTTCTACGAAAGATATAACACAGCAGAAAAAAGGGACTTTACCCCAAAGTCATATTTTTACATACACCCTAACTTCTGACCCTCAGATTCCAAATATATTTTATTTTCCACAGTACTAACATTTAAAAAATACTAGGCAAATCTAAGGGGAAAAAAATCCTACATCAGTTAAAGAAGGTAAAAACAATCATAGTTCATACTTAGGTTATTATTTTTTTAAAGTTTATTTTTATTTATATATACAAGAACTGGGGTGTAGGAGTGGGGGAGGAATGTGAGTGATAGGATTCACCAGAGACAGAGTAGGTAGCAGAACAGGCAGATCTACTGAAATACACTGCTGAGAAGAGCAGCAGGCAGGACAGGAGAGGTCTGCTGCACCAAGTGGGTCAGCTCCCTGGCCAGGGATCAACTTCTGCTGTAGTAGCTGCCAATAGCTTGATAGCTCTAACTTCAACCCCTGCACCACCAGGGAGGCCCTACTTCCATTATTTTTTAAAGTACATTATCAAAAGAGGTACAGATCTCCTATGAATTATCTTTGTGATTTTTCACATAGGCACAAAAGCACATGAAGTCTTATCTTACATGGAAAACTAGATCTAATGCTTCGAAAGCAAAGGAAGGTAGATTAGAGTCATGTACAACCTAACAGAATTTTCTTCACTTCAAAACCCATTCAAATATGTATAAATTGATTTAATTTAAAAATGCAAAAAAAATCCATTCCAAAAAAAATTAGTCAAAATAGATGGTAAAATTTAACCACCATTACATAAAATTTATCACACCATTTGTCATTTTTTCCAGTTGCATTTAGTGAAATTATTATTATTGTCAAAGCTAGTTTTCAATAGCTAATAGAAGTATGTATGGATAAAAATGGATAAACAAAACAAGACCCATTCAATAATTTGTAGTAAGCTCTTATTTCCTGTCAAGTATTGTTCTAGGTGACAGGGATACAGAAGTATCTGCAGATGCATTCCTTTTAGGGGACTTATTAAAAAAGAACTGACTGGATGACCACTTAGCAAAGAGGTTACAGGGTAGATCCAAATATTGAGGCGGCAGTGACTGGGATTCCTTTTCTTAGTTAGGAACATCCTATTCCTACTCCCCTTTCTACCTCCCACCCCAAACTCACCTACAGTGCCCTGGAAATGAAAACCCAATCATAAGCTTGCATGTGACCGTGCCCTTGGAACAGCTATCCCAGGAAAGAGGGAAGAACAAAAACAAGGATGTGTCATAGAGCTTTCACTGTTAGGAGCAACTAGAGCTCATTCCGTCTAAGACCTTCTGAGAAGCATTCCAATGTAATCAGGACAGTCTCTCCGAGTAATGAGGAGGGGTGCTCTATTAATTAGTTCCTTCCTGCCTCCAGACCCCAGGCTGTAGAGAGTTGTTACCCAGGAGAGTCAGCTCCCTGGCATTTTGGCTTTTGTACAAACCAGACTGGTTAATGATTCCTGTACAGCAAGCAGAGGTACGAATATGCAACTGAGGCAAGGTGCTATCAGGTTATACTTCTTGGAAGCTGTTCACTGTAATAGTCTTGAGTTTAGTTCGCCCCAAAGGCTTGACAGCATCTCTAAGGTCTCTGAGCCACGCGAGGGCATGATGATAACTGTAACTAACATTTACTGAGTTTATCTATGACTGTGCCTATACTTTCTCCTCTTTTTTAAATAGAAGGAAGCAGGTGTCAGAAAGCTAGGTGGTTACCTGAAGTCATTTCATGGTGGTCTGAAGATGACTCTGAAGGACTGGCCGCAGACCCAAGTACCGTACTACTACTACTCTCGTGCCTGTGAGCACCCAGACGTCTCTAAAATGGGCAGCTGACAGTACGACTCAGTGACCCTGAGGAGTTTCTGTCTCTGCACTTCTCTCTGACCAGATTATGAGTTCCTTCAGGGCACAGGTTGTACCTAGGTCATGTTTTCTTTCCAGTACCCAGCAGTGTGTGAAACATGGGGACGTATACTGTTTGTTGAGTACAGCTGAGTGTCTGTTCCCCAGGGGACTCGTGTTTCTTGAGAGCAGAAACCATGTCTTATTCATCATTATATCCCAGCACCCAGCACATAGTTCAATCAATATTTGTTGGCCGTAACAAAATGGAATTTTCTGGAAGGGAGAACAAATCATTGTTACAAATGGTGGACTTTCTGTTAAATGTGCCTGTGCTTGAGTCCCACATTTGACACTCACTAGCTATATGATCCTGAACAAATTCCATAACAGTCTTTCTAGGAAAATTCCTCATCTATGAAAAGGCATGATGCTCATTATATTTTCATGATAGGGTTGTCATAAAGATTACTTGAGTTATACACGGGAGTATTATAACCATTAGCACCTGGTACATGGTAAATAGGCAATAAACATTAGCTATTATTGTCATTTTTAGAGATTCTATACTATTTGTGTTTACATTATATTTGTAGTTCTTAAACTCAATCAAAGGAGCTTTGGAACGTCCACTGTGATACATGTGGGGAACACTCTAGAACGTCAAGTACCTAGGAGATGGGCAGTATCTGGCACAAAACACAATAAATATTTGTTGAAAGTTAAATAAAGCAGCGAGCTTCATTTGTCTTTGAAAAAAAAAAATAGGTAAATGCTAACTAACACCTGACAAGGAGAAAATAATCAGTGTCCCAAATTCTGACTATAACAAGGGAGGGGAAATGGCCATGTACTTCAGAAACTGTTAAGTTATAAAACAAAGATAGAAATTTAGGATTCATATTTGAGATACTATGATCACAAATTTCTTTTAAAATTTGACCTTGGGGCCACCCTGGCGGTGCAGTGGGTTAAGCAACACACTATGAAGCAAACCACAGCCACTGCAGCAAGAGTTGGATCCCTGCCACCACTGGCCAGAGAGGGGACCCACATGGCGCAGCAGATCTCTCCTGCCTCGCCCACAGCTCCCCTCAGCAGTGTGTTTCATTCAGCCTGCCTGTTCTGCTCCCCACTTTATCTGGTGAATCCTCTCACCTCCCTGGACTCTGGCCTGTGCCCCAGCTCTTGTATGCATAAATAAAAAATCTTTTAAAAATAATAATAATAAAATAAAATAAAATTTGACCTTACATGACCCCTCTCTCCATCCTCCTCCTCCCAGTTAAATATCACTTGTAGTTTGTGGTAAACATTTGCTTACTTTGCAGTACTCCCTAGCTCATTTTTATTACAGAACTATATATTTTCTTTTAAGATAGGTTTATTTATGCATGCAAGAGTTGTGATACAGGCCTGATGTTTGAGGGGTGAGAGGATTCACCAGAGACAGAGTAGGGAACAGAATAGGCAGATAGACTGAAATACAATGCTGAGAGAAGTAGTGGGTGAGACTGGAGAGGTCTGCCATGCCATGTGGGTCACCTCCCTGGCTGGGAATTGAACTCATGCTGATGTGGCTGAGAATAGCTTCACAGAACTAATTGCACCCTAACCCCTTGCGCCACCAGGAGTCCCACTATATATTTTCTTAAAGTACTTATTTAATTAATAATACTTAATTTCAATGAGAATTTAAATTCTAGGAACTTCATCTGTTTTAGAGGTATGATTTAATGGCATGTGGACCACAATTCTGAAGGAGAAATGGATGGCTTAAGGCCAATGGTCAAGGCAGTGTAAGAATAGTGGCTACCCTCTTTGGGTGATGCTAGGGAGATCTGATTTGTATCCCAGTTCTTTCATATACTAGTTGAGTGACTTAAGACAAAATTATTTCCTTTTTCTGATTATATTGTTCATAATTTTTATTTTTTAAAAAAATTATTTATTTATGCATACAAGAACTGGAGTACAGACCAGAGGTGTGAGGATTCACCAGAGACAGTGGGGAGCAGACCAGGCAGATTGACTGAATTACACTGCTGAGGGAAGCAATGGGAAAGGCAGGAGGTCTGCCCCACCCTGCGGGTCACCTCCCTGGCCTTCAGCAGGGATTGAACTCGTGCTGCAGTGGCTGTGTTTTGCTTCATAGTGTGTTCCTTAACCCACTGAGCCACCAGGAAGGCCCCACTTTTTGATAATTTTTAATACAGGTTTGCTAATACCCATCAACTTCACTGATGATTTATTGGAAGGGCAACAAAATGCAGAGTTCCCAGCATAGTCCCAGCAAATCCCTTCTTCTGGTAAGGGCAAGAGATGAGGGTGAGTCCTGGGGTGCTACTTGAGGTATAATTCTCTTAGAACCTCTCCCTGCCCCTCCTCAATCTACGTCATACAATCTTTCCACAAGAAAATCCTCCTGAGAGGTGAAAAAAACATTTTCAAATCACAAGTTGTGTGGCTAGTTTGCAAAAACTGACTCACTAAACAAAAAACCACCTTTTAAAGTTCAGTTCAACCTTAGTGTGATTCCTGCAGCTAATAAGGGCAGACTTAAATCACTCTGGGAAGATGGATCCAGCATTTCCTTTGGCATCATTACAATCACCACCCTGGGGTTGGTAATATTCTTTAGACTGCCCATGGTGCTTGGTGGCTGAACTAGAAGTCAGGAGTTTAATTTAGCATTCTAAGCATCTGCAGGTTTTGTTTTCAACAGAGAACTTCAGGTTACTAACTGCCTTGGCTCCTGCTTCAGGTCTCAGTCAGGGCCTCAAGAGCAGAGCAGTGTATACCTAGAAGCAGCTTTCACCAAATCACTTGGAAGATGACTCTTGACCTCTCTAGACACATGGCAAAAAAAGCAAGAGAAAAAAAATGTTCTAAATCTAACTAGGTAGTTAGTAGGTAGTAGGTAGTTAGTAGGTAAAGAGAGAGAGAGAGAGAGATAATCAATTAGGCTGGGCTTTCTGTTTTCTAACCCCTTTCTAACTTTACCTGATTGCTAGCCATACTAATTGGATTGGTCTGTTCCCTTTTACCAAGCAGTGTTGTGGGTAGACATTTTGCCAAGAACTGTAGAGAAAGCTGTTAAACAAAGAGGAATGTCACATGATGAAAACAGTGTTCCTGGGGATATATGAAAGCAAATTAAAGAGGTATATGAAGCAGATGCTTAACTCATGGGTTTGAGTTAACACCTAACTCCACCCCACAAGATGCTGCCCATCTCAAGGAGAAGACACATAAAGTAGATAATTTCAGAATAGTATGCTAAGTGCTAAGAAGGATGATTTTTAGATACATGGAGGAGTACAGAAAAGAGAGAAGGAGGTAATCAGAAACAATTTAGCAATAACGTAGAGCTCATATAATGTGCACCTATTTGCAGACATGGATGATGTAATCAGTTTATAATTCATGCAATTAGTATAATTACAACTAATTGTATCTAAATTTTCTGATTTCAAATCTTGTGTATTTCTAGTGGTGGCAGGAAGCAGAGGGCTTGAGGAGGGGATTTCTGCCAATATACTTTTGAAATAAAACAAAATGTAAAGGAATGGGGAGGGGTTAAGGGAATTGGTTTCAGTGGGCATATAATTTCTGTGCTGCAATATGAAAAATCTGTAGAGATCTACTGTACAACAGTGTGAATATAATTAACATTACTTAACTATACACTTCAAAATTTAATGTGATGTTATGTTTATGACCATAATAAAAAACCCATAAAATATAATCTATTGTAATATTAACAAAATGTTATAGTCTCAGAAATAAGTTAATAACTATCATTGACAACATAATAAATATAACTAATATACACAGAACCATAACTATAGGCCAAAGACTGTTAAACATTCAACCTATAAACTCTTGCTTATTCTAACAGCCTCTTTTGGCAAATTCAAAGCCCAGCGTTTCAGTGAGGGTCTCACACAACCAGCGCATGAGTATTCCAACTACAGCCATGGCTTCAAAAACAGTCACCTCCCAGCCCAACCCCTCTTAGTGAATATAATGTAAAAGCAGATCCAGCTTCCTTTTTCCTTGGACACACAAGGAAGACTAGAAAAAGAAAATGGCAACTCATCAAAAGTCAAAATGAAGTCACTCATAAACTCTTTAAAAGGATGTGTAGATGTTATGAACCACACTGGTGCCACAGGGTTAGTCAGATAACCAGCCTCCCAGTGTTCTGCTCATTTAAATGCCTTTGTGGTATCATTTGCTGCAAGTAGAGGTCTTCCTGGGTAACAGGATGACGTCCGTCAGTGGTCTGTGACTTGACGTCAAGTGAGTCACTTCACTGCTGTCATGTGGCAGGAACTTCAGTGCAGATCAAGTTCAACCGGTAGGAGCCCAGCAAGTTTCCTGGTGACTTTTATATTTATTCAGCAGTAATTGCAATTGACACCCCAGGGTGACTAATATCTATGTGCAACCAAGCCAGCTCTCGCAGTTATTAGGAAAGTTAAGGTAGGAAAACATAATGGGACACTGTGCAAGTACTGTGTCGAGACTCCAGCCAGAGGACTATTAAGAGCATGGGTATTTCTTTTTTTAAAAAAAGATTTATTTATTTACGCATATAAGAATTTGGGTATAGGCCAGAGGTAAGGAGGGTGAGAGAATGCACCAGACAGAGTAGGGAACAGAACAGGCAGACTGAATGAAATATACTGAAATACACAGCTGCAGGAGAGACAGGAGAGGTCTGCTGGGTCAGTTCCCTGGCTGGAGATCGAACCATTAGCTTCATAGTGCTGAGACTTAACCCCTTGCACCATCAGGGAGGCCCAAGCATGGGTATTTCTACTGTTCATCACTGTATTAAGGCTTGCCAGAACTCTTGCTAATCAAAGTGGGGGGGTCTACTTGCCAGCAGGAGCAGCAGCTCACCTGGAGCCTGTTAGAAGAATGGAAGTTGCCCTCCCATTCCAGAACTGCTGCAGGCTCACTTGCATTTTGATGGGATGCCCGGTTAACTCAAATGCACATTAATATCTGAGAGACCCTGACACAGAATTCACACATTCTTGCTTTTAAGAATGTTGTGTTTCATAAAAGTGTTTCATTGTAAATAAAATTTCCATATTAAAAAAGATCATTGAAAATACAAGTCAGAAAATCATTCTCGTTTTACAATTACTTCCACAGTTTTTCTACTTTAATCTTTTAACCCCTATAACATTTATTCATTTCTTTACTAATCAGGGCATGTTACATCTCTAGGGTAGGCTCTGAACCTTGTCATTTCCAGACATTTGGTGTCATGTCTAGATACCAAAATGTTCCCTGTAAAACATATATACTACCTCACCAAAGAGGTCATTTTAACTTGGATGATCAGAAAAAAGTAGGACTTGAACTGAGGTTTGAAGGACGGGTAAGATTTGCATAAGAGAGATGTCCAAAATAAACAACAAGCACACAAACACTCAGAAATCAGCATGTAAAAATATTTTTTTAGGAGAAGATGGAAGAAAATACTGAAATGCAGGGTTCACATCCCCATAAGAGCAGCAGGAGGAATAAAATGACCTTGGAAACCAGAACTTGGAGGGCCTTGAAAGTTTAAGTCAGAGAGTTTGACACTTGGTAATGCAGGGTACACAGAATGTATTTTCAGAAGAGAAACTATTCCAGTTTTATTCAGCAAGTTTTTATTGTAGATTTTAATATGCAATTATAAATAAGCTTTAAAAATGAGATGGACAAATTCCAAGAAACACTTTAGAAAATTCTCTCCACACTACTGCATTGTGGCACCTTCTATAATTCTGCACCTGCTTCCTAAACTGCTGGCTGTATCCCGGGAGACCTGACATCACTGTTTTCTGACGGGGCCCAGCATTTGCCAGAGTACTTGAGAATGTACAAGGATGAAGAGAGCATTAGCTAGGAATACAGATGTCTTTTAAGCAGGACATCAGGTGGATGTCATCTCTAGAGTGTTGAAAGAGTGTAGACTAAGTGAAGATGTTAAAGCAGACCTGAAAATATACTATTAGGCCAGCGATTTTGAGTAGGAAGTGTGTTTCTATTAAGAGTCACATAAGCAGAACAACGATTTCTGAGCAATTTCTTAACAAAGGATAAAGAGCTGGTTGTTTCAATTAAGAACAAGAAACAGATGTAACTGTATAAACACATAAAAGTATCAGTTAAATGTTATGTGAAAATTAAGAAAAAGAAAAGAAATAAAGGGAAGGAAAAATTAAGGAAAAGAGAAAGGACTAACATGAAGCAGATGCAGAAGAAATGGGAGTAAAGAAGACAGAGAAGGACCAAGAGGTAAAGAAGGCATGGTGGGAAGATAATGAAACTTATCAAGCTTCATAACATCCATATCTATTTTAATAATGATCTAACTTCATGGGGTAGATCTACCCAGTTCACAGTTAAGGAAACTGATATTACTAGGTATTAAGTAGCTTAATCAAAATCACATGGATGGTAAATGGTAGCAATGGAATTCAAATATTGAATTCATTTCATTCAGAAGTTATGGTGGTCATATCAGTCCAAAACCAAACCAGGTCACGAACCCACCCCTCTGACATCTGTTTCTTCATTTGTAACATGAGATAATATTGGCCTATTACTGGATATAGGAAAGCCAACAGATAATGACTATTGACCCTTTGAAAAGGGCTGGTTAACATACAGTTACTGATCAGTACAATTCTAAGTCCTCTTCAAAGATTGTGAGTGGAGAACAGTTGGGTGATTTAACAAAGATTCTTCAAATCTATAGGGCACCAAACATTGAGTAGGATGAATCAGTAATATCATCTATATATATATGTCTTAGGAAATGTATATAGGATACACTGTGGTCAATTAAAATCCATTAATTTAAATATTTTTAATATTAATATAATTATATAGTATAATATATATTTAATATATTTGTAGATCATATCATTAATTATTATCTTGATCAACAAATGGTAAAAGTTCAGCCACTTACAGGTAAATAGTTAAAGAGATTATATTCAAAAAGTCTATGAGTGACACTGAGTGCAATTTTGATGGTGTTAAAAAGAGAAGAGGGTAGTGAAAGCAGTCAGCTGAACTTACAATCTGACCTCTCAACCCTTTAGTTCATCTTTACCCTTGTCTTCTTAATGATGTGCTCCCTCCTTTCCATTCTGACCAGAGCTAAGTGATTTTTTTCTGATGGAAATATTGATCCAGCCACTTTCCTTCTTTAAACCATTTGACTTGCCCCACTGTCTTCAGACTAATCAGACTCTAGTGGGGCATACAAATCAGACACTTACACAGTGTTTCCATCAGAAACGAGTCTAAGTTCCAGCCTATCTAACTACTTTTACTTCCTGGGAACGAGGCTGGACACTCCTTGCTGTCTGCTTTTTCTACTTCCTGTTGTTCCTCTTTTCTGCTTTTCAGGGCTAACTTTGCAGAATTTCGCATCCCGCTTTTGACCTTGTTTTCTTCCAGGGAGACTTCTCTGTCTGAGTGAAGAGTTCCTTCCTTGGCAGCCTGTAAGACCCATATCACTGATAAGATTGCATTGGAGTTGCTCCCTAACTGGATTGTAAATCTATGAGGATGGAGCCCATGTCTAACTTGTCCTTCAAAGCTTAGCACCAGGCCTTAGCTCCACACCTCACATGTAGCTCTTCAATAAATATCTACTGAAGACATATCAAACTCCATAAAAGTCCTACCTCCAAATGTGAGAGACTTTTTTGGTGCTGTTGTTTCTTTGTTTTGGGGTTTTTCTTTTTTCTTTTTTTTTTAGATATAATTTCCTGCGGAAGAAAGCAGTGCACTAATGCATCTACAGTCAGGACTCTAAGCACAGAGATAAGTCAGTGGTCGTGACCACTGACTGCAAGGACTTTTTAGCCTTCTCCTGAGTCCCTGGGAACTTGGCCAGGTTTCTAGTGCTGCTGTCTTAGCTCTCCCTGCCGAACCATTAATACCAGTTGCTCAGTTTTTCATTTCTATATGAATTTCAATCACCAAGTTTTATGTGGAGCTGATGATGATTATTAATAGTTCAAGGGCATTGTTTTAGATGCACTACATTTTTAACATAAAACTTATGAATACCTACTTTGGGGGTGCACAAACTCTTCAAAATCCTTTCTGATTACTTTTCAAAATTCAATCCCAAAATCCTGATCATTGGCTTGAATTATACCCATTTTTTCAGAAACCTGAAGATAGGTGAGGGATGATTTCCTTTAGAGCACATAAAAGAAGGGTTTGGAAAAGGGATTTTAAAAATTTTAATCCAGCTTTACTGACTTACCATTTGTTTAGAGCTATATAATTTCTGGAGTCCAGCTTCACACCTGGCGTAGGCACATGCTTCAGTTGCCCTGCACCAACGCTCCTGGGCCACACATTGTCACGGTTACCAGTTGCCTCTCTATCCCCACCTCCCTACCCTTCCATCTTTGTTCACGAAGTCTAAGAGTTATTCTTGTGCTTTGTCAAATTGTGGTTTTGGGCTATTTATATTCCATAAATGAATGAAATCATTCAATAGTTGTTTTTTTAAAAAGATTTATTTTATTTATGCATATAAGAGCTGGGGTACAGGCCAGAGTACAGGGAGGTGAAGAATTCACCAGAGACAGAGTGGGAAGCAGAACAGGCAGTCTGGCTGAAACGCACTATTGGGGAGAGCAGCAGGTCAGGCAGGATAGGTCAGCCTGCTCCACAAGGGTCACCTCCCCAGCCGGGGGCAGGGATCGAACTTATGCTGCAGTGGCTGCGGTTTGCCTCATAGTGCGTTGCTTAATCCATTGCACCACTAGGGAGGCCCCTCAATAATTGTCTTTTACTTTGACTTATTTCACTTAGTCCAGTCTCCTTAAGATCCATCCACATTGCCCTAAAAGGCATAATTTCATCTTCTTAAAATATCTGAATAGTAGTCCACTGAGTATATATACCACAGTTTCTTTATCCAGTCGTCTGTAGATGGGCATTAAGTTTCATCCCAGTTCTAGGCTAGTATGAATAATGCTGCCATAAACATGTCTTTTCATCTCCTCCAGATGAATACATAGAAGCGGTATTGCTGGATCATGTGACACTTCCAGTTTGGATTTTTAAGGGACTCCCAATGTGTCCTTCTTGGCTTTTTTGAATCCCACTTCATCCCTTTGCTGCCATATAGACTCCTCTATGCCCTCTTTAGTGCTTTATCATGCTTAATTTTTTAAAAATTACTTTTTCTTCTACTAGATTTAAGCTCTTTATAGTCAGTGGTTAGGTTTTTGTCTTTCTTTTTGTTCCAAGGATCTGGAATTGTGTAGGCATGAGGAAAAAAAAAAATGCCTTCCCTACTCTTCCAAGTGTTCTGGAGCCATGTCCTAGAGTTTATTCATGGGACCCTCTCTGTGGCACTACTGTTTGAAATCTCAGTTTCAAAAGAAACAAACTTTTTCTAGTACCCTGTAACTATTCCCTCTTAGTTTTACATTTTGCTTCAATTTCTTCAGTGAAATGGAGTCCCTATATTTTCAAGGAAGTGCAGGGTACCTCTCCATATTAAAAAGTCCTATATATTTCTTTTGTAACTACAGAGGACAAGGTTTGCAGAATCAACTCCCAGCAACAGCTATACAAACCAAACAAAAACAATCTTCTGCCAATTTAAAATTAGATCTTATCTAGTCTAGATGAGTTACATTTTCCCCTTTTCACTTTAACAATAGAGGACTCACTTAAGCATATATGTATATATTCTTAAAGATTTCCTTTTATTTATTGATGCATACAGGAATTGGGGTATAGGCCAGAGGTGTGGGGGGGCAGGGAGAGAGGATTCACCAGAGACAGTGTGGGGAGCAGAATAGGTGATCTATGGAAATCTACTACTAAGGGTAGTAGCGGACGAGAGAAGAGAAGTCTGCTGTGCCATATGTGGGTTAGTTCCCTGGCCAGAGATCGAACTTAAGCTGCAGTTATGGTAGCATGATAGTACTGTGATTCAACCCAAAAATCACCAGGTAGGCCCACTTCAGTATATTTTTCAAATTAATAACTGCTAGGTGTTAATGAAGATGCAAATCTTTTTGGAGTCTAATAGGTTACTGCCACAAGTTAAAGGAGGTGCTAAAGAAAGAGAAGCAAAGGTGTTAGAGGGACTCATCACATGGTTCAACAGTAATAGGGAACAAGAAGGGAGGAGAAAATAAAAATGAAAACAAAAGCAACTATTCAATTAGTCCAGATGGAGAGAAACAGCCCATAAGCTAATTGATTATAGTTATCATGACAGCTGATTACAGTGTCTGCCTGCAAAAATACAGGCCGCCCCCAAAAAGTAGCATACAAAAGGCACAGTCCTGTTTGGCTGCTTTTCCTTGGCTCCTTCATGAAATACCCTCTAAATAGATGATGTGATGCAATGCAGCCCTTCTCTGGTAACTAAGTGAACCAGTGATGTGGCAGTTGTGGTGGGAGGTCTGGCGTGCTGAGCACAGGCAATTAGGCTGGCTTGCTGGGATTTGGATTGCTTTGGGAGCCAGGTGTTATATCACACTGTTGTGTGTAAAGGCAGAGCCTCTGGGATCCATCTTTTCCATACCCGGATGACTTACAAATGATGACACTATTAGGGCTACTGATCAACTGTCAAATGAACCACCTGCATCCAGGTATTTCTTAGGGATAAACGATGCTTTGCCCTTTACTCCTCCATTCCCTTTGGAGCACCAGCCTGCTCAAAAGATTACAAAGACAAATGCAGCACATGCCCCTGGGAAGACAGACAGATCATAAACATCAATGGCCATACTGTAGACTACATTCTTTGATGGTACTCTAGGGACACAGGAAAAGGGCAACGACTGCTGTTTGGTAATGGGGGTAGAAAATTCTTCTCCAAGCAGGTCTTAGAACTGGGGTTCTAGGTCACCAAGGGTCTGTCAGACAAGTGAAACAGCACAGGATCCAGCCAATTTTCAAATAAATATTTTGTTATTTATGAAAATAACACTATTGCAATTAATTGGGAAGAAGGGTATTCTGATAGGGAATAGATGAGCACAAAGACATTAACAAAATTCCTGTGCCAGAAACAAGGACGTTTTTCTTTCTGCTAGAAGATGGGGAAGGGCAGTGACATTGCCGTTCTCATGCGAGAAGTGGTTAGCAAACCAAGAGGTTAAGGAGTTCATTTAGGCAGCCGTTAAACATAGTTCACTCAGGAGGGTAGGACTACTCTCTGGGAGGATGATATAAGGAAGCATAGCTTGGGGTCAAAGGAATCATCAGCAACCAGGTTTTAACATACTGCAAGCCAGCTTGTGGCAAGGCCAGGCCTGGTCAGTGTCCAGGCAAGTGAAGGTCGTTTATTTCCAGACAACTATAGTCAGGGCTGGAGGCTGCGGGTGCTAGAGCAAGTCCCAGCTCTGTCTGTACCTCACCTAGGAAACACTTTTATAATGTAGGCATCTCAGTTCCACACTAGACCCACTGAATTGGAGTTGCTGGGAAGATCTGTACTCTTTCCACAGCCTACCCAACTAGAGCTCAGAGCCACAGCCCAGAGCCAGAGAGGATAACAGCCACTCTAACTCAGTGCCTTCCTCAGAGACCTTCCCAGTATTTGGGGCTGTATGGTGGTCACATGCAGATGCCCCCAATGCAAGTTAATAACTTCCTTTTATATGGGGTGAAGATGGGGCAGTCAGGAAGGGAAATTTTGATAAGAAAATAAGAAGTTGGACTTTCAGCACATGAGATATAAAGTTCAGAATTCAATGACTTGTTGAAGCCAGATGAGCCATTTTAAAATCATGCCTTTACCTGTTACTCTGCACATATATATATAGGGGGGAAAGGGAATAGTTGTGAGCAAGGCTATAAGGGCTCTAATGTTGCAAAACTGAGATCATTGCGAATATATGAGTTCACTCATTAGTTGAACATATATTTATCATTGAGCGACTACAGGCAGTTTTCTATTTGCATGGTCTAATATGCATGAATTTCCATTACTATGATTTAATTAGGTAACATCAGTTCCCTAACATGATTCAAGTTTCAGTTACCAAAGTATATTAACTGTGAGTGAATAAAGTATAAACCTGCTACTTAGTCCAGAAATCACTAATAAAAATGCACCTAATGATTCATGACTCACATCACTTCTTGCAACGTCTGCTGTGATGGGTTGAGGCACCTTTGTTATTCACTTCACACACAGGCAGCAAAGCATGTTATTGTTGCCATCATTGTCTCCCACTGATAACCCACATGGCTTTTCATTAAAATGGAATGGATAATCCAAAGAAAGAATTTGCCAACGAAGATGAAAGTACAGTATAAGAATCAAATGTGACAATTCTGAAAGTGAAATTCAAACCGAAAGTGGAATTACAGAAGATAGAGCTGACTGTGGGCATGACCCTTTGAGAAATGGCAAATTTCTCAGTCAGGGGAACTCAGGAAAGGTGAACAAATGAACATAAATCAGGGCAGTAACCAAGATGTCCTAGAAGAAGTAACACCAGCAAAAAAGTCACATTAAAGGAGGAACATAAGGGAACCAAAGGAGGATCAAGGAAAGGAATAAAAACAATAATAATAATAATAATAACAGCAATAAAGACACAGAAACCAAAAATGAGGACACAAGGACAGACTGGGGACACCTGGTGGGGAGGGTAGAGGGAGGGTTGAGGGAAGATGGGAGCACGAGGGACTGAGGTGATGGTGCACTGATGAGATGGGGATGGGGAATACATGGGGATTACAATTAATGGCAAGTATATGTAAATTTTAAAATATTTTAATAAAAAAAAGGAAAAAAAAACAGAAAAGAAAAAAAAGAAAAAGAAAAAGAAAAAGAAAAAAAAAAAAAAGGAACTCTCGAAGGTATTTCCTAACACTTAAAGTGTGAAGGATAAAAGATTGGAAGCTGATCCAAACTTAGAAAGAATATGACAATATGCAAGGTATATAGAAGATGCTTGCCTAGTCTTATCAGTGATATAACTGACAAGAAAAAAAAATCAAGAACTATTCCCAAACTATTCTTCTCCTACAAATAAACAAACACTAATTTTTAATGTTTCTAAAACAGTGCTATATAATACTAAAGTTTTCAATAGCAATACATGAAACAGATACATTTTGCTTTGTTTTTCATTCCTCTATGTATTCATAACCAACACAGAAAATTTTAAAGTTCTGACAAAAAAATTTAAGTCACAGAACAATGGTTGTTCCCGTTGGTTATGTCATGTTGATGATCCTGTGCTACCACGCAAGTAAGGGCTGTCCCTCTTACATATTTAGCGTTAGGAAATACAGTCCTGGGCCCTCCCCTGTGGCGGCGCAGTGGATTAAGCAGCGCACTATGAAGCAGTCCACAGCCACTGCAGCATGAGCTCAGTTCCCGGCCAGGATTCCCACCATGGCACAGCAGACCTCTCCTGCCTCACCCGCTGCTCCCCTCAGCAGTGTACTTCAGTCAGTCTGCCTGTTCTGCTCCCAGCTCTGTCTCTGGTGAGTTCTCTCACCTCCTGCGACTCTGACCTGTACCCCAGCTCTTGTATGCATAAATAAATAAATCTTAAAAAAAAAAAAAAGGAAATACAGTCCTTGCTCTCTTGATAGTCTTAAATCAAACAAGTTCGTTCTAAATCTATGATTAGCTGTTCTGTGTTTAATCGGGCCCTCTAACATTGTGCAGAGAACCCATAAAAGATTTAGAGGAATTGTGGTGAGTAAATTTGGTAAGGGGTGATGGAGAGACAAACCAGTGAAGGGTGGGCTGAGGGGAGGGGAAGCGCCACATCTGAGGAGAATGTAAATCTCCCCAGTCTAGCAAGTCTGCTTCCTCAGCTCCAGAAGCAGGGTAAGGAGTGGCTCTGGGCTGTTTAATTGGCTGCCAACAGTTCAGTGGTAATGCCAGATACATATTAATTGCCATCAGAATGCAGAGATACAGGTTTTATTCCCTTCTCAAAAATAACACAGAAACTAGAAATGCTAACAAGTGACAGCCTCAGCCAACTTGTATAATTTTTTTTAACCAGTGCAAAGTATTTGTATGTAAATACCTCCATCTCCAAAGCCCAGGGCCCGCAAAGCAGCATATGGGGCTGTGAAAATATCAGTTCTTAAGGAAATCAAGTCATCAGAGTATATGAAATGACACCTCAGGTTCTATGCGCTGGCTGTGATTTTGGGTTGTTTTTTCATCATAAAATATATAGAAAGTTTTAAATTGATGGCCCCTATTAAGAAAGATGTGGGATTATATCTTAGGCATATGAATGAACATAGAGACATTTAAATGTGAAAGACTACTCAGTCCAATCTCTGCATTAAAAAAAAAAAAAGACCATGAATTTCTTTTAGGGAATCCAGCTCTCTAATTCTACAGTCAGATTCCTATTTCACAACAACAACAGTCAATACTTAATTGAGCACCTTCTCTGTGCTGGGTACAATGCTGAGTGTTTTATATATGAAGCATTGTTTCTTTAAATCCCCACAGATCCATGAAATAGTTGCTATTATGATTATCATTTGCAGATGCAGATACAAGCTTACCTTGTTTGGTTAATTTCACCTTACCGCAAAGTAGTTGGTATTTGAAATCCAGTCATCTGACCTGACATCCTTAGTTAGCTTAAATCGTCTTTACCGAGTATTTAACCATATGCTCCAAAATGAGATAAGCAGGGTCCCCGCCCCCTGGAGGAACTCAGAGTCCAGATTTCTGTGGACAGCTACAAATTTTTAAATAACTTTACTATGCAATCCTTGTTTTCCAGATGAGAAAACTCAAGGCACAAAGTTCAATGGTTTCCCAAGTTTGCATAGTTTGCAATTAGTAAAAAGTTTCAACCACGGCACACATGTATCTCTTTGTTTAGACACAGAATTACGTCTAATTAGAACTATGTTCTCCGTCAGCAGGTGCTGGTTTTGAAAAGGTCTTGAATACATCAAGCCTCTGACCTGAAATCAACTGGATCAAGGAATTTCTGGAATCCATTTAAGTCATCAGTAACATTTTCACATTCCCCAATCTCTCTGTGATTTATATTAAGAGTTCAGCAGCACACAGGAGACACTCTTACTAGGAAGAGGCCAGAGGTGACTCAGACTCACCAAGTGCTGTTCTGGAACTGCACTGAGGTAGAGGAAGATAAAAAGTCACTGACTGTTTCCCCAGAACTTCGACAGCGACAGACATGGAGCATTGTAGCCTTAGGACGATGCCTGCGCTGTGGGAGCTGAGAAGTGGCAGCACTCTGCTCTGGGAAGGGAGGGAGGTGAGTCTGCTGTCCTTTTATTTTACTCACCACATTCTCCACACAGTCTTTCAAGATCTGAAAAACAGTATGATTCTCACCACAGCTCCTTAGCCAGTTTCCAGAGGTTTTCAGCATAGCAGGCAGCTGCTTCCCCAATTCAGCTCTGTTCCCCTGCTCCTGGCAGAGTGGCCCTGCGCAGGCTCCACCCAGCTAGCACACCAGGCTGACGCTCTTGAGTTGTGGCCAAAGCCTCTTAGGTGTGAAGCAGGTAGAGCTGCCTTTCTAGGCCAGGGGCAGAGCTAGTTTGCTACACAAAAGGGCCAATTTAAGAGATTACTTTCTACATTCCACCCTTTGAAAGCAGTTAACAAACCACTTTCCAGATGTTGACTATTTCACTGGCCCCTTTTGCTTTTTTTGCTCAGCTGAAAAGGCCTTAACACTAGAAAGATGGAGGAGTTGGAAGCCTGCCGAAGGAAGACCAGAAGACTTCTTAGCCCCACCATCCAGCTAGTTGCTATTTGAAATTCCAACCCTGCAGTGTTGCTCTTTTTTTTTTTTTTTTTTAATGTGGAGAGAGTAAACAAAATCATTCACACCTTAGAGTTAATTCTTCAGCTGGTGGGCTGGAATTTGTTGGCTTCCTTCAGCCAGGAAATGCCTGCTTAAATTGGCCTTTAGGTGGCAAGAAAAAGGGGTGGCTTAGGGAAACAAACCTTCTAATTTCCTCCTTTTTTTTAATGGTAGTAAAAGTCAAGAAACTATGTTTCCCCCAATTGGAGAAATTAATCTCTCTTTTCTCATGAATTCTGAACTAGGAAAGCTAATGCCAACAACAGGAGCTTATTAAAAGTTCTCCTTGATATTTCAGCACAAAAAGGTGAAAACTAGAAATTAAGAGGATTTTTATTCTTTATTAAATGTATGAAATGTATGCAAATAAGCTTAAGAACTCTTGATTTTTATGTATGCTGCAAATTTCTATTTGTTTTGATATTTGCCAGATACATTTGGAGCCAAGGGAGAAATATTTCTATAAATGTATTGATTGATTAGTTGATAGGTGAAGCCCAGACATTAAAATTTCTCCTATCAACTCAACTACTGATGATCCTTGCTAGTCAGTTATTATCGTTGTTTCCCAGTCCTGTCTGTTGCTACTCAAATCAGATGTTGCGGTCACTATGGAAACCAACTATTCTTTTTTCCTTGTTATTTCTTTTATCAGACCTGAGCTAGAAAAATTCTATGATTTTCTAAAATAACTCAAATAGGAATCAATCAAGCGCCCCCTAAGATAGGGAGTCATTTCAGTATAAATGTTTTATTTAAAAGATCAATTTGTTTGTTCACCAGAAAGAAGTTATCACTAGGAAAACGGAACTAGGGGTTTGAATCTGTTCAACTACTTTGAGATTTAAAACATTTTACAGAGTGGTTTTGTGGATAAACTGGGATTATCACTAACTCTTCTAACTAGTCTTAACAGAATGTTGTGTCTTGAAAACTGGGAGTCTTCAGAGGTTTTCGTCAGGGTCAAATAGTAAGCATCAGTCTGAGCCTGTTCAAGCCACACCTCTGGATGTGGGAGTGCATTTTTCTATATTGATTCCTTCCCCCACCCCAACAAACACACAGACACAACACACACAGAAAAAAAGTAAAAAAAATTCTTTAGAAGCATTACTTCACTCATTTATTTTACGATTAGTCATTAAAGTTGCCAGTCATGGCTCTAGGTGACAAGGGAACATGCTGGAATCCCTGAGGCAGCAGCAGAGAGTCCAGGCAGGAAAACATCATCAATCAAACCTTTCAGAAGGATGAGAGCTGTACAATTACAGACTGTGTCTCTGCTAAGTTCAGTTATTTGACCACCATTTCAGGTCAGGCAGTGACAAGGGGATGCTGATTGCTGGGGCAAGTAGATTATTTTAGACCCTATGAGAGATCACATCTGCCTTAAAACAGTGCAGTAAAGAGATTTCATCAAAATTACTCTCTTTTTTTCACTTTCTTTAGGCATTTTAAAATTATTGCTCATTTCAGCTCCTAGAAATAGTAATGACTCCTGCAAAAGAAACCTTTCTTCCTGCTTTTAAATGTTTCTCTTGTCTATGACCGTGGTTTTGCCTCATCCTTCTCACCTATTGATGTCATTTTTGGAGTCTGTGGGTTTGGAGAGCAGGGTTCTTGGGTTTGCTCTGGAAAAGGTCTCACCAGACCTCCCCGTTCAGTTCAGTGGCATGCGGTGAGTTCCCAGGTGAGTTTCTCCATGAGGCAGAGACGTTAGTTATTTTAAAAAGCAGGTTTATTAGGGAAAGCGATAGAAGAGTAAAGGACACTTGCATAGACACAAGTGGGCAGGAAAAGCTGCCCTGAAAGGGACAGGTTTGCTGAGAGGTCTGCATGGCTGCAGGTGGTGGCTTAGAGGAGAGCTGCCTCCACTGAGGGAGGTCAGTGAAGGGAAGCCCCAGCATGGTGCAGGTCACAGGCAGGTAGGAGGCTGCTGCACTATAGAGGAGAGAGTTGGTGAACAGAAGCACCTTCCCAGTCACAAGTGGGCAGTAGAACAGCTGCCCAAGCCAGTGCAGAGACTGCCCTGATATCTTCTTCTCTTTGGGAGGGGCTCACTCCTTTGTGGAGTGGCTAGTTTGTTGACTTTGAATAAATAAACTCTGTAGAATCTGGAAGGAACAAGAGATTCTACAGTGGGCTCCATCTCCATGTCTTTACCCTCAGGTCTGTGCTCCAGACACCTGCTTGGATCTTTTGCTTTAAGATGTATGCATCAGTGTGCCTAAGGATCTTGGTTTCTATAGTTGAGTGATGGCTAAGCTAATCCTTTCCACCCTCATCTCCTTGTCTGAGCCAGATTCCTGGTCTTAATGGTGCCTCCCTTCCAGATTCTCTGTTATTATCCCCCATCATATGACTCTTCAACCACTGTAAAATAATTCCACTATATTTAATATAGAACTTAAATCTGCTCAACTGCTTTGAATTTAAACATGCTTTGCAAAGACCAAGACTCTCCATATCCTTCACTCACTGAGATCGAGATGCCCCTTTAAAGCAAATAGGTTTGCTTTTCTAGCACCTATATAAATAATCTCACTCAACATGATCAAAAATCATCTTGTTCCATGATTGAAGTTGTCTGGGAATTGATTTTGAGTGTAACATTGATTTGCAAGCCACACAGGTTCCTCTGAATAGACTGAAGTGATCCAAGACTTTGCTGAGGAGAGGTGACTATTACTGCCATTCATAGTCATTACCAGCTGATCCCTCCTCATCTTCTACTCCCTGCTATACTGGCTAATGTGATGTGCAGAGAGAAGGTTTACAGAAGGTCCATGGAAACTAGTACAACAGCCTCTGGACTGCAAGTGATGCAAACACTGAAAAATGGAAGGTCACGGTCATTTACTCCTTTTTGCACCCCTGTTGGCTGCCTCTTAATCCCCAGAAGCACCCAAGATCTCTCTGTGGCCTTTCCAGAGCTCCCTGATTCCTATCCTAATCAAAAGTCTTTCCAATTCTAATATCTTCCATACAGAACAGAGAAGAGGGTGAGAGATGTGAACTATTAGACTATCAGATTTAGGGACTGATCTCAAGCTGAAGACAAGCGAGAGTGGAGACTAGGTTCTAGTTTCAGCTTGGCCAAATCCAACTGGATGATTTTAGTCAAACTGATGGAGGATAAGAACAGAGAATCTGGAAGGGAGGCACCATTAAGACCAGGAACCTGGCTCACACAAGGAGGTGAGGGTGGAAAGGATTAGCATAGCCATCACTCAGCTATAGAAACCAAGATCCTTAGGGTCAAGGATCACAGAGCTAAAGATCCAAGCTGGGTCTGGAGCTCAGACCTGAGGGTAAAAATATGGAGATTGAGCCCATTGTAAAATTTCCTGTTCCTTTTAGATTCTGAGTTTATTTAATGTTAACCAGCAAGTCACTCTAGGTAAGGAGTGAGTCCCTCCCAAAGAAAAGAAGATATCAGGGCAGTCTCTGCATTGACTGGGGCAGCTGTCTTTCTAACTACTTGTTACTATGCAGGAACTTCACCTCACCAGCTCTCTTCTCTGCAGGGCAGCAACCTCCTACCTGCCTGTGACCTGCACCATGCTGGGGTTTCTCTTCACTGACCTCCCTCAGTGGAGGCAGCTCTCCTCAAGGCTGCTGCCTGCCACCACACAGGCCTTTTTTTTCTCAGCAAACCTGCCCCTTTGGGGCAGCTCTTCCTGCCCGCTTGTGTCTATGCAAGTGTCCTTTACTTTTCTGTCCTTTTCCCTAATAAACCTGCTCTTTATTTATTTTTTTTTAAAGATTTATTTATTTATGCACACAAGCACTGGGGTACAGGCCAGAGGTGTGGGGGGGGTGAGGGATTCACCACAGACAGAGCAGGGAGCAGAACAGGCAGATCAACTGAAGTACACTGCTGAGGGGAGCAGCGGGCCAGGCAGGAGAGGTTTGCTATGCCATGTGGGTCCCCCCTGGCTGGCAGCAGGAATGGAACTCGTGCTGTTAGGGGGAAAAGACCCTCCTGAATGGATTATACAAATAGGTTATGGACTTCGACCCCCATTCCAGACCTACAAGATCCGAGGACTACAAATCCCATAAGGTCATTATCAAAGAGCGGATCACTGGGACCTGAGGGTGGAGTTGAGCAGCCAGGCTGAATATAGAAGCAAACACGTGGGCCTTGGGGGGTCCTTTTTCCTTGGGAGTCAGCTCTCAGCGCACCGTTGGGTTCCAGCTCCAAGGAACTGGTAGGATATTTACGGATCTGTATCCCTCTCTTCCCCCTGTGTTATTCACTACGCTATTTCTCCTTCCTGTGTAAATAACACCCTTTATTAACCTTTGTTGTGTGTGCCTGCAGTTTGGGCATTATAAGTGCAGTTCGAGCGCGCGGGTGAGGACCCAGTCAGGCAAACCCATTTTATATTAGGGTTGCCCTGTAACAGTGCTGCAGTGGCTGAGTTTTGCTTCATAGTGCGTTGCTTAACCCACTGCGCCACCAGGGAGGCCCCTAAACCTGCTCTTTAAAATAACTAACATCTCTGCCTCATGGAGAAACTCACCTGAGAACTTGCTGTGTGCTGCTGAATGGGGAGGTCTGGTGAAACCTTTCCCAGAGTAAACCCAAGAACCCCGCTCTCCAAACCCACAGACTCCAAAAGCAACATCAAAATCACTTACATTTAGTTTTCTCATCTGTCAAACTGTAACAGGGTGGTCCCCAGGAAAGGGGGAAGTTCCAGAATCCTGGTTCTGCCCTAAGTGGGTGGAGCTGAGCAGGGATAAGAAGATGCTGGAGAGAGGAGATAGGAGGACAGAAGGAAGGGAGGAAAAAGAAAGCAGGATGGAGAGCAGCAAGAAGACCTGGAGGAGGCACATGGAGCAGAGGGACATGTGAAGAAACTGGGCTTGCTTTTTGGTCTTGGACTGGTTAGAACAGATGTGGGTGAGAGACCCGTGGGGAGGTTAACCATGGCAGCTTTCATCTTGATTTTGATTTTTCTCTTTTCCGCCCAGATTTGTCTGACTCTTTCTGACCCTTTTCTAAGGGTCTACACTGAAAGGTCCTTTAGATTTGTGGCAGGCTTTTGGGCCTTGCTTTTGGCCAATCCTATTTGGATGGACTTTTACCCTCAAGGAGATGGGTAACTTTGGATGCTTAACTTAGTAACTATATTCTTTTTCCTTTCTGTATTGTTCCCCAATCGTATTAAAGTTCCTTTCCATTAAAGGCCTTATATGTTTGTTTTGATGAGCGAATGGCAGAACCCATTTAGAGAAAGCAGGTTTGGGGGTTCTGCGGTGTCCCTCTCCCTGCCCTGTAACAAAACTACACTAATAATGAAGTCAAACAAGAGAAAGTACTCTGTAAAGTTAAAAATTTAGTACAAATAGTAGATGTTACGCAACTATTAAACAGCTGAAGACACACTACTGTTTTGAAAAAACTTTGATTCAAAATCATGGTTTTTATAAGGCATAAAGTCTCTGCTGAAGGACATCATGTTGGGGGGGAAAGGTCCTCCTTAATGGAATACCCAAATAGGTTGTGGACTTCAACCCCCATTCCAGACCTAAAATATCCAAAAACTACAAATCCCATAAGGTCATTATCCAAGAGCGGATCACTGGGACCTGAGGGTAGATTTAAGCAGCCAGGCTGGGTATAAAAGCAGACATGTGGGCCTTGGGGGGGTCCTTTTTCCTTGGGAGCCAGCTCTCAGTGCACCGTTGGGTTCCAGCTCCCAAGAACTGGTAGGATATTTACAGCTCTGTATCCCTCTATTCTCCTGTGTTATTCACCATGCTATTTCCCCTTCTCTTGTAAATAAAACTCTTTATTAACTTTTGTGTGTGTGCCTGCAGTTGGGACTTATTATAAGTGCCTTTCGAGCGCGTGGGTGAGGACCCACAGTAAGGCAAACCCATTTTATATTAGGGTTGCCCTGTAATAATCACACTGATGCTGTTATCTGAGCTAGAAACCTCAGCCTCAAACCTTGGCTTTACATCTAATCAGGCATCAGACCTCTAATCTTTCTAGTCCGTATGTCCCGATTTGTCATCGCTGCCACTGGCTTGAGTGAGGCTCTCTCTAAATTGGCTCCAAGTCACCTTCTTCAGTGCATCAGCCACTCCAGCAGTCCGAGAACTCTTTCTCAATTGGTCACCTGAGGTTAGTCCTCTGTTAAAATCTTTTGCTGATTTCAAAACTGTAGCATGGAGCACATTACTCCTTCACTAACTTGCTCTCCTGACAACTTGTCATTGAACTTGGTGACTTTGACAGACAGCTCTCTCTTCTTTGCATTCACTCCATTCACTTCTTCTAGAACATGCCCAATATTGCTGCTTCTGGGAACAATACGAGGTTCTTTTCAACACTGGAGAATTAGTTACTGACTACCCTACTATTCCCACAGCACCTCCAGCATATATAACCTTTCTCATAATAGCATGCAATGTTTTGGATTCTTGTTTAGGTCAAGGAAACGGAGGCATGGCCCAGTGTAGCATTTTGGTAGGCCCAGTTTTAATGAATCACAAAAAATTCAGCATAAATCCCTGGGCATATCTGACAATTCTGGGGCAGGGAGCCATCTCTACCCCACTCTCAGCAATGGCCTGTCTGCTGGCAACACCCTTGGCTTAATCTTGAATCACAAACTCCTCCTCCATGAAACAGATTCAGTTCCTGGGAACCTAGCTGGTTCCTCCACTTTAGCTAACTTAAAAGCGAAGTGAACAGGGACTTCAGAGCCCGTGTACTAGTGACAAAGTACCTGGTTGTCTTTCTCAAGAATAAATTAAAGTTGTGTGCCCTGGTTTTCCCTTTTTCCTTCTATAATGTAGGGATATTCATTGTAACTTGCAGGCAGTAGCTTCCAGTGTACTCTACCATGAAGAGCTCTGAAAAATTTTGTTTAGGCAATACTAGGTTAGACACAGTTCTGCCCAGGAGGAGGTGTAAACCTTTGCAAAGCATATCTTTCCTGTGGATCAACTACTTAACAGGCAATATAAGAAGCTCAGATTCTCCTGATGTCTTGCTCTAATCTTAGTCACTCAATGCCAGACAGGGTAGAATTAAAAGTATTCTGTACATGACTTTAAAAGCACAGTCTAATGTTGGGTAACCTCCACTCAGATCCAAAGCGTAAAGGGAAAGAGAAACTTATTAGACAGCGGTTCCGTGTGGCACTTAACTGACAAAGAATCAAAAATGAAGGTAAAGTTTTCCCGAAAACGATGTCTGGACGGGACAGCACATGCCTTCCTGAAAATGAAGCACCCTGGGCTTCCTCAGGATAACCAGGCCTCATCAGACAGGACTCTCCCTCCTTCAGTCCTGTGGCTGAGCATTCACAACCTGGGGCTTAGGGACAGCTGATACTTAGAAGGACATGTCAAAATTGACTATAAACCACATCATTTTACATTAAGTTATCCAAACTAGCTTAAACAATATTCGCCATCCTCTGAGAGGTGAAAATGTAGGATCATCCTTGTCAGTGAGGATGATAGGGAAGTCAACAGTTGTCAATTCAGGAGAGTTTTCAGGCCTTTATATGCCATTTGCAAAGAAGGAGCAGTAGACTACGTGCACCTTAATAACTGGATGCTTTACAGTGAAGCTGAGTCCCCCATTCCTATATAGATTCATTTACTGCTAAATAAACATATGATCATTTAAAGTAGCTTTATTTAAGAAGACAGAACATGATGCTTATACATTTGTATTAGAGTGCAAATCAGAAAACATGCTACTTGTATCAGAATATGAAATTGTTTAATGAAATGAAAAACACAAACTTTTTATTGAAATGGTGAGCAGCTCTCCTGCCTACCTGTGAGATACCTCTCTTTTTCTTTCTCCTTTCCTTTTGCTCTTTTAAATGTAGGCAAAAAAAAAAAATTGTGGGAACTGTACAAATTTATTATGGAAAAAGAAGAATTTTTTAAGGAAACAATATTAGAATAAAATTGATACTACCACCTAGGGTAAATCATTGTACTTTGGTCATTTCCTTCTATGATTTTTAACAAAGCCGATCTTGAGGCCTCCCTGATGGTACAAGGGGTTAAGAACCACACTATGAAGCAAACCGCAGCCACTGCAGCACTAGTTCGATCCCTGTCGCTGGCCAGGGAGGTGACCCACATGACACAACAGACCTCTCTTGCCTCACCCGCTGCTCCCCTCAGCAGTGTACTTCAGTCAGTCTGCCTGTTCTGCTCCCCACTCTATCTCTGGTGAATCCTTTCACCCCCCCACACCTCTGGCCTATACCCTGGTTCTTGTATGCATAAATAAATAAATCTTTTTTAAAAAAACAAAGTTGATGTCACTGTACAAAATTTTTGTATCTTTTTATTTCATTTGTTGTGCTGTGTATACTATGTTGTATTGTTTGGAGGTTTTTCAAAATATTAAAAATATATCTGTCTTATGGTCCAGCTATTCCACTCTTATTTACCTGAAGAATAGAACAACACTAATTCAAATGGATACATGCACTCCTATGCTACTGCAGCACTGTTTACAATAGTGAAGTTATGCAAACAGCCTAAATGCCCAAGGACAGCTGAGTAGACTGAGACGTGGTACATACACATATTGGAATACTACTCAGCTACCAAAAAAAGAAAAGAAAAAGGAAGATGAAATCCTGCCATTTTTGAAAACATGAATGGAACTGGAGGAGCTATGCTAAAAGAAGTAAATCAGGAGAAAAAAGACAAATGGATGAATTCACTCATATGTGGACTACAGAGAAATAAAGCAAAGGGACACACAAAACTAAGCAAAAACAAACTCTAGAAATCTGACTGAAGAATTAAGGTGATCAGAGGGATTGGAAGAGGAATGGGGAACAAAGGAGGAGGTGGGCCCGAAGCATTGTGGTAGAGGATTGTGTGTGCTTTTGTGGTATATGTGGTGTGGTGACATGTTTGAAGAGGTGAGAACTAGATCTCTGATCATGTACAGTTCTGTACACCAATGTTACTTCAATTAAAAAAAAACAATTAAAAAGAGCATTTAGCATAGCATTTTTTCACAATAGTAATAAATGCTAAATATTTAAGAGTAATCGTTGATGTGATTTGTTCTTTGTTATTTGATATTTATTAGTACTAATTGTTATTATTAATAACTTATTAATGATTTTATTTTGTAGGTCTGTGGCACCCTTATCAGAAGACACCAATGGGCATTTACTAGATTAATTTACATCAAACTGGTACTATAAAATGTTCATTTAAGGAGAAAAACATTTTGTATTTTGGTATATAATTCCAGAAGGCATATACAGGATGCTCTTTTCTGAAAAAGAATCCAGTTATTGGCTTGCTGTATGACATACATGAAATCATGTTTAATCAAAACACACAATTTCAAGGTTGGAAGGGTATACAAATTAATTTTATATAATATCTTTCCCCTCATTTCAAACGAATGCCAGGTAGCCTTTGACTATTCTTGAATGTCTCTCAATAAAAGTTATTCCTAAAGATGTTCTTATATCTAAATAATCTGCTTTTTCTAAGGTTATGGTAAGAGTTTCTCTCATGGTTTCCAGGAACTTGATTGAAACTAGTGCCACATGTTAAGGTGACAAAAAATGGAAAAAATCATCTCCCAGTATTTAAGAAAAAGTCTATCTGAACTCGTTTTGGGGAAACTGATCCTCACCTACCAACGTGAGCACTTAGGGTTAGAAAATCCATTTTAGGGCCTCCCTGGTGGCGCAGTGGGTTAAGCAACGCACTATGAAGAAAACCGCAGCCACTGCAGCACGAGTTCGATCCCTGCTGCCGGCCAGGGAGGGGACCCACATGGCATGGCAGACCTCTCCTGCCTGGCCCGCTGCTCCCCTCAGCAGTGTGTTTCAGTCAGTCTGCCTGTTCTGCTCCCTGCTCTCCGTGGTGAATCCTCTCAACCCCCCCATCCCACACCTCTGGCCTGTACCCCAGTGCTTGTATGCATAAATAAAATTTAAAAAAAAAAATCCATTTTATATTAAATCAAAGTCAAACTATCTATCTATAATTTCAGTATATTGACAATATACTCTACCCCAAATAAGCTATAACATTGCATTTTCAATACAGTGAAATGATGGACATCACAGCTTTGCATTTATCTTGATTTTTAAAGAGAGATTGTATGAGCCCAAAGGCAATAAAACCAAGACTGCATTAGTCAGACTTAGTGAGAAACTGAGATTTATCCTTCATTATCATATGTGCTTTCCTGCAAATTGAATAATCTAAAATAAAAGGAAAGCTTGATGATATTTTTTCAGTATAAAACTAGAATTCTGAAAGTACAGCTGAAAGCTCATTTATACGCTTATGTTTCATCTGGGGAAAAAAAGGGGAAGAAATGTTCTTCGGACAAGTTTTGTCTGGGTTTGCAAGCTGAAGCATCTGAGGGCATCTACGTCCTCATAAAACCAAGCCATTTTCTTCACAGGAATGAATGCTAACAAGTACTTAGAAATTGACATCAATCTGGGGCCTCTCTGGTGGCACAGGGGTTAAAGTCTCAGTGCTGTCAAGCTATTGCCAGCCACTGCAGTGTGAGTTTGATCCCCAGGCATGCCTTTCCTAGCCTGCTGCTCCCTTCAGCAGTGTATTTCAGTAGATCTCCCTATTCAGCTCCCCACTGTCTCTGATGAATTCTCTCACTCCCTACACCTCTGGCCTACACCCAAGTTCTTGTATGCATCAGTAAATATACCTTTTAAAAAATGGCAACCTAAGAAAAAAAGGTGCTATGAGAAACTCAAGTCAAAACAGAAGTTAACAAAATGCATCATCACTTAACACTGTGGATTTTAGCTCTATGGATTTGTGTTAGCTATCAATCGTGCTTCACTGACAGTTCATTTGTAAAAGCAGAGTTTCTCTGCATAAAGATTACCTAGCTGTATTTGCAATTATCTTCGATTTGCAGTCCCTACAAGAGGAATCTTACTTGCTAGCAGAGCAATTAGCAGATGGCTAGTACTCAATACATGTTCAGTGGGAAGACAGAGTGAACAGCCATCCCTGTGTCATAGACAATTGCCTAGAATCTCCAATATCTGGTTACCCTGGTAGCCGAGGACTGTCACTATCCCTACTTCTTTCTCTCTTCCACCGTCATCACTTCTTTCCTCTAGGCTAATTATTCCCAGTTCTTGCTGTCTATTCTTATAACCCACAGCTTTTGACCTAATCATTCAGAAAACTTCCAAATGGGCTTTGTTTGTTTGTTTTGTTTTGTTCTGTTTTCTTTAAAGGAAAAGATTTCACTTCAGATCTTTAGGGCAGAAATTCCTGTGCTATTCTGAGGAAGTCACAATGAGTTCAGATCTGGACAATATTCTTTAAGCATAGTGTTATTCAAATTGTAAATCACAGCCCAAAAGGGAGTTGTGACACCAACTTAGTATATCATGAACAAAATTTTTCTTTAAAGAAACAGAATAGAAAATATCAGAGGCTATTTTAAGAATTTATTTCATGAAATTTTTATTTCAATTGTCAAGTGGTATGTGACTATGTGCTATTAAGTCTATGCATTGATACATTTCAGCCTATTTGTCACATAGACACACACACACACACACACACACACAGGGTACCGACAAGGTTTATGGAATCTGGTCTAAGGTTTTAGTTCCTATTCACCTGATTGTCTTGGTACCTTTGTGAAGGCCTCATCTGCATCAATATAAAGGATAACTTTGTGTAAATGTGTCCTGAGTTGTAAAGTCAATGTAGTATTTATTGTGACCTGAATTTCAGAAAAAAGTTTGATGTGCACATTAGCCAACTAGAGTTAGGAACAGATGGGTGAGGGTATCATAATCATGTCCCATCAACATTTTCTTTGGTGTTTTAAAAGCTAAATCACTTGCAATTATATGGGCATTATTTTCAAATGTGACTAAGAGCTGGTAACAAGTAACTGCTGAGTGAGTTATTAATGATTGTTAATTTATACTTGAATTAGCACATTATTAGAGTATATAAACATTTTTAGTTGGTATTTCCCCAGGAAGGCAGGTTGTTAGATGGCGCTCGGCTATGCCATGCAGCTTCTGCACAGGCAGAGAGGTTGTAATTCCAAATTTGGGTAGCAAGATGCTTCTTAAAAAAACATTGCAAGGGCCTTCCTGGTGGTGCAATGGGTTAAGCAACGCACTACCACTATGAAACAAACCGCAACTACAGCACGAATTTGATCCCTGCAGCCAGCTGGGGAGGTGACCCACATGGTGTGGCAGACCTCTCCTGCTTGCCTGCTGCTCCCCTCAGCAATGTATTTTAGTTGATCTGCCTGTTCTGCTCCCCACTCTGTCTCTGGTAGATCCTCTCACACCCACACCTCTCGCCTGTACCCCAGTGCTTATATGCATAAATAACTTTTTTTTAAAAGCCATTGCATCCTCAATGCTTCCTTGAGCTGGTCATGATCATTACTACTCATTTTGCTTTTAATGATGAATTTAGTTTAGGTTTACCACTATCCCTTCTACTCTGAATAATTTTGTTAAGTCTGACTGATACAAAATTAACTAATTATTTGGGCTGACATTTTCTAATTATTGGGCTTTAAGACAAAGGTACACTTAAAAGTAAATCATGCTGAAATAGGGATAAGCATATCCCTACTACTAAAGTATATACAAACATAATCCTCCCCAAAACCATGACTGTTTTTGTAGTGACATTCTTTATTAGCAGTTGGTATGCTTGCCACTGGAGATTGAGAGTGATTGGGGCAAACAATTCATAGAGAGTTTTATACAAAGAAAACCCTCTTTCTAAGAGGGTTGAAATCTCAAAAGTTTATGATATACCCATTTTACAGATGAATAAACTGAGCTTCAAAAGACTGATTAACTGATCAAGATCAGCAAAGGAACCTGAACAAAAACTCAGATCTCCACATTTTCTTAATATGCCATCAAATGCTCCCCGCTATAACTCAGAACACAGAGAATGACCAGGAGCAGAGGACTTATCAATGTATGACTAGTCTCCTGTTTCACTTACTGTTAGGCTAACACTTTAAAACAATAGATTTGTTAGATCAGAAACTGTCAAATACTGGCATTTTCACCTGGTTCCATCTAAACAGTTTTAGTTAAATAACTCCTTCCTGTGGTACTCTGAGACCCTGATTTTCACACAAGGAACAGCACAATTATTAGGTAAAGAGACTTGAGTCAATGTGCCCAAGTTCAAATCTCAGTTCTTACCCATCCTGACCATGTGCCCTTAGAGAGATCACTTAGATTTCCTTTCTCTTAGCATTCTCAGAGGAACAAATACCATACAATTGTTTGCTTTAATGAATAATATTTAAGCTCAGTATATTCACTAATTAACCTAATGACCTAAGTTAGGAAATCTTTATACACCTGTTCTGAAAGTTACTTCCAGGCACAGAGTATTTTATAGAGACTGAAATTTGGAGTCTTTCTTTAGACAACTGGCTATTTGCATGGTATTTTACTTTGTATTTTCCAGAAGTTTCCTCAGAGGTCTTATTTCTCTCTTCAAATACCATGGGTTAATAAAACAGAAAGTCTGAAACATCCTTCTAACAGAAATCAACTATATGTATGATTTGTTGTTGTTTTTTAATCTATTTTTGAAAAAGCAGTTGCTTTCTGAAGTGCTTGTTTCTTCTCCAGGCTGTAAATTAAAATATTGTCCTAAAGAAGCAACAGCAAAAAACAAGCAAACAAACAAACAAAACAAAAACAAAAACAAAAAAAAACATAGAAACTTGAAGAATAGGGTTATTTATCACATGAGATGCAGAGGAAAACAAAGAAACAATTTAATCGTAAATCAGAGTGCAGCAGTGATTCCAGTGCAACCTGATGCTGCCTGGTTACTTCTCTGTAGATGGCAGTGTTCAATTTACTGAGCATCTGGGCATGACAGAATTTGGGACACTGTGGGTGGTACACTTCTAAGATATCTACATAACTGGAAAGGAAAAGTAGTATATATATATATTGTTTTTATATATAATATATATTTATATATTTTTGTTTTATATATATGCAGCATTTTATTAGGAGAAGTGAAATATAAGTTCAAATTCTTATCTGTAATTGAGTGGTACACTCTGAAAACTACCTTTCATTAAAGGTAAATAAAAAGATCAAGGCAAGAAAGTGTCTTTTAAAATGATATTGAGACTAAGAAGGTTTGGAACATACCACAGAGATGCAGGAAAGATGGTGTCCCCGATTTAAGGTGTGGGGCCAGAATAAAGTTAATATGAGTCACATCAGGTTAAATATTTATGGAGTTACATTTACTATAGTCCTACAGAAATATAAATTCTCATGAAGAAAAAGTGGATGGAATAGAGGAAAATCATTTATGAGACAAAAATGCTGAGAAGGCTTGCTGTAAAATAATCTTTAGTATTGACTGAAAATTTACTTTTTTATTATTTTAAAAATATTTATTTATGTATGTATGTATGTATTTATTTATTTATTTATGTGTACAAGAACTGGGGTACAGGCCAGAGGTGTGGGGGCATGTGGTGGGTGAGAGGATTCACTGGAGACAGTGGGGAATAGAACAGGCGGATCGACTGAAACACACTGCTGAGGGGAGCAGTGGGCAAGGTAGGAGAGGTCTGCTGCGCCATGTGGGTCCCTGGCCAGTGGCAGGAATCGGTTTGCTTCATAGTGCGTTGCTTAACCCATTGTGCCACCGGAGAGACCCAGACTTTACTTTTTAAAAACATGTGTTTATTAATGGTGTAAATTTTCCTCCTCTCTTGGATTTATACTGCTTTATCTCCCTTTCTAAAAGATACATTTTTTTCCCCTAAAACGTATTTCATGTAGCAATATATTCAATTCCTTATCTCAGGGAACATCAACTGGAAAGGGATAGCAAATAAAATGTATGCTTGAGCCCATCACCAACCCCAACTATTAAATGAATGATTAATATAAACAGTGAATGGATTAATAAACTCATGATTGGGAATAACATTCCTGTACTCAAATTGCTTTGATTTTTGGATTTCAAGTCATATTTGATCATTTAATATTTATTTAAATATTGAGCATTGATCATTTAATTTTTGAATATTTTCTTCATTATCAACACATCATTATAGGTGTATACATGATCTATGTTCATGTAGTCAGAAAATTCCTGCTTATCTTAAATCTATCCCTTGTTTGTTTGATCCCTAAAACTGTCTCCTTGCCTGTTCCACCTACTCTGTCAATTTTCTGATCTATAAATATTGAAGGATGGTAACATCTGCTCCATTTATATTGCTGTGTTATGAAGAATGGAAAGTCTGTGAAGTAACTTGGGAACTACAACAATGTTAGTGAGTACATATATATATCACAAGCAGGGAGTAGATTGCTGTGGGAAAGAGAAAAAACTCCAGATGCAGCCTGCCTGGATTGAAACTTGGTTCTTCCAGTCACTAGTGTGCTGTCTTAGCAAGATATTTAACCATTCACCCCTCAGTTTTATCTTGCATAAAGAGAATGATAATAATACTGACCTGTATTAGCTCAAGCTGTCATACAAAATACCATAGACTGAATAGCTTAAAAATCAGAAATTTATTTTTTCATGGTTATAGAAGTTAAAAGTTCAAGCTCACGGTGCCTCTGCACCCTGATTCTGGTGAGAGAGCATTTTACCTTGCGGTCATCACCTCGCTGTGCGTTCATTGGCTTTTTATTTTTCCTCAATGTGGTACATGGACAGAGGGAGAATTTTAATGTATTTTCTTATAAAGGCACAAATCCCATCATGCTTAATTATTACTCAAAGTTCTCATAGTAATAAACTATGAAACTGGGAGTTAAGGTTTCATCACTGGATTTAGAGAAGGGATACAATGCAGATTAGCCTGAACCTACAAGGGTCAATTGCTTTAATCTGCTTAAAGTGCCTTAATAGTGCTTAATACTTGATAACTGAGTAAATTCTCAATAAATGTTTGCTATTTTTTTTTTGGAGTCAACTCAATAAAGAGGGTGATCATTTAACTTACCAGCAGATTATTTAATCTTTTTTTTAAAGGATTTATTTATGCATACAAGAACCGGGGTACAGGCCAGAACTGTGGAGGGTGGGGGTTGAGAGGATTCACCAGAAACAGAGTGGGGAGCAGAACAGGCAGATCCACCGAAGTACACTGCTGAGGGGAGCAGCGGGCCAGGCAGGAGAGGTCTGCTGTGCTATGTGGGTACCCTCTCTGGCCAGTGGCAGGGATCGAACTCGTGCTGCAATGGCTGTGGTTTGCCTGTGGGTTGCTTAACCCACTGTGCCACCAGGGAGGCCCAGATTATTTAATTTTTAATAGAAAATTTCTGGAAACCAAGTTCAGTGTCTTTTAAGCTCTAGGTATTTTCCCAAATATGCCAGCATAACTGATTAATCAATGAGTGAAGGAAGCTTGGTGAGGTTCTTCTTTCTCTTTTGTTTTCTGATTTTTCACAGAATCCTTTGAGGATTCTAGCTGGCACTTCTCTGGCAAGTTTCTCTTCTTTCTGGAATATTTTGTACCTCTTCCATCTTTGTTCCACTTTTGGTATTAATGATATGGGCACAGGAGAAAAAGTAAAACAAAAACCTCTAACCTCACTCCTTAATCATGGAAAACTAGCATTACAGGTAATGGCTCTATTTTATTTATTTATCGATTTGTTTGTTTATTTATTTTAAGTGAATACTATACTCAAGGAATCTTCTACTTGAAATATTACCTAGAGATCAACTATCCAATTTATATCCAGTATAACTATCTTCTCAAAAACAATCCTGTTTTCATACTTAAATTATGGGGACCTCAGTATAACACAGAATGGTTATTTTATTTATTTGCTCTTTTGAGTAGTTACATAAAAGAGAGAAATTGTCTTTGAGTTAAAATCTACTTCCCTATAATGTCCATCCACTGGTACTAGTTCTAGCTTCTCTATCCTACTGTTAAATGCATAGTTGGTTTCTAGAAAGGTTAGAACTAAACTGGTTCTTGAGATGTTTTTCTAGACTTAGAATTTTCATGTCTCCTCTTCCTGTTCATCTGGTGATGCTGTCTATGAATCTCTCTTTCTTTTTCTTCAGTTTCATTACTGTCCCCTTTACTCTATTCTGCTCTCAGCCCATCCTCTGGGTCCCCAGAGGAGGTGGGAGAGGATGTGGAAAGATGTCACCAATTAGTTTATATAAAAGGGTTAGTGACAATATCATTTTCCATCTTCCTGGTCTTTCTATTTGTTCCACAAACGGATGTGGAACATACCTCCCCAGTCACAGAGTTTACCCTAAGTGCAATTAACGTAGCAATTCAGGCTCAATTAACAAGCTTGCCCAGAATTGGAGATTCTTGGTCAAGTCTCAGTGTGGAAGAAATATTGCTGGACAAATAGATTGGAGATACCTCTCCAGTCACAGAGTTTAGCCTAAGTGCAATTAGCATACCATTGCAAGCCCAGTTAACAAGTTAGATTCATGGCCAAGTCTCAGCACTCCTGAACAAACCCGTATTTCAAAGCGTCAGATAACAGATCAGGCTGGTCTGTGTCCTTGGAAAATTTTTCCCTGTAAAACCCCCCTTTCCCTAGTAATTAGCCCTCAAAAATATAGAGATAGCAAAGTATAAAAGGAGCTACCAGCCTTTGGGGCCCAGGTTTACAGAGAGATGTCCATGTCTGGGTCCATATTCATATGAATGTGAAATAAAGTGCCTGGTCTCCAGAAATCCTTGAGTACCGCCTGGTTTATCATACTATAGCCTGGGTTATGGGCCAGAGTCATTCCATAACACTATGAAAAATGGTGGTGCATATACACAGTGGAATACTACTCAGCAATCAAAAAAGAAAAACTAGACGCATTCATAGGAACATGGATGGAACTGGAAGGGATGATGCTCAGCAAAGTAAGTCAGAAGGCAAAAGAAAAATACCAGATGGTTCCTCCCCTAGGAGGAATATAAGGGAACCAAATAAGGATCAAGGAAAGGAATAAGAAAATGATAATAATAATAATAATAACAATAAAGACACAAAAACCAAAAATGAAAAGACAAGGACCAATTGGGGACAGTTGGTGGGGAGGAGGGAGGGGGAGGGTTAAGGGAAGATGGGAGCACGGGGGACTGAGGTGATGGTGCACTGGTGAGATGGTGATGGGGAATACATGGGGATTACAATTGATGGCAAATATATATAAATTAAAGGAAAAAAATAAAAAAAAAGGAGGCTCAAATCAAGTTTGGATTCCAAAGGGTCTCTGTTGTCCTGGGGGTTTAAACATGCACTATCACAAATTACTTTCTCCTGATCTTTCACCCCTTCCAGTTACCATAACAGTGTTTCACAAAACCCCTAACAGCAAACTACTTACTCTCCACATTAACCCTAACATTTTTTTCCTTTTTTTTATTAAAATATTTTAAAATTTACATATACTTGCCATTAATTGTAATCCCCATGTATTCCCCATCACCATCTCACCAGTGCACCATCACCTCAGTCCCTCATGCTCCCATCTTCCCTCAATCCTCCCCCTCCCCTCTCCACCAGTTAACCCTAACATTTACTGATTTAGACTGCCAAAAATGATGTCCTGTGTAGTTCATACCCAAGACCTTTTCCCCTAGTTGTTACATTTAATTTCTTTGTATTTTTTATTTTTAGTTGTTCCATTTTAAAAGAGGGAAGGTTTAGCTGTGAAAGTTGTTGCCCAAAGGCACCCGTTAGCCACATGTGGGAACTGGCACTGTTGGCTACAGGAAAGTACCTGTCTAGGACAGTCCAGCTGGGCTGGCAGTGACTTGCTCACTGTTAGGCAGGAAAGTTTTGAAATAATTTGAATTTGGTCCCAATTTACACTTGCCTCAAAGCAGCACAAAATAGAGTCACACTGGTGAGCTGTGATCCATCCTAAGAAAGACAGGCTTCTGTCATTAGCTGTCACTGGAGTTGTCATCACCTTCCTCAGCCATCAGAAATTTGCTCTCTTCAAAGGTTCTATCCACCCAAATCTTGGGTATCGCATTTTAATTACCAAGTCCTGTCAAGCACATCTCCTAAGTAGCTCTCAGTCTCACTATTACAGCTCTTCATTGTTTCTTTCTTGGACCTTCACAGCCACCTGCTTGCTTTATTTTAATCTATCCTTCTTATTGCAATCAAGAGGACATTTTCTACTCAAAATCCTTTGAAAATTAACCATTGTTTGCAGCTGTAAAATCCAAAGTGCTGAGTGTGAACACAGTTCAGGTAATGCACAAGACTGTGCTTGTCTGGTATAAAATAGCAGCACTTCTATTTATATTATTATCCTTCTCTTGAAAATAGGAAATCAAACCTTGCTTTAAACAATTTGTGGCTTAACTGCTGGCATAATCACTTGGTCCTTCTCTCAGGATGTCTTTCATTTAAGGACTGGAGGAATCTTGAGGAGAGAAAGGGAATTTCACAAAACAGAAGGGTTACATTGGGTTTTGTTCATTTTTATGGGCCCCATCAATAAATCAAAATCTTTACAAGGTATTGCAATAAGCTAGTGACCACAAAACTATTTTGTTCTGCAGTCACTGTTATACTGCCTAAATACCTAAGATATTTTAAACATAATCATAAATATAAGCATGATATATCTGCATCCAATTTCCAGCAAGTATCAAAATTTTGAATATCTGTGATTAAGTGTTATCAAAAATAAGGCACATAATAAGTAACAAGGTTCTGGAAACAGCACAATCTGGAAGGATTCTCTGACCTTCCTCTGAAGCAGATCTTAAGATCGCCCTTAAAACTGCCTGGAAATCAGAGGTGCCCTTGCTCTATACCTGGAGGAAAGAACAGCTGTTTCTCCAGAAATTGAGGGATCTGAACAAGCCAGCACAGTTTTTCTGCATATCCCTCTTCTCCATGTGCCTCCTTTAGGTCTTTATGCTGCTCTCCATTCTGCTTTTTCCTACCTCCCTTCCTTCTGTCCTCCTATCTCCTGCATTCTTTCCCTGCTCAGCTCTACCCTACTTAGGGCCCAACTGGGATCCTGGAACTTCCCCTTTTCCTGGGGACCACCCTGTTACAGAAAGACAACTCCAACTCCAAGAAGAGAGACCTGGAGGGGCTTACACCTCAGGGAGTACAGTGCCTATTTCCAGGGCAATCTCACATTTACTGGGTATCTGGTTTAGGGAAGGTGGGTAAGTATGTGTAGGAATTTGTGGAGGAGTGTGCATGGCGGGCATGTGGATGGGGTGTGCATAAATCTCTAGCACTAGCTAGCGGGGAGTGAAGAGTGGCCTTTTCCCACTGATCTTCCTATCTCTAATTCCTGTTTACACTTAACTTTCTGACAAGGTGGTCTAGCTGGTTTTGCTAATTTGGCAATAATGTATGCCTGCTGTTTTCAGCAGATAGTGGTTTTCCAGTATGTTCCTCATGTTATAGGGTAACCTTAATATAAAATGGGTTTGCCTGACTGGGTCCTCACCCACGCGCTCAAAAGGCACTTATAATGCCCAAACTGCAAACACACACAACAAAGGTTAATAAAGGGTTTTATTTACAAGAGAAGGGGAAATAGCATGGTGAATAACACAAGAAGAGAAGGATACAGATTCGTAAATGTCTTACCAGTTCCTTGGAGCTGGAACCCAACAGTGCGCTGAGAGCTGACTCCCAAGGGAAAGAGAGACCCCCAAGGCCCACATGTCTGCTTTTATACCCAGCCTGGCTGCTTAACTCCACCCTCAGGTCCCAGTGATCCGCTCTTGGATAATGACCTTATGGGATTTGTAGTTTTTGGATATTGTAGGTCTGGAATGGGAGTTGAAGTCTATAACCTATTTGGGTATTCCATTCAGGAGGATATTTCCCCCTTAACACTCATACCAAGACTTGTCCTGGAGAGAGGGCCCTGCCTGACTCTACATTTTAGCTTGACTAGCAGGAACTCTGGGTGCCAAAACAATACCTTGAGAACAAGGGGACTGGCAAATCCACAATAATGTATATCCATATGTTAGGAGGAAAGGTCCTTCTGAATAAATTACACAAATAAGTTATAAACTTCAACTCCAGATTACCAACATTCCAGAACCACAAATCTAATAAAATAATTATCGAAGAGATCGAAGAGTGGATCACTGGGACCTAAGGGTAGAGTTAAGCAGCCAGACTGGCTATACAACCAGAAATGTGAATCTTGGGCTCTCTCTTCCTTTAGAGCTATCTCCCTTAATTCAAAGTCAGTTCTCAATGGGCTGTTGAGTTCCAACTCAGAAAATCTGGTAAACTATTTACAGATTTGTTTCCCTCTCTTCTTTTTGTGTTGTTACTACTTTATTCCCCTTCTTTTGTAAAATAAAACACTTTAATAACTTTTGTTGTGTGTGCCTGCAGTTAGGGCTTATTATAGAAGTCTTTAGAGTACAGGTGAAAACCCAGTAAAAAAAAAACCATTTTAAATTAAGGTTGCCCTGTAACACATATACACATTATTCACATATACATTATTCCCAGTCACTCTTACACAATGGAGAGTGACTTTACAGTGTGTTTTAGACCTAAGTGGTTTAATCATCACCTGGAAATTGTCAGAATTCTGGGATTCATCAGCTACCTTTCAGTCTCTGAATCTGTTGCCACTTTAACTTGATAACTGAATATACTGACACAGAAGATGCCTCATGAGTGTTTATGATTCACCACCGCTGGGAGTCTGGGACACCTGCTTGGCACCAGACATTGGTATAAACAAGGGTTTCAGGAAGTTTTTTATTTCACCTACGCAGCAGTTAAAAACTATGTTAAGTTAGCTGCCGAGGCCTGCCCTGGAACCATCACATTTCATTATGAAGTAAAATGATTAATTTCCAGAACCTTTTATGTTAGGGGAAAAGTAATTCACTTCCCTTGCTTAGAATTTTAATCCAGGCTGACTCCATCTCAGCTGTCTTTTGAGTATGCTGTAATATACATACTTGTCATAACAATTAGCAAAAGCAACTGAAAATACTAATTTCAGTTTCTAAACTGGATATTGACACTTGAATACTTCCCCGTGTATCTTGGTCAATTCATTTACTAATTCTGAGGTTCTTTTTACAGGATATAACCCACACAGATATTCTCAGTGTTTGTGAGGAAACCTGAGCAGATGCTGTCAAAATGAATTTTGTTGATCGTGTTCTTTTCATAGCAAGAAGTGGCCAAATTTGGGACTGGTGGGGAAGAAAGAATGAAGCACTGTGTTTGAATCAAGTTTACCAACTTGCATTTGGTTTCATTTTTTCCTGTTCCATATTAATTCTTCTACTTCTGCTTTTCATTCAAAGACCTCCTGTCTCTTTCAAGATATTAATCTCCCAGTTATTCCCTCATCTCATGTTTAACTTCTCCTTTTTCTGAGACCCTTCCCCTCAACAATTAAATGTGTTGAGTTCTTTAATTTCTTATCTCTACACTTCCTTTAGTTATAACCTATATCATTCAAGGCAACTCTTTATAGTCTTATTTCTTAGATTGGGATCAGGTGATTATACTAAGACCCAGGAGCTGTTCATAAAAATATTAATATTCTGGGCCCTCCCTGGTGGCACAGTGGGTTAAGCAATGCACTATAAAGCAAACCTTAGCCACTGCAGCATGAGTTTGATCCCTGCCGTTGGCCAGGGAGGTGACCCACATGGCGCAGGCAGACCTCTCCTGCTGGCCCGCTGCTCCCCTCAACAGTGGATTTCAGTCCATCTGCCTGTTCTGCTCCCTGCTCTGTCTGGTGGATCCTCTCACTGCCCTGCACCTCTGGCCTGTACCCCAGTGCTTGTATGCATAAATAAATAAATCTTTAAAAATATTAATATTCTTATTAATTTTCATGATTACCTTGACGAACCATGGAAAATCATTTTATACCATCTGGATGCCTACCCTATGACCAAGTAATATCATGTAATTTTGATGCCTTTTACCTTGACACCAAATGGTACTGATTTAGTTGTATTAAACTGAGGAGACAAAAACAGTTGCAGACATATTATAAGGTTAAAGACAATCTTGGGGATGCTTGCAAAACAGAAAAATGGAGGTCTGAGTTATTACATGACACATGAAAGTAGAGATATTATTAACTCAAAACAGTTAATAGACTGAAAGCTGAAAATTGTTATCTAGTTTGGTGAATATCTTCTAAGATATTAATCTCCCAGTTATTCCCTTGTTATCTAATTTGATGACTAAACTTGCATTAAGTTCTTAAGCCTAATTCTGAATTTGTCTTAAAATATTTTTACTATTTCATTTATAAGCATGCTTTGGTCTCATACTCTTATTATATTTAGTAATTTATATTTAGTTTATGTTTACATAATTTTTTATAAATTATTTTTTCAGTAGAGGTAACATTACAATTCCCCTACCAGATGTCATCCCATCAGCGTACTTACCAGAGTCATCCATAGCCCTACCCCATAAGCAATTGTGCTTCCTTCCCTCTATGGGCTTACCCTTCTCTACCCCTTCTCTTCTTGGATGTTTCAGTTCTGTATTTAAGTAATTGAAACAAACATTTAAGTAAACTTGGGGTTACTTCAGAACATTTTTCCTTTCTTATTTGAAAATTACAAATCCTTATGTAAATCTTACTGATCGTTTTAAGTGCCAGTATAATAACATTATGAGATAGGTATTATGATCAGTCCCCTTTGCTGAAGAAGCCTTTCTGAGGTACAGAGACCTTAGGACACCTCCCAGGGAGGGTCATACAGCTTGTAAGAGGTGCAATTAGGATTTCATCCAGACCGTTGGGCTTCATACCTTTAATCATATGAAATGCTGCCTTCCTTTAGACAGTGTCTGGATGTTTGAAAACTACCACCTAAGAGAACACAGTATATCCTTGGCATATATTCATCATGTTTCTGCCCTTGATTTTCATCTCTTCACACTTAATGTGGAAAACATCATTTATGACTTCCTATAATTCTCATTATTAACCACATCCTGATTATTTTCAGTTCTTTAACTATAGGTTAGATCATTATTCTATTCTCAAGATACATATAATCAGCTGGACATTTTCACCAGCAAAGCTCAAAGGGACCTCAAGTTAAACTAGGTTGAATACATATCTTTCCATTCCCCTACTCTACCTTTTCTACTCTATTATATCTCATCTCTTAGCTTTACTTCCTACTTAAAATGCTCAGCGTTAAGTTGGGAAGAGAAATATGTGCACTGATTGATTGCTACCAGTTGATTATGACAATTACAGGGAAATGTTCACCAAGGCTAGGGAGTCCAGCAGGAGAACTGATTCTGCTGAGGGGGAAGGATCAGCAACTTCACTAAAAAGGCAAATGTTCAATAAGTCTCGAAATAATGACTGCATGCAGATAGAAAGAGACTTCTCATCTTTCTGCTTGTTCATTGTATATAGGTGAAGTGTTTCTTTTTAGGTACATTATTTCAATCAGTGTTAGACAATAGAAAACACACGGTAAAATTTCATATTTCCTTGAAGATGCAATTTATACAATTGCGTTTTTCCTCATGTCTCCCAAAATGAGCAAAAGTAACAAGTGTTCAAATTTTTAGTTTCATGGTTAGTTTTTTTTTTTTATGCCAAATGACATGACATAAAAGATGAAAGTTTTTTTATACATTTAAAAAGATTGCATTGCTTTATCTTTAAACATCTCATATTCTATATATATTCTATATAAATGAGAATTCTATATATATGAGAATTCTATATATATGAGAATACTATATATTCTGGTCAGTTATATAAGTTTTGACTGATTATATGACAGCTGCAGTTTGAAATTCATTACTGACTATGGCTATACACAGATTGAATACACAGGACAAACAGCATTCTAGAATATCACTTCATATATTGGCAGGACAATGTCGGTGGAAGACACCAGTGATGATTAGCATAGACGATCACATAATCAAGTCATAGCTGACAAAGAGGCAATTTTTTTTTGTCTTTTTCTTGAAGGTATTCATCATATCTACTACAGGAATAATTTTTTTGTAAAAAACCATTATGAATTCAAACTACTTAAACTAAAATGAGAATTTATTTACTATGATATATGGGTCTTCTCTGAGAACTCAAGGGAAAGATAAAGTGTCTAACTTTAATGGGTATAGAAACAGAAAGTTTTTAGTTGTCTTCCCAAGTTTTCTCCATCTCCTACCCTATGGTGTCTTTTTGTTTTTCTCTTGTCAGCTTCATTCCCTTCTTTCCCTTTCTAGACCCACTTTCTCCACATATGGGGGAGACACAGCATCTCCAGCTTAAACCCCTGTCCCAGTTTCATATCATTTTTGAGTTTAAGTACTAAGAGAAACATATGAATAGCTTCAAGATCCAATTTAAAATCCAAGGAGGGAGTTTGATAAGTACATTTTGGCTCATATTCAGCTATGCATAGGGAAGAAGCATCATGTCATATCAATGTGTGGGCAGAGAAGACTGACAGCTTCAAAATTTCTATTATAAGTGTGTCTTATAATATGGAAGTCATAAAGTCTAGCTCACGAGGAGAAATAAGTAAAATATTTCTTGGATTCCCAATTAGAATTATGATGCTATGGAGTAGGTACAGAGAAAAAGGAACTCTTATACACTGTTGGTGGGACTGTAAATTGATTCAACCTCTAAGAAAAACAATATTGAGTTTTTTAAAATATTAAAAGTAGATTTACCATATGATCCAGCCATTCCATTCCTCGTTATTTATACAAAGAATATAGAACTATTAATTAAAAAAGACATGTACACTCAATTCCACCGTAACACTATTTATAGTAGCCAAGATATGGAAACAACTCAAGTGTCCAGTGACAGATGAACAGATTAAGAAAATGTGGCATATACACACAGTGGAATACTACTTAGTTATTTTTTTAAAAGATGGAATCTTGTCATTTTTGACAACATGGATGGAATTGGTGGGGACTGTCTAAGCATAGTTAAGTCAGAAAGACAAAGCAAATACCATGTGCCTTCACTTACATGTGGAATATAAAGAAATAAAACAATGAAACAAACAAAACCAAATCCAAAATCTTTGGAATTCAACCGCAGAACTGGAGTTATCAGAGGTAGAGGGGATTGGGAACAAAGGGTTCAGGAGATTCAACAGACTGTGGTACCAGATTATTGGTACTTTGCTGTTGGGCATAGTGTGGTAAAGTACATTTGAAAAGGTATGAACCTGAACCCTTAAAGACTGTGATGTAAATCAATGTCACCTCAGTAAAAATAATTATGTCGCTATTAATCACAAAAACTGCCTTACTTACAGGCACCTGCACTATTGAATAAACATGATTCTCTGGGATCAGACTGTTATGAACTAATTAGACCCATGTTCTCTTTCACAATCATGGAGGGAGAAGTCTGATTTGTACTAAGGAAAAAACATGTACAAAGATCAAATATGTCACCAGAAAAATGTTCATTAGTTTTATTTTTTAAGTTTAAATATTGAGAGACCCACAAGAATTTAATGTGATTCAGCCATTGTTCGAAGGATTTAAGGGTAAAACTTACTCAGGAACAAAGAATGTGCATTTGTCAAGTGTTCCCTATGTTGTCTATGGGAAGTCCCTCTGTAATATGATTGGTATTCTGTGACTGGGGATTCTAACCACATGTAATATATAATACACCTGACAAGGGACTGATATCAAAGATCTACAAAGAGCTCATAAAACTCAAGAAAGGGAAAGCAACCTAATCAATGGCCAACACACATGTAAAAATGTTCAATATTACTTATCATTTAAGGGAATGCAAATCAAAACTACAACGAGAAGCCACCTGATACCAATGAAAATGGACAATTAAAAAAAAGCAACAAGTGATGTCGAGAGTGTGGAGAAAAAGGAAAACCTCTTACGCTTGTTGTAGGAATATGGACTGGTCCAGTCCCTGTGGAAAGTAGAATGGAGACTTCTCAAAGATTAAAAATTAAAAATGGATCTGGGGTCTCCCTGGTGGCATAGCAGGTTGAGCACTGCACTGTGAAGCATCTGTCACACAGCAGCGCGAGTTCAACCCCCAGCTAGGGAGAGGATCCACATGGCACAGCAGACCTCTCCTGCCTCGCCCACTGCTCCTCTCAGCAGTGTATTTCGGTTGATATGCTCCTGACTCTGTCTCTGGTGAATCCTTTTACCTCCTGTGCCTCTGGCCTGTACCCCATCTCTTGTATGCATAAATAAATAAATCTTTAAAAAAAATCTGTCATATGACCTGATACAGTATCTATCCAAAGAACACAAAAGCACTAATTCAAAGGGAAACTGCTCTCCTAAGTTTATTGCAGCTTCTTTACAAAAGCCAAGATATGGAAACTATTTAAGTGTCCAAACAGATGACTAGATCAAGAAGATGTGGTATATATACACAATGGAATATTACTCAGTGATCAAAAAAGATAAACTCTTGCAGTTTAAGCAACATGGATGGAGATGCAAGGGATTATGATAAGCAAAATAAACCAGAATGGGAAAGATAAATGCTGTCACTTATATGTAGAATATAGAGAAACCAAACAAAGGGTCAAAGATACTTGAAAGCCAACCATAAACCTAAGGAATTCAGAGGGGCAGGGGAGGGGAGGGATAAGAACAGTGAGAGGAGAGCACAATAGACTATGGCGGAGAACTGTGGGTGCCTAGGTGATGGGAGAGTTGTGGTGACTTGTAACTGAGAGGGTGATCCTATATTGTCAAAACACTAACAAAGATGTAAAACAATCATACTTCATTAAACTGAAGAGGGACATCAACTACATCAAATGCTGTTGATAAAGAAATAAGGTGAAAACTAAGAAATAACAGTGGAGATCATTTGTAATATTGAGAATTAAAAGCAATTTTGGGAAGTGATGGTAGTAAAAACCTAATGAAATGATCCAAGAGAATGAAAGAAGAACATTGGATACATATAGAGAACTTGTCCAGTGAGAAGTTTTTATAATGCAATTTTGGTTGTTTCAAGATAGGAGAGATGCAGCGAAATTTTCCCCTGAAGGGACTGATACCAAAAGGAAAGGAAAATCCTGATAAAAAAAAAAAAAGAAAGGAAAATGCTGATAAAGCAGATGAGAAAGAGGGAGATTTGTTAAATTAATGTGTTCTTGGTAAGAGAAAGGAGAAGGCCTTGGCTAGGAACATAGAGATTTCATCAACTGTTCCAGGAGAGAATTATAGATGCAGAAAGGACAGCAGATATGGCAGTGTGAGCTGGTGGAAATTTTCATTTGACCAAAAAAAGGTTTTTTTTTATCAGGCAAACAGGACTGATCAGTTGCAGCAAATCAGCTAAGAGTGTAAGAAAGGAGTTCGTAAATGTTTAAGGTAAGTGGAGAAAGATAAGATAGTTATTTAGGGGAGAGTGAATTTAAAAGGGAAAAGTGGTATGATTTTCATGTAGTATTAACTGAGACAAGGTACAAGGAACTGAGAAGGACAAGGTAACTATCTTGACTAAAGTTATGAGACAAATATCCAGGTCTTTCAATTCTGGGCTTGCTGATCAGATTTTTTCTCTTTGTACTTGATAATATATATACCTATAGAGAGAGTTTCCAGTAGAAATGCAAAATTTCATACCCAAGTATAGTTAAATTTTGTTTCAATCCTGCACAAGTCATAAGTGTTTCTGTGTATTTAGAATCTGCTTCACAGGTTTAACTTACAGAGTTATGTGCCAAGTGAAATAGAGAAGACATTCATATAACCATTCAGGTGAATCTTGCCTCTACATTTCCATTTCTCCCCTCCACTCACAAAAATATTGCCCTAAATATGGAGCTTATTTAGTTAAAAATGCTGGGTTTATAATTGGAAGAAATTTATCCTATATTATTTGAATAATTCTCTTAATTCTCTACTAGGAAAATACTAGTAGCAAAAAATTTTATTAAAATCAATGGTGTCTGACTTTTCAGAGGAGAGAGCAGAATTTCTAACATCAACATTTTAAAAATTCTTATATTTCGCTCTCCTAAAATACACTGAGACATTAACTTTAATTAGAACATTCTAACTATAAATTTAAGTCATCAACTTAAATCAACCAATTTCTTTGCATATTTCATATCCTTAATGGGAGAAACCTACCTCTCATAAAGCAAATAGAGTTTTATCTAGTACAGAAGTTAAGCAGTTACGTTTCTTTTTCTGAAATTAAACATCATAAATGCCAATTATTTTTTAATGGGAACTCAATTTATAAAACAATCACATCAGTCACTGACACAGCCCATCTCAAATTCTTAGGGAAATATCTATTAAAATGTAAAATAAACATTCATAAGTCCAGGTAGAATTTCTACAAATCCAGTGCCACAGTCTTATAGGAGAAAGATATAGTAGAAAGATATATGTCTAGACAGTATGGCTTTCCAAGTAAAACACCTAAAGCTAAAATAGTGGCAGGGAGATCCTTACAAATTCTTGACTTACCTTATGAGTTTGGACCCTGGGTCAGAAATTCATTTGATTTGGATGTCAATACAAGATTCCTGTTGCTCACAGGTAAAGCTCATATTTTTCTACATTTGTATCATATCTTTTCTTTAAATTGTGGTGAAATACATATACCATAAAATTATTATTTAAAATTACTTAATCATTTTAAAGTACAGCTCAGTAGTGTCAAATATATTTATACTCTTGTGCAACGATTGTCTAGATCCTTTTAAGTTACAAAGTGGAAACTCTACACTCATTACAAGATACCCCCTATTTTCATGTCCCCCCAGTGACTGGCAACTACTGTTTTAGTCTTTGTCTTTATAAATTTAACTGTTCTTGGTACCTGGTGTAAGTAGAATCAGTACATATTTGTCTTTTTGTGAGTGTCTACTTTCAGTTAGCATAATGTTCTTAAGATTTATACATATTTTAGTGTTACCAGACCCCAGCTGGCAGGAGCAATTGTGTCTCCTACCCTGCTGCTCCACCACAAGTTAGCTGTGACAGTTGCTTCTCAGAGACTTTTTATGTAACAGTGTACTGCCTGGATCATGGAATGGACCAATCAGGTGCAAGCTATGAGTTTATTGGTGCTTTGTTACCAGGACTCTGCCTTTCACCACAAGTAAGTTGTAGCAGAGCACTTTTATGTAAAGTGCACTTCCTGGATTATGGAAGGGACCAATTGGGTGTAAGCTATGAGTTGACTAGTGCTTTGTTACCAGGTCCCCTCCTCTCACCACAAGTCAGTTGTGGCAGAGACCTTTTATATAAAATGCACTTCCTGGATTATGGAATGGACCAGTCAGGTGCAGGACCGAAGAATGGTCCAATTAGACTGGTGGGTGGGCACACTGAAAATGGATATAAGCCAGGGTTGAAAGGCACGTAAGGAGCTCCAGAGAAGCAGAGGAAGAAAACCTCTGGAGAAGAAGCAACCCCAAGAAAGAGCCCCTGAAGAGCAAGAGGAGACCCCTGAAGAGAAGATGATTCCAGCTTCCAAAAAGAAAAAGGGAAGCATCCAGCAGCCTCCCTCCGAGGAGGGAAGAGAGGCTAAAGAACTCTGCCAGATGCTTGGTCCTGTCTGACATTGACTGAAAGGAGCACCAAAGGCCCTGGGCCTGGTGTCTCAAAGAGCTGTTTGTTGGTGGTATAAACCAACAACTCACAAAGACTGCTGACACTGGGTGTCTTTGGCACTGCCTCTATAGAACCAGTAGTGGTCATCGCTACTGGCCAGTGATGTCCAGCATTCCTGGTGACTGGTGACAACCATCACTGATGCTATCTGGATGAAGCAGCCAGCTACTTTCCCTTATTAAGTAAAGCCCATGGTTGTTGTTCCTGGAACCTGAGGTCTTTTGCAATTGTACACGTGGGTGAGAACTCACAGACAGTGACCTCTTCCCAGGTACTGTCTTCTGTTAGGTTATAGCCCCTCTTGCTATTGATTGCCTTGATTCTGGTTTGAGGCCCTTTGGCCTCTTGGGACTTACTGGGGGCTCTCTGGACTCAGAGTCCCCCTCTCTGTCCCTGTTTCACTTTGGGGCTTTTGGGGGCTCTTTATTCTCAGAGCTCTCTCTTCTGCCCCCCCCATCTTTTAAAAATATTCACAGGGTATTTTTATTTTTAAAGATTTTATTTATTTATGCACATAAGAACTGGGGTACAGGCTAGAAGTGTGGGGGGTGAGGAGATTCACCAGAGATAGAGTGGGACACAGAACAGGCAGATCTACTGAAATACACTGCTGAGGGGAGCAATGAGCGAGGCAGAAGTGGTCTGCTGCGCCAGGTGGGTCACTCCCTGGTTGGGGACTGAACTTTGTGCTAAAGTGGTTGCTGTTGCTTCATAGTGCAGTATTTAACCCGAAGCGCCACCAGGGAGGTACTCCGCTACCCTTTTGTTCAGTTGGCAACCACAAAGGGAGTCTCTGTCCCATCTTTCAGTAGCATGTATCAGAATTTCCTTGATTTTTAAAGCTAAATAATATTCCATTGCATGTATGTACCACATTTTCTTTACCAGTTATCTGTCAATGAACATTTAGGACCAACTTTTCATATAGAAAATAAGTCTACTGTGAACATGGATATGCAAATAGCTCTTTGATACAATGCTTTCAATTCTTTAGGATATATACCAGAAGTGTTCATCTGTATCTCTTCTACTCTGATTACTTTCTAACTATAAACAACTTTTCTATTATCTTTAAATTTACATTCTTAAATTGCTATAAAGTGGGGAATGTTAAAAGTCATATTTTGTAAGTGAAAGCTAAACATTCTAATTAGGCAATCAATATAAATGATCACTTATATAAATTAAATTCTTGTATCATTTTGGGAGGTAGGAGTTCAATATATGCTTTTAAAACTCTACTGAAGCAATGGCGTCTATCTCAGGATGTACATGTGAAAATTCTGATTTGTTTTCAGGACATTCTTAAGCCCCTGAGATCCACCCAGGAATACTGCATGTTAAAGGGTGCAAAATCTGAGAGATCCAACACTGGGTTTCAGAGTTCTAGTAATTCTAAGTACTGGTAAATAATATGAAGATTCAAAGGACCTGGTCTGGGTCTATTTGAGTCATAAATCCAATATTCCTTAACTGTATCATCATCTTGCTCTAAAAGTGTTAAGGGGCTGCAATGGGCAGGAGGAGTGGTCTCTGTCTCCCCTGCAAGTTAGTGTGGCAATCCTTCCTCAGAAACCTCTTATGTAAAAGTGTGCTACCTGGATCGTGGAATGGACCAATTGGGTGCAAGCTATGGGTTGATTGTTACCAGGACTCCGCCTCTCACCACAAGTCAGTGATAGCAGAGCTCCTCTTGTAAATTACACTTCCTGAATTCTGGAACAGGCCAAAATGGACCAATAAGGTGCAGGATTGGAAAATGGACCAATCACACTGGGGGGCGGGCACCTTGAAAGTGGATATAAGGCCGGGTCAAAGGGAGCATTGGGATATATTGGGATTCGGAGCGACCTGAAGGAGCAGATGGAGAAGCAGCAGCCCAGAGGAAAAAGGGGTCTAAAGAAGCAGCAGAGGAAGAAGAGCTCTTGAAGAGGAAGAGGAGAAGATGGTTCCAGCCTTCTAAGAAAGGAGGGAAGCCTCCTTCCAGCAGCTTCCCTCTGAGGAGGGGAGAGAGACTGAAGGACTTTGTAGGGACTGGGACTCGGTCCTGTCTGTGACATTGACTGGAAGGAGTACCAAAGGCCCTGGGCCTGGTGTCTCAAAAAGCTGTATGTTGGTGGTATAAACCAACAACTCACAAGAGCTGTAACACTGGAACACCGCCTCTACAGGCCCATAGTGGTCATTGCTACTGGACAGTGCTGCCTAGAACTGGTGACCAGTGACTGCCAACACTGATGCTGTCCAGATGAAGCAGCCAGCCTCTTGTGAATATGTAAGCATTCTTGTTTCCCCCATTTGTAAATAAACCCCATGTCTTTTGTTCCTGTAGCCTGAGGTCCCTTGTAATTATGTGCATGGGTGAGAACCCATAGACAGTGACCTGTATCGAGCACTGTCCTCTGATAGGCTATAGCCTCTGTTGCTATAGTCTTTGATTCTGGTTTGTGGCCTTTTGGCCTTTGGGGGCTTTTTGGGGGTTCTCTGGTCTCAGAGCCTCCTCTGCCCTCTGTCTCAGTCAGAGCATCCTCCATCCCCTGTTTCAAAAGCATTTTTAGATATTCAAGTAATAAACAGTGAAATGCAAGGCTTTTTTGCACAAATCCCTGTGGACCAAAATTTAATGCTGATTGAGGTGAGGGATGCAAAAGTTAAAAAAGATAGGTGAAAATTCAGTGTAAAAATCAGTAAATATCCACCAACAATGGCATTTGACTTACAAAATTTGTTTGAAATTTTCCAATTTCTTCTTTGTAGCCTCTCATCCTATTGCTATACATTCCTCAACTTTGGGGTATGATTGCTTGGACTTCCAAATCCATCCTTTCAAATCAGTATCTTTTGCTTCTTCAAAATCTTTCTCCATTTTTACAACTGCTGCTTCTTCTATCTGTTTCTTCTCATTAGAAGGGATTTTCCCAGGGACCCTTGCTTTCTTGTCAGTGATCTTTGCTGTGAGCACCACAAAGCCTTGCTCATAAGCTTCCAAGTCAGTTGACATAGTGGCTCCAGAGCGACTAGTCTGGTTCAGAGCCCAGATCAAGGCAGGTATCATGTGGGGCAGGAGAACAGGATGCATGGACTGTGGGAGGCACCTTTCAGAGAAGAGCAGGGAACAACAACTTTTTAATGAATATCTATTATGTTAGAAATACCCATTTATAAATACTCACTGAAGGGCAGTGGAGTTTTCACTTTACATTAAATGTCAAGTATATGCAATAAGAGGGTCAGAATTGCAAATAACTTGACTTTGTCTTTTGTAAAGGTTTTGTTGAAATCTCCTAAATTCAAGATATCCATTATGGAGAAACAGTGCATCTGCTAGTTAAAGTGGACAAATTGCAAGAGTAATATTTATTATTCACATCAACGTCTTTATTAATGCTAAATAAAGTAAGTGCCTACTGAGCATTATCACATTCCTCACTTTGGTGTTGGGCTTTCTGGCATTTGACTCGATGACTCAAAAGTCACAGATCAAACGGTTAAGTAATATATCCATGGTGCTGAAATGTCTCAAGTAAAAGATATGTGAATTTTTCTGAAATACAAGATACAGAAGGAAGATTCATAGGAAAATAATTGAACATGTGAAAAAGAACCAACGAGAAATATTGGGGAAAAAGTTAACCTGCTTCCAGAAAAATGTGATATTAGTTTTGATGGGTATTTGAATATATTACGGATAATTTAAATGTCAGTTCCATCTGTTTATGAGAAAATTTAAATACATGCTGCCTGTGATGCTTAACATTCAAAAGATAAACTATTACAAGGTCTTTTTACTTTTCACTTAAATCAGAGAAGATAATAAAGCAATATTTTATTTAACATAGATTGTTAAAATAAATATCATAAACGTTATTTTTTATCAACTGATATTTTACATATCCAGCATAAGTTATGCATGGTATGAGATTGTAAAACTAATTTGAATTACTCAAAATTGAGTCCATTAATGACGCTGATAATATGTGCTATGTTTGTCAGTGCTCTGGTCCATCTAGTTGGTACTGTCCTTAAGCAGCAAACAGAAAGCACTACCTATGACTATGATGACAACTGTTTTCAACTTAATGTTCTCACATACATAATTGCACATTTTTAATCTAATAGACTCAAAACATCTACAAAGTATATTTAGATTTCTAAACATAGAGTGAATGTAAGGATATTCTTTTTCCAGACTCAAAAACAAAGTTTGGACTTCCACAGCCCTAAAATTTAAGGGTCATTGATCAGCTAGATCAAAGGGTACACATTAATTGGTGCTGATCACGTGTGAGCTAATGTAAAGAACATGTAAGTGAAGTGGTTAACCACACATCCCAGAGGAAAGCCATTTGACTACAATTCTTCTTTTGAGAGGAAGGGGAAGAAGACAACTAGGCATAGGAAATGAGGAGGGAACAAAAGTCTCCCAGGTAAGGAAGATGTGTAGGGGAAAGATTTCTGCTGGCACTCAGAAGGAAACTGCTTCTCTTCTTACTTGAAGGCAGGGTTATCTACACAGCATCTGTTCCCACAGTGTCATCAGAGAAAAAAGGTGTTTTGCTGTGAACAGCTACAACTGTGGCAACACGAGAGATGACAGGCTCCAAACACTCAGTTTCCTGATTCTATTGTCTGTGGGGTAACAGAAAGAAACACGAATAGCAACACCATGCAGACATGCCAGTGAAGGGCAGCACAGTCTACGTAGCCTTTGAATTTGCACACAAAGCCTTAGATTCATCTAGCGTGTGCATGACTATGAAGAAGACCAACAAAAAGGTAGAAGAGAAATTGAAAGACACTGGAGAAGCAGCCTTGAACTGGAATGAGGATAAAGATGACTGACTCCTTTGGCAATTAGGGGCTAGGTGTATCAGCAATCAGCAGGAAGTGTGCAGTAGTTAATCCTGGAATTACACTGCTGTTTTAGCTCTAAAGAGCAATATAGTTCATATTTTATAAGACTATGGACCCTTGGCATTTCTCTATCACCAAGCTCTGGATCATCCCAAATCCCCAAATTAGCATATAACATTTCAATTTATAATTGCTGTTCTACCTACCATTCTTACCATTGGAAGTATGACAGTTACTATTCAATTAAGGATGAGAAGAGAACAAGACTACCCTAAAATATGATTTAGGTGGTCAGCAGACCCTTTTACTAGGTAAGGGTTTATTTCAACACACACCTCTAACAAAATTACAAATTACTACTGGCTATAAACCTGCTGAGTCACACTCAAAGAGTTGAAAATTAATTTTGAAATAGTCAAGATTGTACTTTGTACATATTTCTTGCTTCAGTAAAGGATGAACTAACTCATGTGTTATACATTTCTTTGAATGAAATCCTGGGTTAATTTATAAGCCTTAGAGTCAAGGAATATTGGCAGGTATCTTTCTGGAGAGGCACCATATCCTTAGAATTAACTTAAATGACCCATACTCTTGAGTACCCCACTAAAATCCAGAGAGCACAGTTTCCTTAGAGCCTTGCTGCACTGGGGTGTGTCCTACCTGCCTGGGCCATGCTTCATCTCCAAGTGTAAACTTATGATGTTTTGTGTGTAAGAAGGCAGATAGCTATTCACTCATTGTAATTATATAGTTGCTAAGTACTACTAGTGCCAACTTCATGGTTTCTTTGTTAAAATAAACAGAACAATAGAGAGAGTCTGTTATCTTGTTTATATCTTTTATTTTTGAAATACTGACATGATCCACATTTTCATCCTGCAGCAACTGAAGCTTGGAAAGTTTGTACAACTTTCCCAAGGTCTGCACAATAAAAGGGGGAGACCTGGAATTCAAACCCAAGTCAGTCTAATTCCAGAGCTCTGGCTCTTCTACTTTTTCATATTATATTGGCTTTTTCCTGAGTGATTTCCAATGAATTTGCATATTTCAAACTATTTGGATTGAATATAGATTGCAGTATTCATATTCTGAAGCTCTCAAAGCCAGAAGTCATCACTTAACAGTGACTATGACTCAAAACGGTTATTCTAAATATGTTGCAGAAGTAAGCTAAGGATTCAGAGTGGGCTCCAAGACAAATACTAAAAGTATAATGGTAGACATAGCCCACTATGTTTGAAAGAAAATTGTATTTAAACAGAGGCTGAGACAAGTAGGTGAAGCCTTTCAGAGACTGGGGACAAAGGTACAGAGACCTTAAAAATTTGTGGATTTTAGGACCAAGGAATCTAACTTTTGCTGGTTTTTAGGGTTACTCAAAATGACTTTGTGAAGGTTTCCAGTGGAAAACTTTTCTGACCAGCCTCTCACATACTTTCTCTAACACACACACACACACACATTTTGTTCCTTATCAGACAGGAGAATCGGACAGGTCATCTGCACTGAGCAGCGCTCCCTGCGTCTGCTGTCTTTATGGACGTTGATCAATACAAAAGAAGAAGCTAATTTCTCTAGCTAACAACTATGAAACAGGAATATGATTATAAATAATTTAGGTTATGAAACAGTTATATGGAGACAATCAGACAGAGATCTTGATTCAAATTAAATTTCTGTCAGCTATAAACTTCTCCTTGAGGGGAGAAAGACTCTAAGACTCTTTTTTTTTTTTTTTTTTTTTTTTTTATGAGACATGCAGGTAACATAT
>JAGFMF010011725.1:1078437-1102716 GCA_019455555.1 Galemys pyrenaicus
TGTAGGACAAATAAAAGTGAAACTTAAAACATACATCTTAGTTGGGGGTTTAAATAAGTATTTTAATACAGTAAATATGACAACTATAACAAATGATGAAGACTCTAAGACTCTTAATAAGAAATTCTGCAATCTAATTACAGGTTCTATTTGCTATCTTCTTCCCCTAAACTGTGCTTACCTCTTCTAGATTAATCATCCAAATCTGCTGTTTCTGTTGTCTTGTCTACCATGCATTTCCATCTGGATCAAGTCTATACTTCCTACTCTGTCATTGAATTCCCTCCACTTTCAGGCCTCGTGCTTCTTCCATATCATATTTATGACCCCACACATCATATATTCTAGTATCCCCAGCCATTTTTTTATCCTTAAATTACTAGGAATGTCCCCACATCATATTTTTGCAAATATGAACAACTCAGGCTGTTTCTTCTCATTTTTTAGTCATATTAATCAAATTCATATGGGTCTCCATAGCACACAGTACAGCATAGATGTCACACACAAAATCTAGCTGTCACTTAGTGACTAGGTATTCTGGGGAAGATTATTTGTTCTCTCTCTGCCTTACTTTATTGATTTATATAATGAGAAAAAGACAAGTATCTACTTGACAAGCTTGATTTGAATATAAATTAAAACAATACACATAATTTGTTCAGCCCAAATACTCTGCATATAATGGGCGATAATAAAAGTAATTTTAAAAAATTAAATATCACAGTTGTAATCCTACTTTATTTTCTGATCTTTCTGGCTTTAATTATAGCTCCCTCTTTTTTATTCATAATACTACCTACAATTGTATCATTTATATAATGTCTTAGGATGTTTACCATTCTGCAACATATCTGTACGCATAGGAGTGCTGACACTTGGTGGAGAAGAAACTATAAACTGGATGCTTTAATGGCCGCAGAAAAAGTATATTTCAAAGAACATATTCATTTATTTCCATTGATTGAGTGGTAGTTTTATTCATTATCCATCCATCTATTTATTCATTCAATGCATGTACACTAAGTATCTAATGTACTCCAGAGACAGAGGTGAGTCAGAAAGATTCTACTTTTAAGCAAAGGATTAGAAGTACATAAGTTATTAAAACATGAAGCAAAAGTCCTAAAAGTCTTTCGGATAAAGTTCAACGATGATTCTAAAAACAGTGAGATGGCAACCGTGAAACTTAACTGAAGTAAATGCCTTGAGCTGTGAAGAACAGGTTGTGTGAGGTGATTGGAAAACTGAGATATTAGAGGGGTGGCTGAGTGGCAGGGGTGCATTTTAAATTAAGGTCCGTGCATGAGCACAAACTTGGAAGTAAAGAGAACTAGTGCCCGTGGTGGTGAACAGCAAGGAGACATCAATTCAGAAAGGGGCATCTAAAAGCTCTTTTCAAAATTGTCTCAAACCCCTGGGATTTGTTTTAATTAACATGACTGTGACCTTGGAGACTTCAGTAAAATGCCATTGCTTTCCAGCTGTTTCCATTGATTTTGGTTGGAGGACTTCACTTTTCTTTTTTTTAAGATTTTATTTATTTATGCAAACAAGAGCTGGGATACAGGCCAGAGTACAGGGAGGTGAGAGGGTTCACCAGAGACAGAGTGGGGAGCAGAACAGGCAGACTGACTGAAACACACTGCTGAGGGGAGCAGTGGGTGAGGCAGGAGAGGTCTCCTAAGCCATGTGGATCCCCTCTCTGGCTGTCAGCAGGCATCGAACTTGTGCTGCAGTGGCTGTGGTTTGCTTCATAGTGCGTTGCTTAACCCACTGCGCCACCAGGGAGGCCCAGAGGACTTTACTTTTCAATGGGTCCTCCGTGGATTCATTGTTCAAGAAGTTAAACTTATGCTGCCATCCTGCCACAATACCTGTTTCTTTGAGTAGTAACTTCCCTCTCACCTAGTGGTTTCCTGTTAACAGAAAATTATGCAGTGTTACAGGGGACCTTGGAAGACACAGTGTTCAGTTGAATTTAAAGTGTGTAAATATCTCAGCAATAAAATTTATACCAATGGTCAATGGGAACAAGTCAAATTGCTTGTCTTTACTAGAGAAGATTCTATAAATGATACCTGGGAACCCAAATTAGTAGTTACAACACATTTGATCATCAACTCAACTCAATACTGTCCTAGATCACAGAACTAACAGTAGGTCACTTGAAGGGAATCTTGAATTCCTGAAGATGCTCTAATAAATCATCCCAGCATGGCTAATATGGAGTTTAGTTTGTGGTTTTGGAGGGCAGAGAGAACCTATTGACTTTCCCTGTATGGGTGGTCCCTAAACCCCTACAGAAACTCTTGCAAGGGATTGACAGTGGAATAGCTTGTAAGCAAACTCAATACGTTAAGACACTTAGCTACACAATATCATCAGAACCTTCTTCAGTTCCTGAAGTTCTATGGACAAGCTCCATTCACTAAAATCTCCACACCTTGGAAGGCAGAAATTGTCACCTGGAGTTCAAGGTGAATGTAAAAGAATAAAATGTTAAATTTGAGAAGTTCATCTTATATTCCCATTTTCAACAGATGACAAAACTGTGACTCAGTTCAAAAAGGCTGAATGATCTGGGTCACATACATACTTAAGTTTAGAATTTTAGACCCAAACACCAAAATCATGTTCTCTACTTTTTCGACTTTCAGGCTAATGCTTTCTCATTCTTTTCTCTGTCTTATCTTCATTTATCCTAAGAAAAATTTCCAAATAGATCAGTCATGCATCCAGGACCTTCTGTCCAGTTGCACTGCAGCCTTCTAATTCAGTATTATGATCACTTGCTTAGAAAACTGTAACAATTTACATACTTCTTTTCCTGTCTCTACACTTGCCCCACTTCTCTGTCCATATGGGATGCTCAGTAGTCTTTTCAGTTTGTACTGAAGCTCCTTTTTTAAACTCTGGTGTGTAATACCTATTGAATATTCCCTGTTGTTTTAGTATAAAGGATAAATGTCTTAGCATAGCATATAAGACCATTCAAGGTTTAGTCAGTTTTTTCCTCTTCAAACTAATCCTGTGTAAATTTTATTTTGTTCACCTCTCAACTCTCCACCCTCCTTGCTCTACGTCTGGGAAGCTGATATACATGGATCACATATGGTTTCTGCTAGTGTTTGGCAAGTGGGAGACTGTAGCAGGAGATCAGAGACACAGACAATAGCAAACATTTATTCTGTTGGGTTTCTCTCATAGCCCTAGTTCTGTTAGGTGAACCTTTCTTTGTGGGTTCATATAATTCTATTCTCCCTATCTTTTCCAACCTACAGGGTTAATAGCTCTGTACGGTTAACAGTCCTGGAGTTCCTTTTAGGTTTTAATATACATTGGTTACTCCTTTGTGATGGAAAAAAAGGAAGAATGAGTGATGCTGAAAATAAATGGAAATCACAAATACTAACTGCCTAAAAGTGTCTAGGGAGATGGCATTCTGACTAATGTTATTGACCTTGCCTTGATGATGAGGTTGAATGGGAATCATTCTCTTCTTCTATTGACACTCAGGGCTTGTTTACCGTAAGACACTCGTCCAAGAGTTTTACAAATATTAGCTCATTTTGTATTCAGGATAATCTTACATATAAGGTAGATGAGGCATTATCTTCTTTTAACTAATGATGTATCCAAAATGCTAGAAGTTGAGTACCATGCTTAAGTTCTTATAGCTAAAACAAGAAAGATTTAGAAGTGGAATATAGGGACTTTGACTCCAGAATCTGCTTTGACCACTCCACTACAATCAACGCCTCTTTATTCACTAAGCAGATGTTCTCTGAATATTTTAGCCACTATTATCATAGCTCCTTTGAGGTCAAATGTCTACAGTCTGTCCCAGCTTTGAAGAGAGAACAAGAAAGCTTTCAGGCTACAAGAAATTAGGCTAAGTGCTAAGAGGTGGGCAGGCACACATCATGAATTTGATTGGAATATGATCCAGGTTTCTAGAAAGACAATTTAAAGCTTTATCCCAAACAGAATGTTCCATTATGGTACTAAACTGACATTTTTCCATGTCCCTATCCCCAATTCTCTCCCTGGAAGAACTAATTTTAGAGAAAATATCTTGACTTTCTTTATTCATTTTTTGGTCTCTAGTGTTGCAAAATTGTAGCCTAACCCTACCGCCACCCCCCACTAAAAAAAAGCTGTGTTAGGAAACTTTCATAATTACAAGACAACCTAATTCTTTTATCAGTATTTAAAACATTTTTTGAAAAGTCTCCATTTTCTCTCAAGCTCTTGGGGTGGGAAATTAACATCTTAATAGGATGCAGAATCAATAGAAAATACTTTCTTATTACTGTTAAATAGAGGAATTAATTGGAACATTCAGAGATAGCAGATTTGTTTTGCAAATTCTCCTCATTTCTTACTTTCTGTCTTTCCAATTTCGTACTATTATTATATTTGAAAACAAAATGCTGACTCTTGTATTGTAATTTAATATCAAGGTCTAAAATGTTTTTTAATTTGGACTTGGCATTGAATGTGTACAGTAGACGGGATCCAGGTCCTGTTACTACCATTAACAATGTGTCTTCAGTTTGGGGAAAAGTATTCTAAATATATGCTTAGGATTCACTATGTAGGTGAACCCAGATAGGTATCTGAGTTATCTAAGATAGATGTGGTAGTTAATATGGTAGTTAAAGAGACTTTGCTTTTGCAAGCCTTTGAGAGTGTAGTCCTTGTTCTCAGTGCTTATTAGCAAAGTGCTAGAACAAGGAGGAACAAAAAATGTACAACTGACTTTCTCCAACTGGATAGAGGAAAGTATTGCCTCTCCTACCATGGAAAGCAAGATCATCAAAATTAAGGCTCAATACACACAAAGAAGTGGGAGGAGATGTTTGCTTGGGCTGTAGATGTGGATAATCAACAAAAAGTGGGCACACAGGTAAGCACATATTGTCCATTTTATTCCTTGATGTAGTGCTTTGCTCAGTAACTTGGATATTGGTAACTTTTTAAAATAAATAATATGGATATTAAGATTAATCTTTGGACTATCAATTAATGCTTTCTTTTACAATTTATAATGTAAAAGAAGCCTAACTGGTGTTTCTTTTTTTGTGCTCCATGGCAATACTGGATTCTGTTGTATTCTTTCTCTCAGTTTGGAAAATGAAGTGAGATTGTGTCAGTCTCTAGTTCTGTTATCAACAATTGTGAAGAAACATATGTACCATGTATTTTGCCAAGGCTACCTTTTGTAAATAAGAGAATGTTTTTCTGATTAACTATTAGCAGTGATTTTGCATATTATTATCTCTTAGAACCTTAATTTCCTTCATGTTATTTTGTTTCCTTCATTATCTTTAGCAGTTTCTCAAAATTCTTCTTTATCTTCTTTATTTATACTAAATACAACTGTAATTCAGTATGCTATAAAGTAATTCTGTTGAATCCCTACTTTGTGCCTGACCCTACTCTAGTTGCTGAAAATAAACTGATAAATAAAGCAAGCAACGTCCTTTGCTCTGATGGTTTATTTTCAAATGGGAGAGAAAGACCATACACCATTAAAGAAACAAGATAATCATAGGGAGTGATAAGTGCTATGAAAAAATTAAAATGGGCTATTACTTTACTAAGAAAAATAATGTGTGTGCTGTGATGGTCAAGAGCTGGGACACTGGAGCCAGCCTGAGTTTGAATAACCTCCCTCACACTTCCTGCTGTGTGATCTTGGGCAAGTTAGTTAGCCTTTCTGTGACTCAGTTTCTTTGTATATAAACTGGGAGCAATCACAGTCTCTATCCTCACAGGGGTGTGTAAGGATTATATTTGAACATCTGGAATGTACCTTCAGCCTATTTGACACGTGCTAAGCAGCTTGCATCATTAGTTTCATTATTTTAATAGTTAATATTCACTGACTGCTTTCTATGAGATAATAATTATGATTATGACTTATTCATCAAAATTACCATATGAAGACTATTATTGACTTTGTGAAGATGAGAAAACTGCAGGTTAGAGAAACTGAATAACTTTTGAAGGTCATGCAGTTAGGAAGCAGCAGAAGCTCTATCTTTGACTTCTAGACTAGCCTCAAATATCTTTCCATATCTCTTCATAGGAAGTAAACTTTCTTTTCTTAAATACATACGTTTCCAGTGGTTCAGTAATGAGTTACACAGCATCCACAATTTCACATTTTTGATTAGAATAATAGCATTAATCATCAGGTTTTCCTAATTTCGATAATTTTTCCCCTTGTATAAGTCTTTGGTCTATGTTTTGCTATAGCCTATAGTTAAGCTGTTCATTGTCTTAGCAACATATTTTGTATACATGTGATGTTATTTTATTCAAACAGAATTCACTAATTATTAGCCAAATAGGTTGCCATTTAGAGGCTACATATAGTTTCCCATAGCATCTGTACCTTTATATTTGATGTTTTACTGCAGGGAGCTTTGTAAAGTATTTCCATTTGTGATGTCCCAGATTTTATCCATTTAGTTGAAATTCAAAATTGCTGCTATTTTTCTTTTCATGACCTTTTCAGATGTCTTTTTTCTCTTTCTAATCACAGTTCCATTTAAACCAAATGACATGCAGAAATCTTCACTTCAGTAGTAATCTGCTTTCTTTTTATATCCAGTTTTAAGCCATAATCACTACTCTCTTCCTTCAATTGCTCAGACACTTGGTGTGCATTTTATTAAGTAACATCTTGCCAGATTTAAGAAAAGTGCTCTCTTAGAGCAAAGGAGAGTTCTAAAGTCCCAGGGTGTAACAGTACACTTTTAATGAGGTTTTGAAGAAAAATGCTCCCATGTCCATGGACTTGACCTGTATTAGCTGTGTTCCAGTGGACTTTTTCTCCTTTCTAAAGAAGTGAGGAGTAGCAAAGGACAGGTAACTGAGCTGAGATAGTGGCTCTGCTCAAAGAGGTGTCATTGTAAATGGGAACTTGAGTACCAGAGACCATTGTCGGAATTTTGCTTCCAAAACTTATCATGTAACTTCTCTTAGATTTTTACTCCCTTTTGTATAAACTAGGAATGATAATGTTACAGTGTGAAGATTAAATAGCATAACATATATAATTAGACACATCAGCCATAATAATACCAACTAGTATTAGTTTTATCTACTCTTCTCACATTTATTTATCACACTTTGAGTCCTAAAACTAGTTCATTCCTTACTATGTGGGAAATTCACAGTAGTATAAAACTGAAACTTTCTTTTACCTCCATTCAGCTGTTTACCATATAGTTTTATTACTATCTTTAGAACTAGCATCAGCTTCTCCAGATGGTCCAACACATTTTCAAGATGCTTAGGCTAAGATAATCTACCAGCATTCAAATATTCATTTATGAATTGACTGATTGAGTCATTCATCAAGCATTATTGATTACTTTCTATGGTCATCTCATTCCCCAATGGAGCTCAGAGTCAGTGGGGACATTTGTTTACATAAATTACAAGACTAAAGCTTGTCCTGCCTGAGATTTGGAACTGAGAGGAACTCTGGACCAAGTGGGCTGCAGTGGCACTGGGAAAGTGCATACCAGGTGCCATTCTTGCAAGGCAGGGAGTTTGGGTTAGGGACTGCCTGGAACCTCCGTGTGGAACTACAAGAAGACAATTGAGTGGGCAGAGCTGGAAGGTGTGCTGGTTCATATTTGTGCGTACATGACATGTGGATCTAAGAGGGTCTCTCTCACCAAGGGGAGTTGCTGGAGCTCTGAGAGAGTGCATGCCAGACACCCATTGTTGCAAGGCAGGAAGCTACAAGTCAGAGACCCCACAAAACCCGCTTGTAACTGAGAGAAAGCAGGTTAAGCAGACAGAGGTGAGCTGTGGGGTGCGTGCCAGCCAAACCTCTTGCCCCACCTGAGATTTGGAACCAAGAGGGGAACTCTGGACTAGGTGGGCTGTGGTAGCACTCGGAAAGTACATCCCAGGTGCCACTGTCACAAAGCAGGGAGTTGTGAGTTAGGGACCCCAAGAAACCTCTGGACGGAACTGTGAGAAGGCAATTTAAGCAGACAGAAGTGAGCTGGAAAGGACACAAGAACCAGGTTCTGTGCCCGCTTGTGAAACTGAGAGGGGCAGCTGCGCTGACTGAGCGCACTGGCCAAACACAGGCCTGAAATATTAGTTGCATATTAAGAAGCTGCAGGACAGGGACCTCATGAGTCCCCTCTGGAACTAAGTAAATACAGAGGGAGGTGATTTTCAGGGATAGCGCACACCAGCATACCAGAAGGAGGGGAGAATGATCAAGGAAGAGAGAAATTATTCAAGGAGATAATTGAACAGAACTTCCCAGGCATGAAGAAGGAGATAAAAATAGACATACAAGAAGCAAGAAGAACTCCAAACTTCCACGATGAAAGGAAAATTACAGCAAGACACATAATAGTAAAGCTCTCAAGAGTCCAAGGCAAGGAAAAAACAATGAAGTGGACGAGAGGGGGAAAAACAAGTAACATATAAAGGAAAATCAATCAGGCTGACATCAAACTTTTCTGAAGAAACACTAGGTTGCGGCAAGAAGGAAGTGGAGGGACATATTCAACAAACTCCAAGACAACAAATGCCAAGCAAGAATACTCTATCTGGCAAAGCTTTCCTTCCTCTGTGAAGGAAAAATAAGGACCTTGACAGCCAAAGAGAAACTCCAGAATTTCATTACAATTAAATCCCCACCCCAAAAAATACTACAAGAACTCCTAAAACAAAAACCAACAGAGGAATGAATAAGAATAAAACAAGACAAGCAATAAAATAACAAAAAGACAAACAAAATGGCAACAACAGAACCAAGGTATATTAACCCTAAATGTAAATGGATTAAACTCATCAATTAAAAGACACAGTCATAGGATGGATTTAAAAACGGAACGCAACCTCTTGTTCTCTTCAGGAAATGCATTTAACTACAAAAGAAACACAGATTGAAAGTAAAAGGTGGAAAACAATCCTACAAGCAAATGGACCTAAAAGGAGAGCAGGAACTTCTGTACTTATACAGATAAAACAGACTTCAAATTAAAAAAGGTTTAAAGAGACATAAAAGGTCACTATTTTAAGGGGCCAATACATCAAGAAGACATAACACTCATCAGCTTATTTTCACCAAATGAAGGAGTACCTAAATATACCAGACAATTATTATCATCTCTGAAAACAGACATTAAAGATATATATCAGATATCATATCATATATACATATCAGAACTACCCAAAGGGCACAAAACACTAATTTAAAAGAATAACTGCATCCCTATGTTTAACATAATTATTTATAATAGGTAAAACTTGGAATCAACCCAATTTCCAAAAATAGATGACTGTATCAAGAAAATGTGGTGTATATAACAATGGAATATTATTCAGCAATCAAAAAGATAAACTAGACATATTTGTAGAAAAATGGATGGAACTTGAAGGAATTATGCTCAGTGAAATAAGTCAAAAGGAAAAAGGAAAAATACTGGATAGTTTCCCTTATAGGAGGAATATAGGGGATCAATGAAAAAAAATAAAATAACAATAACAACAAAATCAATAAGACAAAACAAAACAGACAACTACAAAACTGAGGCAATTTGCAGGGAAGAGGGAGAGATTGTGATCAAAGCAGGGGTGGGAAGAGCACAAGGGACTATGGTGACGGTGCTGGGTGAATTAGAAAGCAAACATTGTGAGAAAAAAAAAAAAAAAAAAAAAAAAACAGNAAAAAAAAAAAAAAAAAAAAAAAAAAAAACAGACCAAGAGAAAGAAATGCAATGATATACAAGAAACTGAGGGAGAGTGGAGGAAGCAGTGCTAATCTCTTGATGAACTGCTGCAGCTAGGGAAGGCTTCTTAAAGGCAATGATCTCTAGGAAAAAGAGCTTGTCAAGTGGACAAGGGAAGGGGCTTATGGGTAACGGGGAGTCACAGGAGAGAAAAAAATCATGGCTGTTAGACAAATGATAAGCTATTTGAAGTCATTATAGGATAGAGTGCAAGGGGAGGTATAGCTGGGGATGTGAGGAGAAATAATTAGACATGTATTTAGATAAAAAGTACCTAAGAAGGGCCCTACCTGGTGGCGCAGTGGGTTAGGCAACGCACTATGAAGCAAACCACAGCCACTGCAGCATGAGTTCGATCCCCTGGGAGGTTACCCACATGGTGGGGCAGACCTCTCCTGCCGTGCCCATTGCTCCCCTCAGCAGTGTGTTTCAGTCAGTCTGCCTGTTCTGTACCCTACTCTGTCTGTGGTGAAACTCCTCACCCCCTACACCTCTCGCCTGTACCCCTGTTCTTGTATGCATAAATAAATCTTTTAAAAAAAATAAAAAGCATAGTTCATTAAAAAAAAATACCTAAGAAAATTGTGCTTGGCATTTTAACTTTATTCTAAAGATGGATTCTCATTTAATAAAATAAGGTTGATTTTATTTTACATTCAGATATTATATCTGTGTTTACTCTGGAGCTTATTCTATAGTTTTAGACTTTGCAAAGATTTTTTTTGGCTTATAATTAGGAAATATAAAGATATACAATTGCAAAAAGGAAACAAACTGTGAGAGGAGTTTCACAGCTCAGAGAAAAAACTACAAGAAAGCATACTTCAGTATGATCAACAACCACAAAATGAGCAAATAAAAGGTCAACAAGAAAATCCAGTGTCTTTGCCTCCAGAAAGAAGAATAAATATTCATTAATCAGAAGACTAAGGAAGATGGTTTCTTTTGAAACCATTCCCCTACTAGGAGAGGAAACTGTAAACAGTACCATCTAAGTCAATTTTCTCAGCAGCTTTCTCTGCACATCCTTTCGCCACACCTTCCCCCAACAACCTTGCATCGTCATTGGACAGTATCAGCTGGGCTTTGATGATAGTTGTGTAGACATTCTACTTTCATTATTTCTCACTAATAGCTACCGGTGATTTTATAGATAATCATGTTTTTTCTAAAATATCCTTTGTTTCTGCTGTTCAATGCTAAGTCCTAACAGACTCTAACATTCCTCCTTTCACTTCCAGAAAATTTCCCAAAATGGATGAGACCTATTTTTAAGAAACTCAAATTTTTAAAAGAAAATAAGAGCATTAAAAATTTAGATAGAATGTTATTCTTTAATAGGACATAATTTATAAAGATCCTTATAAATGAGCCTTTACAAATGACTTTTGTAAATGAGACTTTGAATGAATGACCTTAGCCAAATAGGAATTTATGTAATCACTATTCTATAATAAAGAAAAATCATAGATGACAATGTCTATTGTGTAAAAGTAACTCTTATACATATTCCTGAAGGAATGGGGTGACTTTAACCATAATTTCAGATCCCTTTTGACTCTAGTGGCCTCTGTAAAGGATACAAAATATATCATATTTTTCTAGAAAAAAAAAAAAACATACCACTTAATGAAGAACACTGCATGAGTATTTTTTGGACCTTGTGATGCCTTGGAAATTTACACAGAAAAATAGTATTGTGACATATACACTGAAAGAAAATCTAATATTTATAAAATTATTTCAATTTGGGGCCTCCCTAGTGGTGCAAGAGGTTAAGCACTGTACCATGAAGCATCCACAGCACAAGTTTGATCCCAGGCCTGGGAGGTGACACACATGGCAAAGCAGACTTCCCCTGACTCACCTGCTGTTTCCCCTCAGCAGTGTATTTCAGTCAGTCCGCCTGTTCTCCTCCCCACATTGTTTCTGGTGAGTCCTCTCACCACCCCCCCACCTCTGGACTATACCCCAGTTCTTATATGCATAAATAAAAAAATCTTTTAAAAGATTATTTTAATTTGGGAAAATACCTTAAGGATTAAAGAGCAGATTTAAATGGTAATACAATTAAGACAAAAATTTTTATTCCTTAAATCACTAGACCATTAAGTTTTTTCCTATTAAACAATTTTTCCTCTAAAGCATTATAAATAAGATTTTCATATATTCCTCTATGGACTTCATTTCAGTTTTTATATAAATAAACTACTCATTAATTAAATGGCTGTCTACAAGGATCTGGGGAAATAACGCTGATAGGGGCAAAGGGTCAATGGAAATTAAATAAAAGTGAAGACACAGCTCAGTGCACACCTTTGAATATTATTTCAATGATTGGACCCATACAACTACACTACTGTTTTACTGTATTATACTATATTAACTATACTACTATTAAGCAATAAAGTTAACATGGTATAACATGAAACATTTAGCAACCAAACAAGTTTTCTCAAAATATGTTTATATGGCAAACTTATGGAGAGTCTAATATTAGATGGATTCAGCTATCCTTACTTGGGCAAAAGAAATCTCAAACAGGATAATGCTGCAGGGCATCTTTATATTTTTTGTTAAAGATTCATTTATTTATGCATACAAGAACTCCAGTATAGGCCAGAGGTATGGGGGTGAGAGGATTCACCAGACACAGAGTGGGGAGCAGAACAGGCAGATCTATTGAAATACGCTGCTGAAGGCAGCAGCGGGAGAGGCAGGAGAGGTTTGCCTCGCCATGTGGGTCCCCTCCCTGGCAAGGGACCCAACTCATGGTGCAGTGGCTGCAGATGCTTCTTAGTGTGGTGCTTAACCCTTTGCACCACCAGGGAGGCTCCTGCAGGGCATCTTTAAAAAAGTGGGAACTACAAGCAACACAATGAGAGAGCCAAGTGCAAGTTCAGCTCATAGCACTTACTTGTAGAATGATCCTGGCGGGTCACCCATCCAGTTTCACTTCCTTCTTTATGAAGGTGGAATGATGATAGTGCTAAGTCTATTGCTCTCTTGGAGTTGGTCTACAGATCCCATGAGAAGTGTATGTGAAAACCTTTGCACGCTACAAAGTCTTAAACTTGTGCTAGTTAGTATTGTACATCTACTTTAATGACCTCAACAATCACAAAAATGCACAAAACCACTCTTATGTTCATTGGGAAAAACGCCTACTGTTCGCTTAATTTTTTGATGTCACACACTAAATTTAAAAAAGGAAAATTGATTAGCAGTGATGCCAGGACCAGTTTTGGCACCACCGACTGCTTTCACAGATCGATCATGTTTTCAGCACAGAAAATCAATGTTTGGGAGTTCTCCTTCACTAACATGACTCCCAACAGGCACTTCAGTAGGTTGAATTCGCTCTGTTATGTACAGTTTAATATGTCCGTACAGGTGTGAATAACTGTTTAGCTCATCCAGTCATTCTACAAGTATGTATTGAAAACCCACTATGTGCCATGCACTGTACTGGGGGCTGAGAAAATGGTGAGCAAAACAGATGAAACTTGACACTTTCATGGAGTTTACCTTTTAGTGAATAATTAACTGAACTTACAGCTTTTTTTTTTAATATTCTAACTACACATATACCTTGATTTTAACAAATTTTCTTGCCATCTGCTAAAATTAAACTTGATACTGTTTTTGTTGTCTGAATTCTTGCTCCATGTATTCAAGAGCAAACATGAAAAACAAAACCTATTCTGGGTGGAGTGGGATTGAATCTAGGGACACATTGTCTCTTTCCACACCTCCACTTCACTCCTTGCTCTAGCAATTTCTTCACTGGACTTCCTAGGACTCCAGAGAGAAGTATCCCTCCACATAGGGAGTTATTTCTGCATCAATGTTGTCAGTTAAAGAAATCCCTCAGAAGTCCGTATCCACAGTCTCCCAAGAACTTTCTTTAGTTCTCTTTCCCTATGGATCTGCTTCTCTCTGTTCCCATACAATAACTGCATTATAAGCATTCTGGTCCATGTCATTTGCTGCAAAGTGGGTGGAGCTGGAAGGGATTATGCTAATCGAAGTAAGATGGAAAAACATAACTATTGGATGGTTTTGCTTACATGTGGAATATAGAGAAACCCAACAAAAGTTCAAGAAAAATACAAAACTAGCAAGCTGACCACAAATCTGAGGCATACAGCAGGGGAGCGGATAGAGACAAAACAAGTGAAGGAAGAGCCTAAGGGACTGTGGTGATAGATCGGGGTGTAAGGTAGCAGAAGAACTACAGGGACTATACCTGAGGGGAGAAACCAGTTACTGAACAAAAATAAACAATGATGTAAGAAAATAACTAAAAAAGGCTTTCTGGTCTTCCTGGCAATTCCCATAATAATCATAATTACCACTTAGTGATGATGTACTATTTGTCAGAAACTGTGCTTGGCATTTTAAAATTATTGATTTAATGTTTAACCCTGAAATTGTTCTGTGAGATAGATGTGGGTCCCATTACACGAATAAATGATATTCTTCTAGGTGAAGTGATTTGTTCTAAGCTACACAGCTGTTAGTTTGGGACAGCTGGAATTTGAACCTTATCTATCTGATTTCACAGTAGGAAGTCTTAACCATCACTGTCTCCCAGCCTCTGGGAAGCTCTCTGACCCTCTCAGGGAAAGCTCCACATCCAGGGCCAGTATCTGAGGAGAGTTGACTCAGACAAACTTATTGCCTTGATGTGACAGTAGCCGTTTATGGGTGGCCTGACACAATCCAAAAACCCTGCATCCATTTTCTTCAGCTCTTAGTTTGACAAGAGGATCATCCCTTCATTATTAGTGAAGTACTTTAGGTTCAGAGATGTTGCAACTCACTTAGAAACTCACAGTAATATAACAAATACTGAAGTTTCTACCTGCCTTTATTCCACTTTGGGGCCACAACTCTGCCCAGCACCAAACTGTAGGCAGAAGATTCTCAGATTCTGAAAAGAACAGACGTAGTAGCAGATTATCAAAGAAGAGAACATAACCCCCTACCCTGGATCTACTCTCTGGTCCAGCTGCCTGGCTTGGTTCTCACTCACAACTGGTTTTGGCCCTTTGTGGTGCTCCCCTCTTGCTCTGCCTGCACCTGCTATCTCAGTTTCCCCTTCTGACTCAAAATTTGCCCCCTCTGTACCTCTCTGCTTTCACTCTGGATACATGGCATCTTTCCTTCTGTGATTTCTCCTCATCCCTTCTATCCCTTGCCATTTTCCAGCTCTCACACACTTACCATTATGTGAATTTGGGGACTCTTCCTTTCTCCCATGGGGAGAGGGGCAGTTAATACAATGGTTGTCCTGTTGTCTTTCTGTCTGAGAGTAGATCCTAGTTTTATTAAATGGTTAGTTGTGTGACATTGAGAAACCACTTATGCTTCCTGTGTTTCCTTATTTCTATATGAACAAATGGTTCCAGCAAGAGAACCTAGGGACTTGGGTTTGGAGATGTTTAAATGAGTTAACATGCAGAAGCTGTAAAAGGTTCTCAGGCATATAGTGAGTGTGCATTCAGGCTAGCTGTAATTATTCTGTTTACTGCTGTCATACCCTTTCTCTCTCTCTTTTCTCATCTATATTTTGCTCTACTTCAGTTAAAATTTCAAAAATGAAGAGATAGTTCCTGTGAAATAAATACTTATTCATTGCTATCATCTATCTATCTATCTATCTATCTATCTATCTATCTATCTATCTATCTATCTATCTATCTATCTATCTATTCGTTCATTTGTTCTACCTTTATGAAAAGCTTACTATGGGCTAAGTATTAAGAAGAAACTAAGAATATACAGATGAATAAAATATGATTTTCCCTGAAATGTTTACATTGGAACTAGTCAATAATGATGTTTCATTTTATAATGACATGGATGAATTAATGTATTTTAATAAGCCACTGTCTATGCCTATTGACTTTAACACTTATTCCTCCCTCTCCCCTCCTCCCCATCTGTTTATTCTCCACCTATTCTCCCACGGCTCTGATCCACCCACCTCTCACCAAATCAGTGCCTTTCTGCTTGTCCTTGGTTCTCTTCAAGCTTTCTAGCTGATTTTCTACTTAGTAGTCAGAGCCATCTTTTTGAAAAGTAAATCTGGTCCTGCTAGCTCCTTTCTCAAAACCTTTCAACATAGCACTTTCAGGAGAAAGAGCCAAATACTTAAAGCAGTTCTGCATGGCCTGCCTTTGCCTCCCTGTCTCACCTCCTTAAGCACCATCCTCTCCCTTCCATAGATGACTTGATACACCTGTCCCTCCTTCTCCTTTTGACTCTTTCTTCTGTTCTGCTTTAACAAGTGAATGGCATTCATCCTTAAAATTAAAAGAAAATGATTCTTGAAATAACTTCTTGATTCTACCTAGATCAGATTGTTTTGGTTTGGTCTGGCTTAGTGTACCCTAAGGGTGTACTTTAGTATCCAAACTGTAAGAATCTATATCCAATTGCTTTTCTTTTACTACAGTGCTTGCTTAATGTGTATAGTTTGCCATTGGTTATAATTTGCTTGGCTTATTGCAAGTGTATCAGGAAAAATGCCATGGCTATTGTGCTCATTGTCTTTCCTCCAATGTCTAAGACAAACAACATTCACTGGAAGCATTTCATATAAAGGTGAATAAATGCATTTTTACTCTGCTACTAGTTAATGCTTGTAATGCATCAGCAACTCTTTATTAAGAAAGGAAATCATCCATAGCAATGGGGATACAAATATGAGGAAAGTGAGTGAATGCAGATTATCTGAATCAAAGTACAATTAAGATACTTTTATTTTACGAACTTAATCAAAGAGTTTATAGGAATCTTATTTGGATTAAAAATCTATAAAGCCCATTGAGATATATACTTTTTATTTCCTAGGCTTGGGTTTTCCATCCTAAAGGTGTCATTACTTGTCATTTTGAGAATTCATGACATCACCACTATTTTGAATTTTTTCATCATTGATTTCCTGGAATGAATTATTTTACAATTCTTCCTTTCAGTAACAGTAAATCTATTTTCAAACTTAGTAATTTACTAAGCTAAGATTTAAGCTACAATAGGTCTTTAAGCAAAGAAACTGTGTATAGTCAGTAGTTCATCTTAAAAGTTCCAGAAAACAGTAAGAGCTTCTACTTGAATTAAACCATTTTTTGGAGGGTTTGAATCCTTCTGGACACAGAAAGAGCAATATCCACATATATAAGCTTTTCCTCTTCCCGCAAGTGAGTTAAAGTACATTTTCCACATGTTTAAAATGCATGGAATAACAAGAGAACATTTAAAAATTACCTGTTTGTAATTATTGTTCTTTGATGCTAGGTCTTAATTAGAAGACAAAGTAAACTAAATTTCACAAACTGTTAGCTGGAAAGAGACTTAAAAATAAACTCTCTAACTACCTTAATTAACAAATTAGGGCATTAGAAAACTAATGTGGCGTGGGTGTGGTCACTGTAGCATCAGTCTCAGAGACAGGGAAAGGAGAAGAATGATGCCTCATTATTAAATCTGGGGACTGAGTTAAATAGGGAACTATTTAAACACATGTGGAAACAAACTGAACTGGAAACCTAGACTATGAAGTTAACTTACTTAAATTTGTCTTATTTTATATTCTCCTGTTTGTCAAATACTCTTAAAATTCTTCAATGTATTAAAATACTTGATCAAATGAAAGCATCATCTAATGAGGATTCTGATCACTTTGTAATAATTATGTAGTAAAAATAGGATTAGAAACCTTTCAAATTTTCATGTATTCGATCTAGATGTTGCTAATGACAGGTATGGATCTAAGAGATCTTCTTAGTTGTCAAAATATCTCTAGCACAAGGATTTATTTAGCTTCTTTCAGTATTGGTGAGTGATGTATGTCACTTGATACCAAGTAATCACCCAAATAATATCAAATCATGAGGCGGGGCACCTAATGATCAATACATATAATTTTTGAATAGAACTGTCATATGTGAAACAGGGATGTTACATTGGGAGGAGGCATGATCTATAATCAGCTTTGTAAATGTTTTGAGTCTTCGACATAAGTTTGAGATGTTGTATTCCTAGGATAGATAATGAGGTCAAATGTTTCTAAGTGCTTGGAAATAACACCTCCATTACAATAACACCATTACATTTCTCTAGTTATAGAGTTTGGGCATGGAAAGAGGAACACTACATCATTACTCATTAAAGTATCTGGAGAAAACCTTTTATAAATCTGTAGATTATGTATGCAGGAATCATAGTATGGTGTTTTGTGTTAGAAGGAAAACAATTGGCAGAAAGTTAGGAAAAGAATACTCTAAGTGAGAGAACATTCTGGGAAACTTCCAGTTGCAGGAGGAGGCAGTATACGTTAGTGGAATGTGATATACCTGGAAATGAGATTTGGACAAAGACATGGATAAGAAAACTATTTCTAGAGTTGTATGAAATTTTGTTTCCTCTCTAATCTTTTGATAAAAATTAGGATATGTCAACCAGGTGAATAGATTTAACACAAAACATTTGGAGAAACCCAATATGAGGTAATGCAGACCATAACAAAGGATAAGCTTATTGATTATAGGTAGATGGAAGAATGAGTGCATGGATGGATGGATGGATGGATGATGATTGGATGGATATTTTATGGGTGCTACAGGAAAAAGTTAGGATGGGGGAGAGGAAAATCATACATATTTGAAACAAGTATTGAATTATCAACATTCCTATATTGATAACTCTTTTGCAAATTGACAATTATTGCTTATATTTTAAAAACACTCAATTGTAATACATGAACAATGGACATTAATAACAGTAAAAACTAGAAATGAAAGTGAAGTTGTATAGATGAGAAAGTCCTGAGACACCTGGAGAATCTTTAAAACCCCTTTATGTCCACTAGATCATAATGACTTTATTGGATAATAATCCTTTGTATATTTGAAAATTCATCTGTCACCATGAGCTACTATAACTAATGAAAAGAGTTAAGGAATTTATTAGCTGCTCAACTAACTTTAGTTTTAGTAGTTCTGACAACTTTTAAGACACAGAAGTGCTTGCTTATTAGGATGCTGTCTCAACTTCAGTTCTCCTGTCTGCGAAATGAGACAACGGGACAAGATGGTCTATAAAGATTCTTCCAACTTTTTTTTTTAAGATTTTATTTATATATGCATACAAGAGCTGGGGTCAGAATTGCGGGACATGAGAGGATTCACCAGAGACAGAGCGGGGAGCAGAGCAGGCAGATCAGCTGAAGTACACTGCTGAGGGGAGCAGTGGGCCAGGCAGGAGAGGTCTGCTGTGCCATGTGGGTCCCCTACCTCGAATTAGCGCTGCTGTGTGGCTGATGCTTCACAGTGTGGCGCTCAACCCGCTGCACCACCATGGAGGTCCCGATTCTTCCAACTTTTGATGCCTATTTCTCCATGTCTCTAGCTAAGCCACACAGAAGGCATTAAATTAACTAGATTGTGCAGGCATTTTTTCTTAAAGAATGCAAAAAGTACCAAAAGATGGAATGGTAGTGACAAGACTTTCAAGTAATAAAATTTATGCTGCTCTATTACTTGAGGGGTAATATGTTTTTATTAATATACTTTTTTATATATATTTTACATCATTGTTCATTTTTGTACAATGTTTGCTTTCTCCTCTAAGGTGTAGTCCCCACAAAGTTGCCACCACCAATTCACTAATGCACCATCACCATAGTCCCTGTGCTCTTCCCTCCCTTGTTTTGATCCCTCTCCCTCTCCTGCAGAATGTCTCTGACTTATAGTTGCCTGTTAATTATTTTTATTGTTATTATTTTTTCCTGATCCCTTACTTATTTGGTTCTTGAGGGACAATATTTTTATTTAGAATTCAGTAACTGGAGAGTTTTTCTGAAAACATTTTACTTACCCTAAATTTTTTCCCCAATATATGTCCATATGTATTTATATTGTTCTTTAAAAATTTTTATTGATATAGTTTTACATTATAACATTATGTAAGTTTCAGGTGTGCTTCACTGGTTATGCTTTTTTTTTTTTTTTTAACAGTTGAGAAAACTTGACTCACAAAGACAAATCATCAGCACATGGCCACCAAGCTAGAGTTAGGGTTGGTGATAGAATGCTGGTCTTCTCTTCTCAGTCCAGAGTCTTGCATAGAACTTTCCATTCCAAAATTCATCTTAAATGTTCCCTGCTGATGCTGATGCAATTTCTGACTGAGCCCCACAGCTGGACTTTATGAAGGTTGCTTGGGCATTTAAGATGCAAATTATCTGCACTGAGAACATGCCACAGCTGCTCATTCATATGCATAAACTTATGTAAACACTGATTTAAAGAGAGAAATATAGCCTGTATTGTAAGTACGCTTCTTGGATGTCATAATACTCTCATTTTTGAGAATCTTCAGGTCTCTATAGTGTTAAGAGGATTAATCCATACCCATTTCAAGCTTTCATCCTATCTTGACTCTATAGCGAAATGCACTATGGTGTCTAAGTCTGGTTTAAACTTGGTGACTTAATTCAGCAGTTACTCTAAATATCAGAGCTTCACTTCAAGCTGAAAAGAATACATACTTTTTTTTTCTGAATTAACTTTAAAATTTAAAGGGGGTGAAAAATGTTATTTAAGTGATCTTTTGCTTTAAAATATGGCAAGTTACTAAAATCTCATAAAGGCCTCTGTCAGAATGGGAGTCCAGTCTTACCTCATCCCAACTCATTGTTTATTTCCTCAGTTGCAGGGGAGACCATAATTAAAGAGAACAAAGTCTAGGTAGTTCATTGTCTCCTAGTTGAGGTGTTCTAGCAAGATTTATGAATGTTTGCTGTCTGGATTTAGAGGGGAGGCAAAAAAGAGGTGAATGCACAGAATATCTTAGATCCCCAGCAGCCTGAACTGTCACTAGTGAAACAAATCCTTGACTAAAACACACCAGAAATCAAACCTGGTCACCTAGTATTTGCCTTTGCCTAGTATTCTAGGGAAAGACAGTCCAACCCATTAGTGATAAATGACAATTTTTCAGGGTTTCTAAATATTCTAGAGCAGTGTTTCCCAATGTACATACAAGTAACTGTGGATCCTCATAGAATGTACATTGTGACATAGAAGTCTTGGATTGGGGATGAAATTATGTATTTTCAATAAATTCTCAGTTAATATCTATGTGCTGGTTCAGGGACCACTTGATGAACAAGACTAGAATAATTTATTTCTTCCTCTAGCTTCCTACATAGTTACTCCTCCACTTATTTTTTCTTTTTCTTTTTTTTAAGATTTATTTATTTATGTGTACAAGCACTGGGGTAGGGGCCAGAGGTGTGAGCGGTGAGAGGATCCACTAGAGACAGAGTGGGGAACAGAACAGGCAGACTGACTGAAATCCACTGCTGAGGGGAGCAGCGGGTACATCAGGAGAGGTCTGCTGCACCATGTGGGTCATCTCCCCTGCCAGAGGCAGGGATTGAACTAGTGCTGCAGTGGCTGTGGTTTGCTTCATAGTGCGTTGCTTAACCCATTGCGCCACCAAGGAGGCCCCTACTCCCCCACTTCTTTGAGGTATCTATTAAAATGTTCTTATTAGCAAGGCCTTCCCTACCCACATTCTATTCCTCTGTCACTATCACCTTTATCTTTCTTCATATTTATTCATGCTACTTATTATAATCTGATAAATTTTATATTTATTTAAAAGGGGCTTTTGGATCATTGCTATATCATTTCCTAGAACATGACTGAGGCATAATCAGTGTTTAGAAAAAATTATCTATTGATTGAATAAATGTATAAATGAACACATGGCCACTCTGCATCATTTAATAAACCAGACCACCTATGGGTCTCCAGACAATACGCAACTCTGTCCCTTGGACTTTTCTTTCAATAATTGAAATACTGGGCCTCCTGGGGGCGCAGTGGGTTAAGCAACACACTATGTAGCAAATCACAGCCACTGCAGCACGATCCCTGCTGACACCCGGGAGATGACCCACATGGCATGGCAGACCTCTCCTGCCTTGCCCGTTGCTCCCTTCAGCAGTGTGTTTCAGTTGATCGGCCTGTTCTGTACCCCGCTCTGTCTCTGATGAATCTTCTCACCCCCTAAACCTCTGGCATGTACCCCAGTGCTTGTATGTATAAATAAATAAATCTTTAAAAAAAATAATTGAAATACTGTCTTAAGGAGTGCGGGAGAGGAAATGAGGTCCCTCACTTTCTACTCAAGTACCTGCTCCCTGGTGTGGATCACCATTAACTTTCTCCCACCTCACGTCCTTCTGAAACCCTTGAAACATTACTCCATCAATTTCTGTGTAGTCACAATAAAGGCAAGAGGATGTTAGTGGATTTCTTAGGGACAGAATGGAAATTAATTGTCTCTGTTTTATGCTTTATTCAATAATTAATATCATCCACTTGGTTCTTCTACTGACCACCTGAGGTTTATTATTCCTATTTCAGCCAGTAACTTCACACTAAATTAGTGAGAAGGTAACATTAAATATTTAACTCAATCTGACCCAGACTGGGGTCTAACAGGAATGCTGTTAAAAACTTTTTGACAAAAATATAATTATGTTGCAATCAAAGTCCTGTTTTTCATCGGTGGTGTTAAAGTTGAGTTTAAGAATTTTTAATAAAGGTTCAGATTGATAACTCCAATCACTTTTTTTCCTGATAGATTACGAAGCAACAGCTGTCAAATTTCTATTATACAAGACAAGTCTGTTCACTATGATTGCTAAAGATTTTGACTAAAAAACAAAAGGCACCACCTAAAAACTGCATCAACACTAATTTTTTAATCTAAGGATTACCATTTCTGTATCTAATATCACACCCTTAGGCCATTCATTGAATATTCATTCAGTAAATATTACTGAAGCACCTCACCATTAATATTTATTAACACACTAAAAATATTACATTATATCCCTTGTGAAATGTGAAACAAGGGGAGAGACATTCAATAACTAGTAAATTGTAGTCAAGTTCAACTGAGCAAATTAACACAGGAAGTAAAACGTCATGGGAGGGTCCTTGCTCTCTAGAAACTAACTTGAATACAGAAATGTGCAAAATGTATTAGGGAGCACAACTGGTGTTTGAATACAAGTCCAGGGAGCTCAGAGAAAGAACCAACCCATATTGACTTAGCAAATTAAAGATGGTTCCACAGTAAAATTGACCTGTGAGGTATATGAATGGGAATCCTACTAGAAAAAAAGAGAAGGGTATTCCAGCAACCCACTTCAGGACCAAATGTAGGAACAAGGAACAGTCCTGTGCACTGTGGGAGAGTGAAAAAGGGTGATGCTGTTGGTTGGGATGGGTGGGTAGGAGGGCACATGCATGGTGGCTGGGACCATATTTTAAAGGGGTAGGAGCCTATGCACAAAAATTTAAGGTCATGTCTTTTAGAAAGATAAACTATGAAAGCAAAGTGGAAGACTGCATGAGAAGGCTAAGGAACAAGTTATATATGTGTCTGTGTTGTACAGGCTAAGTGGACATGTGTTATTTATTTTTTTTTTAAGTAATTTTGGAGTAATTTTACTAATTGAGTAGAGAACAAAAGTTTCTATCAGAATTAGCTTCTGGGGCCTCCCTGGTGGTGCAGTGGCTATGAAGCAAACCGCAGCCACTGCAGCATGAGTTTGAGCCCTGCTGCCAGCCAGGGAGGGGACCCACATGGTGCAGCACCTCTGCGGTCTATTTCAGTCTATCTGCCTGTTCTATTCCCCACTTTGTATCTTGTGGATCCTCCCACCCCTCCCGTACCTCTGGCCTGTACCCCAGTGCTTGTATGCATAAGTAAATAAATCTTTAAAAAAATAAAAGACTTAGCTTCCCACATTGCTTAAGTACATTCCTGAAGTATCAGATATATGATTTTTTAAAAAAGAGAGAAAATAACTCATCATTTTCTTTATATTACTATAATATGTATTAATTTCAAAGTAAGCATGTTATACAAATTGGATTTTAAAAAATAGTAAAAATGAATCACATTCACACTGCCAGAAGTGAACATATTTTGTATGTGGCTCTTTAAATTTGGCTTTGATTCTATGATTTAGAACTAGACATTAAATAAGATTGATGAGACAGAGAGAAATTCAGACATCTGGGGTCAAGCTCATTTTAAGCAGAAGTGAGTATAATAACTTTGGCCTTACTTTTCACAGTACAGCTTGCCAAGGAAGGCATTTAATGCCACATTTGGATAATTATAAATTCTTTATAATTACTTTAAAAATGTGCTAAGTACTATGAAAAATACAGTTGGAACTGATTTTGTATTTTGGAATACACACTTGTTTAGCACTTATTTTCTGACTTGAAGTAAATATAAAAAAGTACAACTAGTAAAAATGAGTCCCTTCAATTTTCAGTAGAAACTTAAGTACTGAGGCCTCCCTGGTGGCGCAGTGGGTTAAGCAATGCACTATGAAGCAAACCGCAGCCACTGCAGCACGAGTTCGATCCCTGCTGCCAGCCAGGGAGGGGAC
>JAGFMF010011725.1:1102766-1161651 GCA_019455555.1 Galemys pyrenaicus
TGCTCTCTGTGGTGAATCCTCTCACCCCCCCCCCACACCTCTGGCCTGTACCCCAGTGCTTGTATGCATAAATAAATAAATCTTTAAAAAAAAAAGAAACTTAAGTACTGAGGATGAGAAATGGTGGTAAAACTTTATTCATTAGTTCAGAAACTCCTTAAGAAATAGCAATTATTGTATTATACTAGAGACAAACTTATGTGAAAAAATTTTCACTGGCACTCATAAGCATTTAAAAAAAATTATTTTTTAATTTTAATTTTGATGTTGATTTTATGGTTACATTTCTGCTTTTCCATGTGTGCACATGTTCCATTCACCCTCCATCAAACCACCCTAGCTATACCCCATCTGTCCCCTTTCCTGTCCCCTCTTTTCTCCCCACTATTCCTTCTGGTGACCATAAAACTCTTTCACTGTGTTTAAGCTGTTTCCTGCAATATTTTGCTTATGTATTTTTTTGTGTTATTTTCATTCCAGAGATGAGTGAAACAATACCTCTGTTGGGCATTTATCATAAAAATATTAAAAAAACTATAATACCTATGTATGTAAGGAACGCTGTCCACAATTGTCAAGTCATGAAACCAACCTAAGTGTTCTTCAACAGATGACTAGATAAAGAAATTGTAGACTATACACTCAATGAAATGCTATACAGCTATGAAAAAAGATGAAATAGTGGCTTTTGGAACTCACAGTCTATTTATGTTAGCAAACTATTTGAAGGCCTATCCCTTCTCTGACATTATTAATTTTTAGTGATAGTGCCAATATCATAATTTTAATTTTATGCCATCAGAAACTGAGCCTTATTAATTGTATCTGATTCATTTTTCCTTAATAAGATTTTTAAAATCCTTAAAGGCAGACATGGAATGAGGATTAAAGGGTGAATTTATGAATGTCTAATAATAATGAACAAGACATCTAGAAAATTCCTGGTCAAAGTATTTTAATGTAACTAAAAAACTTATTTACTGAAAACATGATACTGCAAAAGGAAATGTCAATAAAAACTGTCTTGGCAAGTTTATCTTACAATGTTAGTGCAAATGAGGGCACTTGGTAAGAATTTCTTAATGGATTCCATGGCGTGCTCTTCTTTTCACTCTTATTTTAAAGATAAATTGTTCATCATTTCCTAAATATATAGTGCAATTTAAGTGGCCCTAAATGCCTCAAGCAATGATACAATCAGTTACCAATCTCAAACAAAAGTTAAATTAAGACTCCTTACATATTAAATTTGCAAAGGGGAAAAATGATAGCTTGATGTTGCATTATCACATTTCCAACTGATTTGAAGCTGTGACAAATTAAAATAGGGAAATCACTCTGTGAATCTGTTCTGGAATTCAGCATTTTGAAATGTTTGTTTTAACTTGCAGGTTTCTTCAAAAGCACTTTTAAAAAATTAATCTATATAATTTGTAAGGTAGTATTTGAATAGGCATCTTGATAAAGTATAGAATAGTATCCAAATTAAACCTGTGGCTTAAAGGAAACACAGCTGTAAGGAATTTAAGGTGAAGATTTGTGTTGATAGAGCTAGGACATGCTTATGGCTTATTGAAATCATTCTGTTCAAGGATATTCCAAACACTGTCTTTACTATCAACAATGTTCAGTTGGTGTAGTTATATTTCTCACCATCTTAACAGTCTACAGAATTGTTTGAGATGATATTTTCCAGAAATGGAAAAATTACCAGGGATATTTATGCCATGTGTCAGGTTAAGGCAAAGGGCATAGAGTTGAGATTGAAAGGAAAGAACTATGAAGACAATGGAAATCTCATGAAAAGTCCTTACCCTTTATGAAATAGAATTTGTACAACAAATTAAACTAAGCCAAATATTTCTCTTTTCTGTTTTACAATGGATAGTCTTGCAACCATTATTCTTACTAGAGAACATGTCTGTTCATTTCTGAGAAGAAAAGAAATTTTTAAAACTGGGAAGAACATCTTCCTTGGATTTGTTATCATCTGTTCAACAAACACAAATCCCCTCTTCTCCAGCTCTCTGGTCATATCTTGGATAGACTGATAAGATAAAAGATATAATACGCTTTGGGGTATAAATTAATTGCAAATTCTAATTCTATAGCTAGGCAAAGTGAAGGCAGCATACTGAAACACACGTGACAGTATATTTTCTATATTCTTACATAAAACTTGAAAATGGCAGCCTCTTTGGTGGCTCAGGTTTTAAAGTCTCAGCGCTACTAAGGTATGGCCAGTCACTGTGGCAAGAGTTTGATCCTGGACCAGGGAGCTAACTCAAGACGTGCAGTGGACATCTCTTGTCTCACCCGCTGCTCCCCTCAGCAGTGTATTTCAGTCAATCTGCCTGTTCTTCTCCCCACTCTGTCTCTGATGAATCCTCCCCCACCACCCCACCTCTGGCCTATACCCCAGTTCTTGTATGCGTAAATAAATAAATCTTTTCTTTTAGAAATGCTTAAGATTGGTCACGATTAATGTTAACATATTAAAATGTCACCGGCAAGATACACTCCTCACTCTCCCCAAAATAGGCCAAGAGATATTAAAAAAGAATCACTTGAAACAGCCAAACAATCTCCTTATACAAACTCTCCCGCCACCCCATACATAAGCTGAGGCTCGATGGCATCCTAGTACTTTCGTGTACTACTTAATATTCCTTTCTGCTAGCCATGAGGACTGAAACAACCACATCTCTTGAAGACAGAAAATATATTCCTCAGTTTCTTGCAGAGCACAAAGCCCACAGTGGTATGCCTATGCTCCATTAACAAAGGAACGATCCATATATAAAATTGCAAAGAAATCAACCACACAACAGGTAACACCCCAGTTGTCTCATTGAGCCTCATCTCATCACAGAAACAAATGTGAAACAAATCAGCTAGCAGGTTATGGCTAATACAATTTTTTACATCACACAAATTCTCAGGATTTACAGTGCAATATTCCAAACAGATGATGATGCAGTAGAAAAGACAAAAAAAAAAATCCATCCAAGATCATTCAAAAACCATGCTATTGCTCAAAGGAATTAAGTCTACAAGGAGAGAATATGGTCTACTGATCATAGTCTATTTCTGAAATTGAACTTTTTCCCTCTATCTTCCTAAATCTTAATTGTTTTTCTGCTATCCATGGCTAATAAAAAATATATGCCAGCTAAGAAAGTTGATGTCAGTTGTTATTTATTTGAATTCATTTTTCTGACAGGGCTTTCTATCTATGTCATGTTTTCCCAGAAGATTCAGAGTAGCAAAGCCTCGTGTTCTTTGGATATGACCATTGATTTTTCACCATAGTTTTTACAGACCTTATTGGTGATGACTGGTTAATACAGATGATCCTATGATCAGAAATACGGGCACACACTCAGAAACACATCAGAACACTCTGAGTACATATTCTCACTGACCTTCAGGTTGATATTGTGCTATAATTGTCACCGTCTGTCCAGCCCCCTTTAGTGCTGCAGCAGCTTGTTCATGGGATGCTCCACGGAGATCAATGCCATTGACCTGAAAGGGAGGAAGTCAGAGAATTTTGGCATTTCAGAAGACATACTAGTCCGATGGAAGAAAATAATCTCCCCAAACAGAGTACTTGTCTAAGATGAAATCACATGGCTCACAATCTCTTGTGTATCGACCCAGGCATTTGAGTGTTAACTTGGTGAGTTTGATACTCATGGTAACTTTTAGTTAGCAGACTCATGAGATTTTATCTCATGGTGTTTGCAGCATGGTATGAAACTATTTTGCCTATCCATGTTTACTGGAATTTTGGTGTGTACATTTAATATGCCTCTGTGAGTTTCCTAGAATTCTAGGATAAATAGGAACTTTCAAAATTAGAGGAAAAACAGGGTAATAAAGACAGAGACATGTAATGTACATAGACAAGTACATGCTGACAGGTTCATATATTCTGGTGAGGTTCTGGGGAGGCTGGATGGATTGGGGTTGGCTGCAAGCCAGATCCCTCTGCTTGGTTCTTTGCCTGGTCCTGTTATTCTGAGCTTACATCGACAGCCCTGAGTCTTGTTCCAAAATAAATTTGACTGCCCCATTTCTCATGAACAATTCCAGAATGAATTCTGACAAAATGAAATAAAGAATGCCTGGAATTGATGTTGCTGTTGCTGTTACTAACTCCTGTTTTGGGGCCCATGCCAGAAGAGAAATAGAGCATCAAAAAAACAAGCACAGAATTCTGCCAAGAGGAAAAAATCATTCTGAAGTCAAATTTAATGAGACTCAAAAGCTAAAATCTTTCTTCAATCAATGAAGTTTAAGTCAACACAATATAATTGCTGAATGTTTTCCTGCCACAGGGCTATGTGTTTGTTCTCAAAAGGGGAGATGAGGGGGAAAAAGGGGAACAAGACAGGCCTTTCGGAAGTTTTTCTTTAACTGAACATGTAGTAAATCAAGTTTTCTAAAGTACAGAGTTAGGTTTTTCCAGATGACATTAGAATCCTGTTTCCTTTTACTACAAGGAAAGATGGCTATAGCCCAGGAAAAAGAATGAAAGAACTTATCAGTGTATGTGTAAAATAAAGAATCTTATTTTGTCTCCCATCAGTCCTCTTTCACAATGTATTGGGTGGTGGATGGAGGGCACACTGTGTCTCCCAATCAGCCCTAGGACTATATTTTTCAGTTCTACATTCTGGTCCTCTTCTAATAATTTTATTAAAGTCTTCTTATTCATTTATAATGTTGCCTCCTCTTCCCTGAAGTTCTATGCTGCTGAGGGCCTTACTGAAATCGCTGATTACACAGGAACAGTGGGAAGCACACGAGCCAGTTGGGCCTTTCTGTGATGCTGTGCTGCTCACCAGCTAGGGCTATTTCCCCTCTGAGCTTCAGCTTTCTCCTGGGTTAGAAGGAAGGGACAATTAGGGCCTTTGAGTCTGAAACCCTCTGAACTATGACAGTTCAGAACCACTCCTTCAGAGACAGACATTCAGACTGTTTAGGTACTGATGATCAGAACTGCAATCTGAAGAACTGTTAGAGAGACAGGAAGGGTAATCAGACCTAGAGTCAATTCCTGGGTTCTAGCTCCAGGAAGCTGAATGGATAGATTTCACAGCCCAAATGGTCTACTGTCTCATTAAACATAAGCTAATTTTTTAACTGAAAATTACTCTGTTCTCATGGTAAATTAAGCCAATGTTTCAGAAAGTTATGAAAGGTAAAGCGGAAGTTTCTCACCAGCTCCAAGTCAAAAGTTCAGCAGTGCCCTTGTAAACACATCAAAAATCCGCTATATGCACATTCAGGAGCACAGATTTATCTCTTTGTTTCTTTCTTATATATTTTGCCATATTAACACCTTTCAGCTGAAATCAGTCGGAGCATATGTATACATAAGGCTACATGCTTTTACTTTGCTTTTTGTTTAACAATGTTTCTTGGGCCTATGCCATTTAGCTCTTATCAGTCTATTACTCTACTGGGAATCTAGTATTCCATAGATGTACCAGCATTTTCCCAATGGGATCCATGTTGATATGTTAAGTTGTTTCTAGCTTTTTGTGATTACAAACACTTCGACAAATGTTTGGAAAGGAAAAACTCCTTAGAAGTGGACAACCTAGATCTAAGGATATATGATTTTTTTAAAATTTGCGATTAAACATTTAAAAGTAACTATGCATTCACTAAATAGAAATTAACTGAAAAGGAAGGTCATAATCCCATCACTCAGGTATTGTATTGCCATAAAAAATGAAATCAATATATGTACATAGTGCTTCTACATCAAAATGAAAACAATGCAAAGAGCATAAAAATAGAAGTTTACTCTTATTCTCTCCCCAAGTATTATGCTGGTCATTTCTTGTACTTGTTACCAAATATTTTTGAATAACTGAGCATTAGAATTTACTTTCTGAAATGTTGTAATTCATTTACCATAATATATTATTTTTAAATAAAACATTAATCCTAATTGATAAGATATAATTTGTTCTATGAAATCTTTTTTGTATTCCTGAATAAATCACCTAACATATATATATATGTGTGTGTGTGTCTCTCTCTCTCTCTCTATATATATATATCTATAAATGTGTGCGTCATATATATCTCTCCATATATGTCATATATATGTCTCTCTCTGTGTGTGTATATAATATATATTTATTATATAAAACATATGTTAAAACTGTACACAAGTTTTATCATATTTTACATATTGTCTTATACCTTGACTTTTCCACTTACAAATATCTTAGAGAACTTTTAGCAGCTGCAGAGGATTCTATCACGTAATGCAAAGTAATGTATTTTAACTGTGTATCATTTGTGTAGCTATATTGTTTCAGTATTTTGTTGTTACGAACAAAGCTGTAATAATATCTCTGACAATAAGTTGTTAAATTAAGGGTATGGATGTCAAATTTAGTAGTGATTGATAAATTTCTTCAAAAAATGTAATAGTAATTTAGAGCCCCACAAATAATTGTCTACTTCCTCATGCCCTCAAAAATCTGCACATAACCCAAAATTTGACCTTTGTCATTCTGATAGGTAGATGATTGCATTTTTTACTTTTGCATTTCTTCATTTATGAGGTAAGCTTCCTTTGTATGGACATTGGTTATTTAAATTCATTTGTAGACAAAAAGTTTGTGAACTGATTTTGCCTATTTTTTGTGTGGATGACTTGCTTTAAATTTTTTTTTTGTATATTAAGTATATTTGTTCCCCTCTTAGATAACTACTGCAAATATTCTTATTAGTTTGTTATTAATATTTTATATCATTATATTTTAACTTTTTCCTTGTATGCTATTTCTTGCCAAATAGAAATTTAAAATGTTTACATAATCACATTTATGTATCCTTGAGGTTTGAGCTTTTATCAGCAAACTGCTCAAATATCATTGTCAAAGGTATTAAAAACAGTTCACATCATTGATTTATTTTTCTGATTCAGTCTAAATTCCCTTGAAGCATGGAGTAGATTGAATGTCATTAATTATTACTGAGATTAATAATGGCAATTATTGCTAACATTCACTCAGCATTAAACATAATAAAGGAGATATTTCTATATTACATAATACTCAGGAGTCAGGGATTTTTTTTTTTTTATATAATTAAGAAAACTGAGCTTAGAGAGAACCATTAACTTACTCAAGGTAAAACATTTTGGTGAGGCTAAGAATTTAAAGCAGTTCACTTGAAGGGATTATGCCCAGTGAAATAAGTCAGAAGGAAAAAGAAAAAATACTGGGTGGCCTCACATATAGGAGGGATATAGAAGATCAAGGAAAAAAATAATAATTATATCAACAACGACAACAAAACCACAACAAAAATAAACAAATCAAAGACATGCTGCAGGGAAGAGGGAGGGACTGTGAACAAGGGAGGGAAGGGCAGAGCATAAGGAACTATGGTGATGGCACCGGTGAATTGGTGGTGGAAATTCTATAGGGACAACACCTAGAAAAGAAAGCAAAGATTGTAAGAAAAATAAATAAAAATAATTAAAAATTAAAAAACCTACACATTGCAAAAAAAAAGAATAAAAATTAAAAGTAAACTTTATTTAAACAATGAAAATAAAAGCAGTTCATTTAAAACATCTGAGGATCTATGCCTGTAAGAATCTAGTTCTAAAACTGGTGTTTTAAGGATGTAAGTCAGGTTCCCTCTCTGATAGTAGACAGTTGAGTAGCTGTGGCACACTAGCCAGCTGTGTAGTATTTCCAAGCCACCTGGTTTAGACATATTGGCCCAGCTTGCAATGATGCGGGTCATGTTTTGCTGAAGCGAGATACTTTGGGCTGAGTAGAAAAATTTCATCTATTGCTTCTTTATATGTCCACTGTCACTGGCTCATAGAAAAAATTAATTTCTATTTGCAATAACAGTCATGTTGGTGATAGTAATTTTAGAACTTCTGGTTGATTCAAAAGTTACTTCTTTCAGATGTTAATGTAAAGATGACTAGTTTGCCATATCCAAGGTCAACCTTTATTTGCTTTCAAAAGATAGGCATTAGATTTGCTAATTTGACCAGTAGGGCCCCTCTCCTGGAGCACCAAGAGTGTCCTTGAATAAATGACTCTGTGCTCCAGAAATAGTTATCTATTTCTAAGAAGCATAAAATGGCTGATAATTGGATCAGAGTATTTCAGAAATGGGGAGAGCCTTTGTGATCCTCTTCAACACCTGATGTATATCTTTCAGTTGATTCAATCATAGCATTCTCATACTTTTGTCTGCCAACCTGTTGGCCATTTTTATTTCTCTGATTTAGGTCTTTCTGACTCTGTACACGTGTTTTCTCCCCCTATCTAGACCGTAATTTTTCTTCTTTCACCACTTGGAAAACTTCTCCCAGTGCTTATTGTTTCAGCCTGAACTGACCTGTGTGATGTACTTATGTAGGAATATAGGTAAGAGCTTGTCTTACTGGAATTTGGTCCTGAGCATAGTGCTTTGCACACAATAGGTGCATAATAATTGGAGAAATGAGTGAATTAATAAATGGGTGAGTGAAAAATATATTCTCATTATATTATCCCAAACAAATGGTCATCTAATAATGGCACTGCCTTCACAGTGATAAAGAATCTACCCTCTTTCAGAGAAATCTCTTTCACTTGGGGTCAGTTCTACTGACACAAAAAAAGTCCTTTATGTTGAATCTATATAATTTTACTGATGCTTTCTATTTCTGAGTTCTAGTTCTGTCCTCTGAGAGATCATAGAACATTTCTTCTTATTTATGAATTTTTCTTTTAAATTATCTTCTTTCTAACATTTGAAGACTAATTTCTCTTTTCCAGGTCTCTGTTCCCTTTCTATCCCTTTGCAGCATTCTGTCCAAGTGACCATATGCTTCTGCTTGCATATCTCAATGACAGGAAACTCTCTCCTTTCCTATTCTCTACATTCCATTTTGGGATAACTCTTATGAGTGCTATTTAGAGCCTTTTGATGTTATTTACTACCTCATCATAGACTCAGCTGAGTACATGTGGGGTGAGGTATGGCAATGTGGATGCTCACACATGGCTATTATTCTTAAGTTGCTCCCAGTGCTATATCTAGAGCTAAACACTGTGATGAAAAAATCTGGTTTCTCTAAAATATCTATTTTAGTAATTTACTTTTCCAATTTAATAGAAATGAACTAAAAGTGCACATAACCAATGTCAAGCAATTTACCATTCAGTGGATGACAAGGATGGTAAACACACATTTAAGCACTGGGTGGTAAATATTATCACAAGAAAGGGTCAGAATACTCTGAGACACAGGAAGGGCACTACCACTTTATGAGTAGGTATAAGGAAACTCTTTGGAGGAAGTGACGTCAGAGATGAGACTGGAGGGGCCTCCCTGGTGGTGCATGGGGTTAAGACCCAGTACTATCAAGCTATCACCAGCCACTGCAACAAGAGTTCGATCTCCGGCCAGGGAGGGGACCTGCATGGTGCAGCAGACCTCTCCTGCCTCACTTGCTGCTCCCCTCAGCAGTATATTTGGGTTGATCTGCCTGTTCTGCTCCCCATTATGTCTCTGGTGAATCCTTTTATGGCCTCACACCTCTGGCCTATACCCCGGTTCTTGTACATATAAATAAATCTTAAAAAAAAAATGAGATTGGAATGATTGAGGTGAAGATGTCCATAGGGGGCGTGCCAAGACAGGTAGGCAGATAGGTAGGCGGAGGAGTAAGCAGAATATTCTAAGCAGAGAGGAAGGCACTTATGAGGGTCTGGAGGTGAGGCAGGATCTGGTCCATCTAAAGAAAGAAAGTAGTTGTTACTGAAGGGCCGAGTGGTGAGAAGACATTTAGAAAGAGGTGAAAGACGAGGCAGGAGAAATGAGGGTGATGAGGGTGATGATATGGTGGTGGTGACAGCTGACAAGTGCGTAGCATGTGTGGCAGGACAAATTAAGCATTTCCTATATATCAATTGCTTTAACTGTCTATGAAATAAGAACCCCAAACACCCATTTTACAGAAGAGGCAAGTGGGGCACAGGCAGACTAAAAAACTTATCCAAGCTTTAAATGGTAACATACAACAAAGCCAGGAATTACTTCAGGCAATCTGGTTTGAGCGTCTGTATTCTTTTTTTTTTAATTTATTTATTTATGCATACAAGAACTAGAGTACAGGTCACAGATGTGGGGGGTGAGAGGATCCACCAAAGACAGAGTGGGGGTCAGAACAGATGGATCTACTGAAATACACTGCAGAGGGGAGCAGTAGGCGAGGCAGGAGAGGTCTGCTGCGCCATGTGGGTCCCCTCCCTGGCTGGCAGCAGGGATCGAACTCTTGCTGCAGTGGCTGAGGTTTTCTTACAGTGCATTGCTTAACCCACTGCGCCACCAGGGAGGCCTGTGTCTGTATTCTTAACCAAAATATATTTTACCTAGTAGTACAGGAACTAACAAGTAGTACTGGAGAATTTGGAGCTATTCTGACTGCTAAGGGGAGCTATTTCCCAGCTTAGAATTGAGAAATAACACATTTTAACCCTGACTCTTGTTCCTTAGCATTGCTTACAGTTAGAGAATGGAGAGACCACATGGGAAGGATGTGATATTTTCAGCTTCCATAGGAGCCTCCCAAGATGTGTTCATTTTTTGGGAATACTTCTCAAAAGGCCATTACCACTATTGGCTGCTGAGGTTTTCCACCCCAGCTCCTGTTGCTTACTCAGAAAACTGTGTTATGAGAACACTGGATTTAGGCTCCAGCAGGACAAAATTAAAATCTCTGTCCCATCATTTATCTGTTCCTTGACTTTGGAAAATTACTTCTCCTTTGATCTTCAGTTTCTCATAAACAATAAAATATTAACTCTTTTTTTAATCCTAGGTTGTTGTCAGCATGATTATAGATAATGGGGATAAAGGATGTAACATAATACTTGGCATGCTGAGTAGGTACTCAATAAATGGTTGCTATTTGTATTATAGCATACCCATAAGCGATGAAGCCAGGACATTAAAATGGCTTTTATCAGCAAAAATGAAACAAAATAATAGATGCAGTAAACATTGTCTTGGAATAACTGTAGCTAAGAATTACAAGTTAAACTGAATTATTAAGTATGGAAAAAATACAATGACCCAGTGGGAAAGGGCTAGATAATTGGCACCAGATTTCAATTAAAATCAGTCAGGTACAGAACACAACACTGCTCTGTGCAAATTATTTCACAGTTGGGGGTCTGGTTGCAATGTATTAGGGGCCCACAGAAAGTGGGCAGAATTCTGTATATTTCTACTTAATTCAGAGAAACTAGGGGTAGTAAGACAAGTAGTTTTATTACCAGTAAGTTAAATAACTATAGAAGGCTTAATTTTTACCCTGTATGTGGGGAGGAAATCTATCTTCCTTTTCCTTAAATGATGTGAGACAGTGAGGTTGATTTTGGTGCTCAGTTGCTATCTCTGCCACTAATTTATTCAATCAGTCAATGATCAGCTCAGGAAAATGAAGGCATGGATTCATCTCTAGGGCTAGCTGTGGTTTGAAATTCTATGATTTCAATGACTTAAAAATAGCATCTCCAAAGTGTTTTATAATGAGTAATCTGTTTTCCCATGTTGCATGCTTATTGAACAAGGTGAGAACTAAACAAACAAGAAGAACATTCACATGTATTCAGTGGTTCTTATCTCATATTTATGAGGGAGGGGAGAAAACTGTAAGTTTTCCATTTAATTTTGTTGTTTTTTTTTAAGACTTTTTATTTTTTTTTAAAGATTTATTTATTTATATATACAAACACTGGGGTATATGCCAGAGGTGCAGGGAGGTGAGAGAGTCCACCAACAGAGCAGGGGGTTAGAACAGGCAGATGAACTGAAACACACTGCTGAGGGGAACAGCGGGCCAGGCAGGAGAGGTCTGCTGGGCCATGTGGGTCACCTCCTTGGCTGCAGGGATCAAACTCATGCTGCAGTGGCTGCAGTTGCTTCATAGTGTGGTGCTTAACCCACTGCGCCACCAGGGAGGGCCCATTCCATTTAATTTTGAACTGTGAACAGGTTGGGGTGAGTAGCACAGAGCATGGAAAGAACGAAAAATGGTGTTAACAGATGTGAACCTGGAATGTCAGGTTGGTAAGTTTTATCAGTAAATTGCCAGGACGGATTTTTCAGAGACATTTAATGCAATTTGACTCGTATTTGGGGGAGGGTAACTATGGCAACAGTGAAAGTTGGAGTTGAAGAACTATGTGACCAAAAATAGGATAACCAGATGGGAGACTATTGCGATATTACAAATGGTAGATGATGGAGCTCTGAATTAGAAGAGAGAATGGAATTGAGGGTGAGAAATGGGACATAGACATGAGAGAATGCAAAGGAAAGATTTACATGCCAATTCTCCTTAAATACTTCTGGGAACAACTGAGTTTAGATTATATACCTAGTATTGAATGGATTTGAATGAGATGAGAAAGGTGATCAGAGTGATGATTATACTATTAATCAGGAAGGGAACACAAGGTGGAATGTGAGCTTGAATGAGAGGATAATGTACTCTGTTTTACACAGTTGAATTTGCTGTGGTTATTGGAATTCTATAATTTTGTAGGCAGTTGGAAAATACCTGGGGCTTGGAGAAGTGGTTAATGTTGGTAATCAATTTAGTCTTGAATTCAGCAGAACCAAGAAGTACTAGGGTTCCAGGCACTGAAAAAAGGAATCATGGTACCTTGGACAGCACTGTCCTAGGTGTTAGAAATCCTGTTTCAGGCTAATCCTCAGGTTAGCTAATTTGACTTTAGGAAGTTATTTTACTTCTCTGGGCCTCAGTTTCATTCATCTAGGAAGAGATCCTCATGCTAAATCTCTGTGGTCCCAGACAGTGCTTAATAAACAGATGTTCAATATGTATTTTGTTGACAAGTTGGGGAAAACATTTCATTCAGCATTAAACTTTTCAAACACCCTCTAGTATATCTTAGAGTGAATGAACTATAAATTCCATTTGAAGTAGAAATTACTAATTATGTTCCTTTCTCCTACTGGAAGCTGTTGCACTTGGTGGAGAGTGATAACATTCCTGACAGCAGCTGTATGAGCGCTCAAGACCAGAATCTTGGTGTAGAGGCAAAATGAAAACTTGATAGTAAGTATTTATATGCCTTAGCAGTTAAAATTAACATCCTTTTTAAATTTGGCTTGCTGATGCAAAAATGAATAAACTTTAAAAAAAAAGTTTAAAAATGTTTTTGTTTACCCCAACATTTATAAAGGACTGATTATTTTAGAGCTGCTGTATGAAAATATCAAGGTAAAATTTGTCCATTTAAACCCAACTCACTACAGGCCAAAGCTCAGTGACTGATTTTTAGGATTAATGTGTTTTGCATACAAAGGCACTATCTGTATAAGACTATATATGCAAAAATAATTGAAATCTTATAAAATATGGTTTAGATATGGTACTAGCTAGCATCTTCAACTCTTACTTCTCTTTCAACTCTAGACTTGAAATTCCATCTGCTTACTCCAAGGTATATCTCCAGAGGGATGTCAAAGGCTTTCAAATGCATCATGTTCAAAATTAAAGTGTTAATTTTATACTGTCTGTTTCTGGGGATTTTACCCACTTTCAGCAGATAATAGAACTGTCCTCTACCATTTATAGCACATAGTTAACCTAGAGTCCAACCTCAATGCTCTTTCCTACCCACCTACCCATATAATCTATGAGCATGTCTGTTTAGCTCCAAGCTGTATTTCAATTCTACCCACTTTTCTTCAATTACACCCCTAACATCCTTGGCCAATTCATCATTTCTCCCAGGGATACTGCAGTAGACTCTTGACATGGCTCCCCATTCTCATTCTGTTTCTTTCCTCCTCTATGCATTTTCTACCTAACAGTCAGAAGACCTTTTCAAAACATATATCAAATCATTCTCTCCTTTTGTTTTTCCATTGGCTTTTTCAAATAAACTGAATGCCTCCTTGACCTTGACTGGTCTTTCTGATTCCATATCATTCCATTCTGGCTCCTCACTCCTTTAGAGGCACAGCAGTTTTCCTTCAGTTTCATCTACGTTTAGGTTCCCTCCAACTTTAGGGTACTTATGTCAGTTTTATTTCTCACTAGAAGGCTCCTCCTTAGCTCTTCTCATATTTGATGCCTTATTTTCTTAAGTCTGAGATCAGACCAGTTCCTCAGAGAGCTCTTTGCTGATTAGTTATTTAAAGTAGCTGTCCAGACTCTCTGAAACATTCTGTTTTAATTTCTCACACAAGTCAGGACCATGTGATATTTTGCTTATCATGTCACCCACTCCAAGTTTCCCAATAAATATGGACTTTCTGTCACGTTCATACATGTCTAACATCTAGAACACTATGTAGACACTTAGTAATGTATTTTGCATTAATAGATGATTATACCTATTAGATGACATAATTTTATTTAAATCATTAAAATTTAGTTGACAACTTATACAAAATTTTAAAACCTATATAACCTATACAATAGGTATTTGCTAGCTATAGTAAGTCAGTTTCTAAACATTTTCAGAAGGAATTTGTCATCTAGGGGGAGAATGATTGGTTAAACTGGACTTACTGAATCAGAATCCTTGAGGGTAGGGCCAAAGATCTTAGCTCTTTGGTGACTAATGATCTTTAGTACATGTGGGTACCTCTCAAGGAAGTATAACTCATCTTTCTCCTATGCAATATTTAGGCAATATTTGGTTTCATGCTCCAGTTATGCTATGACTTTGTTGATTTACAAATGCTGATCATTTGGGACTTTAGCACCAATGAGGACTTTGCAGAATGGCTCATGAACTTCTTGTAAGATACACTTTGTAAGGGAATACATGCAAAAGAAAATAGAGACCTGCAGAACCCATGGCAGACACACTCCTCAGGTTAGGACTCTTACCACACCAGCTTTGTGTGCTTGGCTCTGTTGATTTATAAGCATCGCTAGAACTGGTAAAGTGATAGGTATTATGGTAGAGGTATCCTTGAACAAGCCCATTCCATGTCATAATGTGTTGGAAAGCACAGTTGCTCAGGAACCACCCACCTCCTGAGTTTAAAACTGCTTAGACAAAGGGAAAATTCTGGGGCAGGAGGTTATGTTCCTGTCTTGCTTCACATTTCACCCTCCAAGTCCTCCATCTTGGGCTGGGATGTGTGTCTGCTTTTGGTGTGATGGATCCCTTAAGTCAGTGTTAAATTTGAAGGTGAGCTTTCACCTTGATAGATGGTAGTAATAAAAACAACCTCCTGAGTTTGCTCACCATAATCTTTTGAAATCCTTGGACTGATTACAAATGTTTTATTTTTTTTAAACTTAGTTTTCCAAGGCTTAAGGGTTTTTGATATTAGAACATTACTAAATTGAATCTTTTAAAAATAACATCAATATGGAGTTGACTGGCTAAACTGTGAAATATAACAGAATATTACGTGGTCTTAAAAATTATATACAAGTTAATTGTTTTACACTGAAAATATTCATAATATATTGCAAAATTAAAGGAAAACAAGTCACAAAACAATATATCTCTCTCTCACATGTATACACACACACACACATGCACACATACCACCTCACTTGTTAAAAATAAAAAAGGATATATGATCCAATAGAGAAATCCTGAAAGATTATAGAACCAGATAGTATGAGGTTTTAAAAAGTTTTAAAAGGGAGAAATGCTGATGAAAGAAAGAACTCCATTTAATTTTTAGATTTTAATAGTGTCTGAATAATTTTTAGGTGACCATGTATTACCATAACGATATAAAGTTATATATTTTAACCACTGAATTTGAGATTTGTTTACCTGAATAAAAAGGAATGCTAAAGCAAATTAAAAATGCAGTGTGTAGAAATGTTGAGTAAATTTGAATAAACAGAATTTTCAAACATTCATGAATCTACTCAGTAGACTGACTGAGTGCCTTCTGTATGTCATCATTGTGCTCAGCTTTGGGGATGCATTAGTGTGGGAAGCAATGACTCTGCTCTCAGTGACTCAGAACCTGACAATAGTTCTTTTTTTTTTTTAAGATTTATTTATGTATGCATACAAGAGCTGGGGTACAGGCCAGAGTCGCGGGAGGTGAGAGGATTCACCAGACAGAGCGGGGATCAGAACAGGCAGATCGACTGAAACACACTGCTGAGAGCAGCAGCGGGCGAGGCAGGAGAGGTCTGCTGTGCCATGTGGGTCCCCTCCCTGGCCGGCGGCAGGGATTGAACTCTTGCTGCAGTGACTGCGGTTTGCTTCATAGTGCGTTGCTTAACCCTCTGCGCCACCAGGGAGGCCCAGAATCTGACAATAGTTCTTAACTGGCCATGGAAATGTGGAGCAGAGGAATGTCTTGTTGTTATTACTGTTCGAAAATGCCAGTTCGGTGTCAGCGTTGGCTTTAATTGTATAAGGTCCAGGCATGTTAAATGCCTGGAAAGTGTGATAGAAAAGAAAAATTGTTCTTCCCAAAATGCAATACTACCTGCAATAGAAAATAATAGACGAACACCATTTTTCACATAAGTATGCTAATTGCAAATGAACCTAATAGTGATTGTAATGTAGGTGAAAAGGGTTCTTGATTTTTTTCCTCCATGAATAATTGACCCTGTTCATAGTCATTAAAATCAATTTTAAAGAAGGGGGAAAGCACTCCCAAGAGACACACCTGTCAAATGGTACATTCCTAATGCATCTGAAAGGCTTCAGGAGGAATGAGGTGCTAATGTGATTATCTTGGTTAAAATCCATTAAGACTGGCCTCCCTGGTGGTGCAGTGGGTTACGCAATGCACTATAAAGCAAACCACAGCCACCGCAGCACAGGTTCGATTCCTGCTGCCCTCCAGGGAGGGGACCCACATGGCGCAGCAGACCTCTCCTGCCTCACCCACTGCTCCCCTCAGCAGTGTGTTTCAGTTAGTCTGCCTGTTCTGCTCCCCACTATGTCTGGTGAATCCTCTCACCTCCCTGGACTCTGGCCTGTACCCTAGCTCTTATATGCATAAATAGACAAATCTTGAAAAAAAATCCATTAAGACAAAATCAGACTCTTGCTACTGGAGGTTGGACTCACCTGACACAGTTTCACCATAGTTCTTGTGTTTAGACTTATGTGTCTCTTGATCCTTATTATGCATAATTACTTTTAGCATTTTTCTTATTTATTCCTCACCTAAAAATAAGGTAATCAAATCACTGACTAAAAGCTCCCAGGAAACAGGTTTTCTGAGTTCAGACAAACGATAAGGATTTAGAAATCCTCTTTCCATTCCCTCATTAGACAAATAGAGGGGAAGATATCTGAAGCGATACAAATACTCAAAATTGATCAATCTTCACCACTATTACTGAAAATGTTATATATCAATCTATATCGATATAGCAATAATTTCCCTTCCAAATATTGCTTATTTTTGGTTTTTTTCTTTTCTAACTTACTACGATAGCCCCAAATCTTGACATAGACTATTGTAGCAGATTGTCACAGCTGTTTACTTTGAAAAATTCCAAGCTGTAGAACAACTGGAAAACAGTACAAAGAAAATTGATAAATTTTCATCAAGAGTCAACAGTTCTAGTAATTCGCCACATTTATTCTTCATTTCTCCCTCTTCTTTCTCTGCTTACCTGTCTGTCTCAATATCTATCTACTTATATCTATCCATCCATCCATTTTCCCACCCATCCACCTACTTATTTATCTACCCACCCACCTACCTACCTATGTACCTATTAGTCCATCAGTCCATCCATCCATTTACCTGCTCTTTTACCTACCACCAACCCACCTACCTAACATTCTAGTACAGAAAAGACACACATAATTTGTTTCTGAAGCATTGAAAGTATGCAGCAGATATCATGCCACATACAGCACCACCTCAGTGAACAGATTATTTCTATATAGTCATGATACTATTATTATAACAAAAAAAGCTAACAATTCTATATCATTCAATAGTCTACTGACTCAAATTTCCTCAATTTTCTTCAAAGTGTCTTTTATAGATATTTTTCTTCAATCCAGGAGCTAATCAAGGTTTGCTCATTGCATTTGGTTGCCATATGTTTTTAATCATATTCAACTTAGAAAATTACTTTCTTTTTTCAAATGACATTGATTTTTTTTCTTTCATATTTTTAGGAATTGAGACCAGATCTATATAGACTGCTCTATATTCTGGATTTGCTTAAGTTTCTTCGTGATGAACATTTAGCAAAATCCCAGTCAGAAATGAGTAATTCTTACTGTTTTAGAGAACCCTAACTGTAAGGCTGTCACACTACTGTGATGCATTAAACGTTGGTCAAGTGTTTGAGGGCCACCAGATGTATTCATTCTGAAGGCATCTTCCCCCTATGTAAATAACAAACCTGAGAATATTTGAGACCATGAAAATACCCTTTTTTTCCCAATAAAATTTCATTTTTCCCCTTTTCTCTCTTTAACATCTATTGGTTATGCTTGCTTAAAACAGTTATTTTTACTGAGGGTTAGAAAATGGTAATTTTCTTTTTTTTTGAATATTTTTTTCTTTTCTTTAATTAATTACATTTGACATCATTTGTATTCCTCAGGGAGTACCCACCAATTATTCTGTGTAGAATGTTCCCTTTATATTCTCTCTATCTGAGAATATCATTATGCATCTTAAAATATCAAGATATACCTCATGATTGTGCAGTAAGTATTCAGTTCATCTGTTAGCTGTTTGCCAGTCTCCATCTCTGTCCCATACTGTCTCTACCTTTTTTACTCCCACCCCTTTGAAAGTCTTGTATATCATGGTCAATCTAGTTTTCTCTAAATATTGCTTTTCACATTTTACACGATACTTTGCTTCTCACTGATTGTGTTATATGCAAGTTTCTTATCATCATTTTTAAAGCCTTTCATTATCTGATTTTTACCTCCTCCTTCTCTAGTCTCTTAAGTCTATAAATTTCTGTGATGTGAGGGCACCGTCAAGGTGACCTTGTCTTTCCTCCCCTCTTATAGGTGAGGAGCCTCAGGCTCCTCAGGGAGTACTCAGTTTATTTGTGGCAGAGTCTAAATGAGAATGCCAGCATTCTGCCCACTATGCTATACATCTCTTAAGCAAATCTTGTGCTAAAGCCAGAATCTTCATGCATGTTCTTATTCCAATGTTTTTCCTATGGCTACTTTCCTCTTTGTCCTACTTCCTGTTTCTCATTATTGCTGCAGCCTTGATCTACTTTCATGTCCAGGTCAAGCTGTACTTTCCCAGACATCCCTTTCATGGCCTCTGGTACTCGCTAGGCCATGTCTCAGAGCCCGCTAACATTATACGAATTTTTTCCCATCTTTATTTTTATTCTCAAGGTATATAAATAACCTATGCCTTAATGTATGACTGCAATTCAAGCTAATTTTAAATAATTTAAATAATACAGAAGAACACAAGAAAATGGAATATCTCCTTTCTATTCAAAACTTCATGTAATCACTGATAATAAACTGAATATATGAATTTCATATTTTTTTCAAACATCTAGAAGCTGTATTATCAGCTAATTTTCTTTGGGGGAGTGTAAGTTAGACCTATATCTAGACTATATCATACATACATACATATACATACACACATATATTTTTCAAACTCACATCTAATTATTTCCATATATAGTTACTATTTTAAAAGTAGATCATGCCATAGTTTTCTGTAATTTGTTTTTCTTTTCCACTGAAATTATCCTTTTATTAATAAATGTTACCAACTAGAATATGAGTCTCATAAAGGCAGTCCCAGTCATTGTTTTAGTCTTTTTGTATTCTCAGGATGTGGCACATCTCCCTTCCTCATAAATTATTATTTAGGGTGATGATAATTACATTTATTTGATGAATCTCTTCCCCTACTCTGAAGAGGCCTTAAATTTCACAAAGTTCCTCTAAAGATGCATTATTATACAGCTTACTAAATATTTGGTGGCTAATTCCAGCGATTAATAAAGAAAAAAAGAGAAATTCAAAGATGAAACAAAGAGAGATCTGATCTGAAGATAGGGGTGTTCCTGAGAAAACAGGCAACCTGCTCTCACTAACAGGTGGAGGTTTGAGTGCAGGAGCTGCCTTGGTGACTGGCCTCTTGGGAAGCGTTCGCTGGGCTGCACGTATGTAAGTACCAATGACCAGAGTCTGTGATTTTATGATCTTTCTTCTGGATGTTAAGAGAACCAGAAGAAACAAAAGAAATAGTTTAAAATTCTTCTGGGGAAAAAAAAAAAATCAAACAGTGAGGAAAAGAGGACTTCCTTTGATATTACTTGTCTTTTATAACTTTCTTTATACTCTTCAGCATATTACAGGATGTATCAAAGCAGTCAAGACTGTATGCAGTATTTTACCTTCAACCCCAATTGAATATTGTAAGTATCTGAAATTTTTCTATTTACATTCAGGGAGGTTTTTCGGTCATTTAAATCTCTTCTAATTCCTAACCCATTCCCTCCTTCCAGCCCTCCCGGTTTAGTGCACAGATCTCTGCTCCCTATAGAAAACAACTCCCCGGTGAAGGCTGAGTTTCCATGGTTAGTTGCCAGAGCTCCAAATGTGAATATAGCCTAAATGCCACCACCCTTAGAGAGAAGAGCATCAAGAAATCAAGTTCCACTGCTACTGTTCAGTTCCTAGCACAAAGGAGCTAATACATTTTTTTGAGTAAAAAAGTAAGCTAAGAGAGAGAAGAAATCTGATGAAAATGAAAACTTCTAATTGTCAGTGACCAGAAAATAAAATGTGAAATGAAGACTGTTACTAATAAAGACAACACTATAAATAGTAATGGAATGCTGAGCAAGAAGTACTGTGCTGGGCATGTCATGGGCAATCCTTTCAAGATTTTTGCCAAGACCCAATCCCGCTCCTAGGAATCTACCCAAAGGACACAAAAACACTGATCCAAAGGAGCACCTGTACTCCTGTGTTTATCACAGCACTATTTGTAATTGGTAAGACTTGGAAACAACCCAAAAGCCCAAAAGTAGAGGACTGGATCAAGAAGATGTGGTACATATACACAATGGAATATTATTCAGCAATCAGAAATGAGAAACTAGNNNNATTTATAGAAACATGGATGGAACTAGAAGGAATTATACTCAGTGAAACAAGTCAGAAGGCAAGAGAAAAATATCGGATGGCTTCACTATTAGGAGGAATAGTGCACCGGTGAAATGGTGGTGGGTACTCCCTGGGGACTACAAATGATGTCAAATATAATTAATAAATAAAAAAATAAAAAAGAAAATGGAGTAAAGTTGCTTCCATAAATATATACTAATTTTATAGTATATTTGTCAAATTTGCATATATTATAAACCTCTTCATCAAAAGATACAATAAAAATAAAAAGATGTATATAACCAATATATAACATCTAAAAAAAAATAAAGATCTTTGCCAAGACGAAATTTTAGAGTGAGGAAACTGAGGCAAAGAGAGATTAAAAGCTTCTAAACTAGCAGTACTGGGATAAAACCGCTGGTCTGTGGGCCACACAGGCTGTGTCCTTTGTCTGCCCTCTTCTCGGCCCTCCTCCTAAGAACTGGCAGCCTCCCACCTCAGGTCTGCAAAAGTACTGACATCTGCCTTTGTCCGTACACACTGCTGAGTCAGCTCCAACCCTGCCCCAACTCACACACTTCCCTGTCACAGAGCTATCATAAAAAGGATGCCTTCTAACAGCAGCTCCAGCAACTGCTAGAGTCTGTCATCACTCTGCATCATTTTGCCTTTCCTTTTCTACAAAGTTTCCTGGAGGGGCATTGCTCTTCAAGCCCCAATTGGTGAGTGCAGGGGTCAGCTTCCCGCAGCAGCTCCCCACATTGTACAGGAACTAAACAGACTCCCAGAGCATTGTAGGTAATGTCAAACCATTTTATTTTATTATTTTATTTTATTCCTTCCATCCAATGCATTTCTTGAACTGAACTTCACTCTATACACAGTTCCATGAAAGGCTGGCTGCAGGCGCTGACAGCTGCAGGCTCTGCTAAATCTAGTGCTGATAAGCATTCAGTCCTTAAGGGCAGGGGCAGGGGCAGTGGTTGACTAAAAAAAAGAAGTAGCATCAGAAGCTGCTTGAAATCTGGACCTGGAACTCTTAAGCTCTATCTAGTGTACAAACTCCATGTAATTCCAGATTCTTTTTTTGCCTGTTCAGGTTTTTTTTTTGTTAACAGACTGTGTGTGTGTATTTATATCATTGTTCATTTTTGTACGTTGTTTGCTTTCTCCTCTCAGGTGCAGTCCCCATGGAATTGCCAGCACCAACTCACCCATACACTATTGCCCGTTCCTCTATCTTTTCCCTTCTACCTTGTAGCACTGCATGCAGCATCCTCTTGCATAGCTCTCCCTTTTGCCAAACACCTACCCACAAGGAAAAGTTACCACATACACTGCCCTACAAAGGTGGGATCCTTTGATTCTCCCAGTTTCCCTCTTCTACCTCTTTCCCCTGACTTCCCTCCCTTCCCTTCAGGGTCTCACCTCTGTGATCCTTTCCTGATCTCTCTGCTTCTTGTCTGACTATATTCTCTTTGCTTCCCCTTTTATAACTTTCCTCTGTGACTGTCTATTCCCTCCCCCTGCTCTGATCTCACCTTTCTTCTACCCCCTCTCTTCAGCAAATTTGCCTGGACTTTCTTGCTACATCATCTTTTCTCTTTGGCTGATTTCTCCTGCTGTGTTAAGAGAATAGCCTACCACTTACTGTGTTTACCACTAACATAGTTTCTGGAATTGTGTTTCCCTTTTGATGTCCAAACTGACTTGCTAAGAGACCCTGTAATTATGTTAGTAAAAGAGTTTTCACATTTCATCATTATTACAACTAAAACATCAGATTAGCTGTCAAATACAGAAAAATCAGGAGTTTGCTTTCTAATTGAAATAACAAAATTGTCTGTGCCTGCATTTTGCAATGCTGTACCAGACTATTTTTTACATTTAATGGTCTACGACTTTCAGGGAAGCCTGAAATAAGTTTTTTTTTTTTTTTTTAATGTCAGGCATGGATAAACTCCATGGATTTTTAGAGTTCTGGGGCTGCTGTAAAGCAATTTTATTAGGAACTCCCATTTAAAAAAATTTTTTTAAAGATCTATTCACTCATTCATTCATTCATCCATTCAAGCACTGGATACAGGCCAGAGGTGTGTGTGTGTGTGTGGGAGGGGGTGGTGGTGAGACGATTCACCAGAGACAGACAAGGACCAGAACAGGCAGATTAACTGAAACTTGTCCCAGGCAGGAGGCAGGGATCGAACTCATGCCACAGTGGCTGTGGTCTCACTCACAGTGCGTTACTTAACCCATTCTTATTAGGGAGGCCCCTAGTAAGAAACTTCTTACTGAATGTTTAACTTCCCTCTTAACATTGTCATTACAAGCTGAATGTGGAGCTTGTGATGACAATTTTATTACAATGTGGAGTCTCCAACTTGAAATCCGTTTGTGCACCAGCCAGTCAATTGTAGTTCAACCGGGGATTTCTAGGCGTGGTTCAAGACTTACATCACTTCCGTTAACATCCCTTTCTTGTTCATGATTTACTGACCATTCTCTCTTAAGTCTTTATAACATCACTGTGTTGATACAGTTTTAGCATGGGCCTCAGATATAAAATAAAGTCGAAGAAGCACTTAGGGGAAAAGTTACAGGGGAGACACGTGAAATAACTGACTGAAAACCGTGAGTATTAGATAGCAGATGATGATGCCTGAGTACCACCCTTTTGTAGGGACTGCATCACATCTAGATACTGCCTCTAAGTGAGGTATAGTGAAAAACCCGGTGAAACAGGAAAACTAACTTAAGCTGAATAAAAGGTAAAATAAATGTTCACAAAAAACATAAGTCACTAAGAAAAAATATGTAAAATTGTACAATGTGTTTTTTAGGATAATGTGTGCAAAAGCATCAGTTGGACATGAAATTTCCCAATTTTTCCTGGCTTGTGAGTGGTCTGAACCCTCTGAACCCTCTTCATAAACTATAAACTGTGGGTATAACCTTTTCCCAAAATTTTAGGAGTAACACATCTGTGAGGATGCTCTGGGTACGAGAGTGAAAAGAGCCCAAATTAGTGTGTACCATGCAAAACTGCCAATGTTTGATTTGATCAGCAAGACATGGACATTTATCTTCAAACTAATACCACTACCGCTACCACTACAAGCAAATTAAATTTTGTACTTTTGAATGTAAATGGTATGCATAATTAAAAATAAGTTTGGGGTTATTGGCTGGTTGAACACCTGTTTAATATGCAAAATTCAAGTCATTTGCTTTTTCAAATGCAAAAGATTTATATGATCTGAAGAGAAACCAGATTATAAATCATTTGCTTTTTAGATTAAGAAAGGAATGGAAAAATAAATCTGCCTCATTTTTTTTTTTCCCTAGGGTAGTTTTAGCAGGTTTGAATTTGAGTTTGGTCTTATAAAAATGTCAGCCTCAGGCAACTGGAGAAAGGGCATTAAAATCCATATTTATTGCTGGCCAGTAAGGAAGAGAGCAAATCTTTGACTATTTTAATAGAACTACAATGATTGTCAACTAATGAGCTGAAACGTTTGTTCCGATTGTGACATATCACTGAGCATATTAGAGGAAATCAGCATATCAGAAAGAAAAAAAAAACTTTTTTTTTTGCTATCTATGTGGGAGGTAGAGGATTGGGAGTGCGTAGGAGAAGTGTGAGAGGAGATGTGGGAGAAAAAGTGTTTAAAATGTTCAAAGGAAACTAAAATGAAGTCAGGAAAATGTACACTGGGATACAGATTTCCAAAAGGCGCTATTGAGACAAGTTCCCCTATGTGGCCAACAGCACTCTTGATTAGTGACTTCTGAACTCCCATCTGTCTTTGTACTGGACTGGGAACATTCCATTTTCTCAGCAGCCACATTCATATGGCTGCTCTTACGTTGGGGAATCCAATTCAAATTCCACTTCTATGAAATTCTCCCTGGCAAGTACAGGGCACTTATTTCTTGTAGTTTTAACACTAAAGCAAAGTGCTTCCATTTCGTTCAACTCTGTCTTCCCAGGTGTTTTGTAATGGCTTGTATTCATGTTTAGCAGGAATTTTCAGGTTAAGAAATATATTTGTGCATCTCACATGGACTCAAGATCACTTGTTTTTTAGTTATTGAATTTTAGTTATTGAATTCCTGCAATGTGTCAGAGGATGTGCCATATAAAAATAAGACTGGGTTTCTGCTGTGGGACCCAAGTCTTGTGAGCTTTGAAATGTAAAAGAGGGATGTAATACTGCCACTATTTTTTTTTGAAATTATTTCCTCATAGGGCTTATTAGACTCCTATTCCACCATTTGAGATTCACTGTTTTGTTGTTAAACTTGTTATACTTACTACTAAATGTTTTATATAGTTGGGATAACACTTTGCCTTTTTCCTGCCATCCTACCTCAGTGTAAATTGCTTCATTCAAGAAACAGATGAATATATTCATCTATTTCTTTTTAAAAAAAAAATGTATATATTTTTTAAAGATTTATTTTACTTATACATACAAGAACTGGGGTACAGGCCAGAGGTGTGTGTGTGTGTGTGTGTGTGTGATAGGATTCACAAGGCAGATCAGCTGAAACACAGTGCTGAGGGAAGCAGCAGGTGAGTCAGGAGAGGTCTGCTGTGCCATGTGGGTCACCTCCCTGGCCAGGGGCAGGTATCAAACTCATGTGCAGTGGCTGTAGTTTGCTTCATAGTGCATTGCTTAACTCACTGTGCCACTGGGGAGGCCCTATTCATCTATTTCTTGAAACACAAAGAGGTAAAGTAAATTCCCCAAGATGACAATTAAAGTCAATTGTCTAAGTTCACAACGCTAAACATCAGAGTCAAGATCCAGACCCATTTTTTTGTTTGTTTGTTTGTACACACATTTCTGTTTTGCATTTTTGAGGTAGTTACAATCCTTGAAAAATATTATATAAATGAACATAGATATCAGTCAACCACAACAAAATAAATAGTGTGCACTTAAAATATTCAAATTTTGTCTCTTGGGCCCGCCCTGGTGGTGCAATGGTTAGGCAATGCACTATGAAGCAAACCGCAACTACTGCAGCACGAGTTCAATCCCTGCCTCTGGCTGGCCAGGGAGAGGACCCACATGGCATGGCAGATGTCTCCTGCCTTGTGCGCTGCTCCCCTCAGCAGTGTATTTCAGTCATATCTGCCTGTTCTGTTCCCCACTCTGTCTCTGGTGGATCCTCTTACCCCCTACACTTCTGGCCTATACCCCAGTTCTTGTATGCATAAAAAAATAAAACTTTAAAAAGAAAACCAAAACAAATTTTGTCTCTCATTTCCCATTTAGAATAAAAAATTTATGTAACATAATAAATACCTACATCATAGGTTATTTTGGGACAAATAACATATATCTGACAAGTGCCAGTACAACAAAAGTACCACAAACACTTTTATTGTTGTGATCACCTATAAATTGTGAAAAATTCATCCACTGTTTGGATGCTAAATAAAAGTCCTGAATGGTAAATGAAGAGGAAATTCATTTACTCAGTTTCCAATTTCCAGCTTAGAGTTCGCAAGTGCATTTTAAGTATAGTCCCATAACTACTATCTCATCTTTGATAACTACAAAATGGTAGCTTTCCACAACTTTACAGCTTGAGCTCCTCCTGAATTTCCCTGTATTTATGTGTTAATTCAAACAGGCCTCCTCTTCAGCATTCAACTTTTCCTTTTTGAGCTTGGTAATGGCACTCTCTCCCAAGATACAAGGAACAATCTCAGGATACAAGCCTCAATGACTTTATAAAGGTCCTTAAGTTTGGTGGAAACTGGGAGTACTCTTCTAAGATTCTCCAAAATACTTTGTGTTAAATCAGCTACAGATAGGTCTAAGGAGAAAAGTCGTTCATTTTAATAATCTCATAGGGGTACCTCCCTGGTAGTGCAGGGGTTAAAGTTTCAGCACTGTGATGCTATCACCAGCCACTGCAGCAAGAGTTCAATCCCATCAAGGATCTAATACAACACACATGGCACAACAGACCTATCCTGTCCCATTGCTCCCCTCAGCAGTGTATTTCAGTAGCTCTGTCTATTACACGCCGTTCTCTGTCTCTAGTGAATCCTCTCATTACCCCCCTCTACCTCCGCATCTCAGGTCTACACCCCATTTGCTGTATGCATAACTAATAAAAATAAATCTCTAAAAATATAATCTCATAAGCACTAATGATCACTTCCATGTGGATATTTTTCCACGACTCAGAATCTCTATAGATTCTAAACTTGAGTTGAGATCCTCTGGGAACACCAGTAACACTAAGTTTCCATGCCCTTCAAAAACTCATCCATGACAGCTATCAGAATGGGTACCAAGCTTTGGCCCAATTAAGAAATGGAAACGGATGGTATCCAGAGAGACTATAATCAGTTCCAACAACACATGATTTGTGAAATTAACTGAAATTCCAGCTACATAAGGTAACATGTCCACTGGGCTGAAAAAAATAATCAGTTTTGTTCATCAGGGATTACTGAGTAATATTGGAAATCATTAATTTAAAGATGGTCCCATTTCATCAGATTAATTTAAGACACAGTTCTTTGTCCTGGCATTTCCCTGTTGTGTTAATCACCAAATTGGGGTGGAAGTGATAAAATAATCTTTGTTGGAAACAATATCGGGCATTTCATGAAAGGACTACCACGTGAAATATCTGTTATTTCAGTCTTCACTTTGCCTTCATCAATATCCACAAAGGCAATGAACCAGTGTGTGTGTGTGCGTGTGTGTGTGTGCATGCACATGTGGTGAAGGGTCACCCACTCCCAGATGGGACACAGAGCAATACACTGGCAAAGGAAATTGGCTCTCTTAGCATCCATTCAGCTGGCCTGTAGGACACCTACAGCTTCGCCCATGGCAACTCAGTGCAGGAGAATGGAGGACACACACAGGTCAGGTATTTGAAGTGTAAAGGTAGGAAGATACTGATGGTTTAAAGCTCCCTCATCTCACTCACTACCTTGGTTGCTCAAGGTGCTCCCAGCTCCTGCCAATCGCACCATGGAACTCCAGACTCACTATGGACCTCCAGAAAGAACTAATGATGCTTATTCAGATTGAGACAGTCAAGAGACTTCTTTTCTAGAAAGTATATGTTGAAGTGAGTGTTTAACACACACACTTTGACTTCCACATTTGACATGTACTGTAGTAGGCCAATCTAGATGTCTGAAATGATTGGTTTCTATTCTTAGTGTGTATGCCAAGTCAGAAGAATCAGTCTTTCTGTCTCCAGTACTAAGATGCTTAGAATCACTGCCTGTAACTCCGTCTTCCTTGATATAGGCCTCTTCATGACACCCTACTTTTTCTTCTACCCATGAACACATACTTTATGTTAATCCTACTCTGTTACTTCATGATTCCTTTATAAAAATGTAGCAACTAGATTGGAACATATAACTACCAGGAGTCTAACCATTGTGGTGTCCAGAAGTATGTCCGCATAGGCACCAGCACACTTCTGTAAATCGGTCCTAGATTGATATTTTGGCAACACCATCAGATGACTACCTCGAGGTCACCTAAAACCATAAGATCTTCCAAGGTGCTACTGTCAATGATGGTGCAATTACTAAACTGGTGCAATTAGTTTTGGGTACTGTATTGCAAGGAATTTGGTAAACATAAAGCAGTTAATAAGTATTTCTTGGGGCCGGCATGTCATTTGTTTTCTTAGGAGTACTTACCAATGTAATATCTCTGAAACTCAGTTTTTCATTGGAAAAAAATGGAAAATAATATATTCCTCACTACTGTTGTAGGAGGTTCAAGTGAAATAATGCACAAAATAGAAGGTAATATTATCACAGAAAATCTAGGTTTTAATATTACACCAGAAAGATAATTATAACTGCTAAACTTGCAATCACAGAAACTACAGCCTACAGGTCCTATAACTATCCACAACATAAAATTATCTAACTAGATTTTACTGAATAAATTTTTTTTTTTTACAATATTTTGCCTTTAAAAATGTTGAATTTGCTTTTATTGCCCTCTAGTGGTTCTTAAGTAAAATACATGACTTAAAAAAATAGTTTATGATACTGATTGTATAGCAAGCATTATTTCCCTGACTTAGAATTAGTGAGAAAAATGTATTATTAAACATTTCATAAATCAGCATGCTAAATGTGACATGGAAATTGCTGGATATATGAGTGCTGGATATAAGTAGGTGTTATATGTATTTTGGAGGTGGAGTGGGACTGGCAAAAGAAGGAATTTACAGAGTGTACAAGGTAACCTGAGGTCTCAGAGATAAATTTTAAAAGAAATTTTTTTCAGAAGTCCAGTGAGGACATTTGAACTAGGGATGCAATATTCAATATGGTTCGATAATGGAAACAAAGGAGTTGTAGAGATGAGGTTGGACAATTTTTTTAAAAAGGCTAGGCTGGAGCATTTATACTTCATTATGACAGTTAAATCATAACCAATGGACCTGACAAAGCAAGAATGCATACCTTCAATTTCTGCTTTCAAAGTCTTATATATTAGTTATAAAATAATTGTTCAAAAACTCTTCAGTGGCTCTTTTTTATGACTTTAAGTTCTCTCAAATGCACACATTCTTATAATTTTGGAGCTGGATGGCATTTTTTAGACCTTGAGGTTCCATCTTTTCACTCTACAGAGAAGTCAGGGAGAGGCTGGAATTTGATTAAGTTGCATAGAGTGGCTGCACCTTGGAACTTTTTACTTTGCAGTGTACCTGTCTGGGGTCCAAAAAAGTGACTAATTTCTTACATTTCATGTCTCATTTCCTTGAACTGTTTGGAATGCTTGAGGACTCCTGGTTTGTCAATTCTACTGCACTACATATCCTTCCTTTGTGGTCTGAGAAAAAGGTCATTTATTATAGACTTATGTGGAGAGTTGATCTGGGAGACTCTTCCCATTACTACGGAGAGCCTCAGTCCTTCCCAGATCACCAAGTCAGATTTTGTCTCTTTCTCCTATGGAACTGTAATGTCTTGCTGTATTTTTAAAAGACATAACTCTGTTTGGATCTACTCATTTCTTCTGAACACTAACAAGCATCTTGAAGACATGATGCATGACCTAGCCATCACTACATCTGTACAGTAAAGTAAAGTAACACAGGCACGACAGATGCTATCAGTTCTGCTGTAGGTCAGGATAGGTAGATACATAAATTGAATATCTTATTTCCATAGAAAGTGAGCAGATGTTAGTAAGGGGACAAAAGCTATATTATCTTTTTTTAAGATTTATTTATTTATGCATATAAGAGCTGGGGTACAGGCCAGAACCGCAAGAAATGAGAGAATCCACCAGAGACAGAGTGGGGAGCAGAACAGGCAGATCTACTGAAACACACTGCTGAGGGGAGCAGCGGGTGAGGCAGGAGAGGTCTGCCACGCCATGTGGGTCCCCTCCCTGGCTGGCAGCAGGGATCAAATTCGTGCTGCAGTGGCTATGGTTTGCTTTATAGAGCATTGCTTAACCCATTGCGCCACCAGGGAGGCCCCAAAAGCTATATTATCTAAATAGCTGTATTAATTTTCTTTCAGGGAGGAAAGTGAGTTTAGAAAACGCAATGTTGAACCACCTGAGATGTAAGAACAATTTCTTACTTGCTCATTTATAAGTAAGCAATAATGGTTGTTATAGTCTTATATCAGAATGATCATGAATTTGAAGGCAGTGTGAAATTGCAAAGGAAACATGAGGAAAGGGGGAAAGTAATCCAGGCAGCACCGGAGAGTGGCCAAAGGACATGAAAGGCAGAGATTGGTGGTTGATGCGCAACTGTAAATATATTATGTTGGATGTAAACTAACTGCCATGTACTTGAACTTTAAGTGAATCTCTGTCATATGCAAGAGATACTAATGAACATCCTGTTACATTTATGTTAGACACAGGAAGAATGGATTTTTCTACAATGCTCACAAGTGCAGGGACAACTGATCCACATCTACATGTGATGAACATGGAAGCAGATAAAGAAGTGAGAGAAATTTCCATCCTCCTGGATTCTATCATAAACCTGTGAGTAGCATAAAATATACATTACAAAGGTCATAGTTTAGTGCAGTTTACTTGTCAGACACTGAACATGAGAGATACAGGCAATAAATACGATCGCAGTTTGGGTCACATCATTTCCAGCAAGGGTCATCAGGAAATTTCCCTCCAGAGCAGATTCTGAACATAGAGAAATAACATGCAACTAAATTTTATGGAAGAGAAACTATTGGCCTTTCACTGACTCATCTCTTTACAGGGAGAAGTATCATCAATCAGTGCATGTCAGGGAAAAGCATATCTCATTTCGAGTTCTCTCATGCAATCTTGGGTCTGAGGGCTCCCAACTGACTTTTAACGCTGCTATTTTTGGAACTGGGGCTTTTATAATACAAAAGGGGGTGGGGAGAGCAATGTAGCCACAAATTATATTTTCATATATGTGTGTGTGTGTATAAAATGCTGTATTTTTTTAGTTTACTTTTTAAAAAAGATTTATTTATTTACTTATGCATAGCCGTACTGGGGTGTAGGCCAGAGGTTCAGAGGGTGAGAGGATTCACTAGAGGCACAGTGGGAAGCAAGACAGGCAGATCTACCACTGAAATACACTGCTAAGGGGAGGAGCAGACAGGAGAGGTGTGCTGCTCTGTATGTGGATTAAGTCCCTGGCTGGCATTGAACTCAGGCCACAGGGGTGATAGCGTGACTGGGGAGCCCTATTTTCATATTTTAATTCACCTTTCTTTCACTGCATTCTATTCTATTCATTGAATTTTTACTGTATTGATTTTATTGAGATTATGCTAATTTACAACTGTATATGAATTAGGAGTATAGAATCACGCCTCTCAGATGTTACCACAGAGCATCTACTACCACCAAAGGACCCATAATCCTCCACCACAAAGGTCCAAAAATTTTTGCACTACGATGATCAGTTTTTATATTATGATTAAATATAATTAATAGTGCAAAAGACTCAGCATGCAGGCAGGAAGCCACAGGCATATCCAGATTATGCAAAATCTTTCACTGCCATCTTGTGGCTTTCTATGACATAACCTCAACTGCAATGTGATGGTTATAGTATTTTGTAGTAGTAGGTCCAGAGGTGACAGACAGTATATGAAAACAGCTGGACAAATCTATATGAAGAGAGCAGATAAATATTAAGTTTTCTATTTAATCTCACTATTTTGCACATTAAGCTTTTCTTAATTGGTTTGGCTTGGTTTCTGGATGACAAGTGGGTCTGTAATAATGGTACCTATCTCACCATTGTTGTAATAATTAAAACAAAATCACTTTGTAAATCAAATAGTAATATTATGAAACAATGGGTTATTTATTAATTTTGTATTAATTTTTATATATTAAAAGATTTATTTATTTATGCATATAAGAACTGGGGTGTAGGCCAGAGGTGAGGGAGAATGAGAGGACTCATCAGAGACAGAGTGGGCAGCACAACAGGCAGATCCACTGAAATACAGTGCTGAGGGGAGCAACAGGCAAGACAGAGAGGTCTGCTACACCATGTGGGTCAGCTCCCTGGCTGGGGATTGAACTCATGCTGCAGTGGCTTTGATAGCACTGACTTTAACCCATGCACCACCAGGGAGGTCCTTATTAATTTTTTATAATGGTTTTTCACAACTGTTTTTATAACAGTGATAGTATTTTGATGGAAATGACCCAATAGACAGAGGGAAACTGGTGGTGATTTATTTATTGATTAACTGAATAAATGCATGTATATTGAGTAGAAGTGGAAAATGCTTCCTCTATATGACTACTCATGATGACTTCCTTTTTTATAGATAAGGAAATTGGTGTCCTAAGAAAGTTGGGATTTTAACATTAAGTCTGTCTGATTCCCAAGGTCATCATCCTCTTTCTAGTATGCCATGAGGTCTTACTACCAGCTAGCAGCTCTGTACATGGTAAATAAGTGTCTGGTTCTTATTTCCACACCCTGGCCCCAAACACTGCTGTATGCATCTCTCCTGCCTGGCAGTTTCAGAGTTATATGCTTTTATAGTGAATTAGTGACATAGAAAATACAGTGTTTCTCTAACTTCTATGAGCTACTTTAACAAGTGAATTGAACCCAAGGAGGTGGATATCTCTGATCTATAGTGAGCTGGTCAGAAGCACAGGTGGTAACTGGCTTCTGAGATGGGTAAAGGGACAGTCTTCCGGGACAGAGCCGTTAAGTCATGGGATTTGACTGAGTAGATGGTGTCAGAATTTAGTTACATGATAAGACAGCCAGCTGGGGTTAGAGAACTGTTTGTTGATGGGGAGGATCCCTTCCCTACTTCTGTACCCACATGTTGGACAAAAACTTTGACCCTGCCTAAAATGTTCCCACAAGTTCCAGCTGTCCATAATCCCCATGCCCTTTTGACTTCAAAGGTACATGAGGTGCCTCCTTCCTTACTAATCTTGCCTCCCCACAGATTCCTCTCACTCCCTACATCCTAACTACCTCACATATGGTATGATCCCCTCACCTCTGGGCCTTGGATTCGCTGATGTCCTGCTTCACTTCTCCTCCCTTGGCCTATTCACCTGGTCTGCTTAAATATTTTACAACTTTCAAAGTTGAGATATCACTTTTTCAGAGAGATCTTTTTGGTCCCCTTGTCTAGCTAGGCTCCCCTGTGTGCTCCCCAGCATCTTGGCTCCCCTTTGCTAGCACCTTCCAGAGGACATGAATGATACCATGGTATTTTCCACTCTCTCGCGACCCCCTGGCACAGTATTTCATCCAGGGTAGGACAATATACTTTGAGTATTTTTCTATGTATATTTTCTCTAGTTTCCTTCCCAACAAAAGTTGACAATAACAGCACTGGAGGTCATAGCTCCACTTGACTTGCTTCTGATCTGTCTTAAAGACCAAAATATGGATTCACTTCAAAAGAACTGATAATTCATTGATTTTCTAAGTGTTCATGTTTGTTTAATAGCTACACAGACTTTTCAAGACAAGGTACGATTGTTAGGGGGAAAGGTGGTCCTAAATGGATTATGAGTGTGTGGACTCCAACCCCCACTCCAGACCATCAGTCTTCCAGAACCACAAATCCAATAAAATAATTATCGAAGAGTGAATTACTGGGACCTAAGGGTGAAGTTAAGCAGCCAGGCTGGCTATAAAACAGAGGTGAGCTTAAAATCTTTCTTCTTACTTAGAAGCCAAACCCCTTCCTTCGGAGCCATCTCATTCGACTCGGAGCCAGCTCTCAACGCGCCATTGCTTAGATCTGGTAGAGTATTTGTGGATTTGTATCCCTTTCTTTTTCCTTTGGTGTTATTACTATTTTACTCCCCTTCTTTCATAAAATAAAAACGTGTTAATAACTTTTGCCACGTGTACCTGGAGTTGAGACTTTTTAAGTCTTCTAAGCACGCGGGTGAAAAACCCAGTATAAAAAACCCATTTTATATTAAAATTTCCCTGTAACAGTTTGGCGCCCATTGCCCTGTAACACATTGGTTTGTCAATCACTTTAACTCAGATGACATGTTCAGTGGATGGGATGGAGTCTGTAAGCTCTTAAGAGAATCTAGATCTTCAGGGCATCAAAGAAATAATTTGGATTTTTTCCCCCTGTAAGCACAAGGAGGACAGGCTCACAGGCCTAACAGCAGAAGGGGATTTGAGCTGTCATTTGACATGACAATATCAGAGTGACTATTAGTGTCCTAGGATGGTGAACAGTGTACACAGTGCTTGAAGAACTGGCCACTAAGATCCGGCAAATAGAATCCTTTCTTTCTTCCCGGCTCTACACATAAAGACAGCTAGATAACCTGAGAGTTAACAAAAGACCCAGGTGATATGTGACTCATTTTCACTCTTTATAAATCAACAATATAATTTCAGTTTCAATTTAAAAATTCACAGTTACCTATCCTATTGTCCTTCTGTTACAGGGCAACCCTAATATAAAATGGGTTCCCCACACTGGGTTCTCCACCCGCGCGCTCAGAAGACTTAAAAGTCCCAACTCCAGGTACACGTGGCAAAAGCTATTAGCACGTTTTATTTTACGAAAGAAAGGGGAATAAAATAGTAATAACACCAAAGGAAAATGAAAGGGATACAAATCCACAAATACCCTACCAGATCTAAGCAATGGCGCGTTGAGAGCTGGCTCCGAGTCGAATGAGATGGCTCCGAAGGAAGAGAGAGTGTGTCCCAGGCTCACCTGGGTTTCATAGCCATCCTGGCTGCTTAACTCCACCCTCAGGTCCCAGTAATCCACTCTTCGATAATCATCTTATCGGATTTGTGGTTCTGAAACACTGATGGTCTGGAGTGGGGGTTGGAGTCCACACACCCATAATCTATTTAGGACCACCTTTCCCCCTAACACTTCCACCTCAACAACAGCAGAGCTTTTCGCAGGCAATATTATTTCCAACCAAGTATTTTGAAAGAGGAATTAGTTAGATACCTAAAGTTCAGCGAGGGTGAGCTTTGGAGATAGCTGGGCCAGTTGGGTGATCTCTTGTACACTCAAGAAATAAACAAACTAGATGAGGGCAGAAAGAGCACAAGGGACTGAGGTGATGGTGCACTGGTGAAATGGTGGTGGGAAACCCCTGGGGACCACAATTGATGTCAAATATATATAAATAAATAAAAATAAATAAACTTCAGTTGCTTGGTGAAACAAGAAAAAAATTTCCTTACAGGGATATTGCTTTTATGTACTATGCTCCACATTTTTTCATAACATAACATAACATCTAAACAAATAATAATGGAAACATTTTGATTTCTCCCTCTGCAGGAAGAATGCCTGAGGAATCTACTGCACTAGTTAATATGATTGCATGCTGAATGCCCTAAATTCTCCTCTGTGAATACCTGAAGGTAGTTTGATTATTGGATAAGAATCTCTACAACAAATCCCTGAGAAACAGAATACATAAAGAGAGAGAAGATCACTCACAATGTGTATGGAATGTAACCTCTGGGTATGATTTCTTTATCTTTCAGTATCTTACTTGATGAGGGCCACCTAACTATGCTGTGAGGCAAAAGCCCGTCATAGGGGAACTGCCCTGAAAAATCAGAGGTTCCACAGCTGGCCCTCCTCGGACTCCTTTTTGTTTTGGCTGATTTAATAATTAAAGTTTTAAAAGTTACAGAAACCACGCTTGCTGGAATATCATCCATAGGGGTGGTTGTATGATTGGCTCTTTTATTAAACAAAGTAATTGGTTGCCACGCAATTTGATGACTACTGCCAATTGGCTGATATTATAATACAAATTCGAAAATTAGATTATTAGGAAAATTTTTAAACTCAAACATTTTACTATGGGCTACAAGCCTTGGGGAACCTAAGCATGACTTTCAAGATTGGGCCATTGTGAAAGGTCTTGTATATCAGCCATTATTAAGGGTGGATCCTGCATTCCTCAGGTGACTCTCTGTTAATTAAATTTATGGCTTTGCATTCTTTAAGGGTAGGTTCTGCAATTCCTGATAATAGTTACAGAACCCCTCCTCCCTTAAGATAATTTGGCAACAAACATTATCAACTAAATCTAAGAGACAAAGAAACTAGTGATTCCTGGTGAAGGACAGATACAAGGGCACAGATGCTGTCGAGTGTTGGTTTGGGTACCTTCCCCCTCCTGCTGACCTACAGTAGAATGCTGACACCAATTTGACCTTAAGCTAAGAATTCATTTTATACTCAGAGTGAAAATAGAATAATTATGATTTCATAAAATTAGTATACCTGCCATAATATAAATTAACCAATCATAACTAACACTAGTATAAAATGCTGTCTTGATTTTATAGTCACCTATGTTATCTAGCCTGGCTGAAGGTTACAAGACCCCAGACCACTCTTGAGAGGAAAAAATGTAGTCATTCCTGATCAATGCACATGCTGATGTAATCCCGCCCCTAATGTAAAGTACCGAGTTTCCGTGGGCACCCCAAAAGAACAAAGAGCGGACACAGGGCTGCAATGGTCATGTAGAGCTTTAGTTACGCCAGCATGCTGGGGCCGACCATTCAACCGTGACACGCAGGTCTGGCTGAGACAATCGACCCGGAGAGGAAGTAGAGGTGAACTTTTATAGCCAATTTAGCCAATAGGCTGAGAGATCAAAGCCCGCGCAATGAGCACAGCAAATAGCTTTAAAGAGAGACATGTTTCAAAAATTTAAACTTACAGGAGATCCATTTTGGGCGGGCTCAGTCTTCTGCCCCATACCTGGGTGCACATTCTAAGATAACATTGTTTCATCCGCCCTGCCCTTAACTGCTCAGGAGAGCCTAAGGTATGGGACCAGCTGACCTACTAGATAAGGCCTGTAGGTTGTTTTTCAAGTTTAAACTCTGACTCTAACACTTTCTCCTTAATGTATAAAATAAAGACCTGCTGAGACTTTTCAGCAAGGACACACACCAAACCCCGACTCAAGTTTTGTTACCCTGCACCCCCCTCATTCGCCGACTTCCGTTCCATCCTTTGGGGACCTGGCCTTCTGTCGTAGCTGGTGTTTGGCATTAACTGCTTTAGTTATGTAGTCCTGATGCTTTTGGAGAGAGGAGGATCAATCACCACAGCGACTCTCGGTAAACCTCCTTATTTAGGTTTTTGTGCAGTGTATTTAGACAGCGCATGGCCACTAGATGGCGCCCATAACTTTAAAACCTAGTAGACAGGGAACCTGCCTTTTCTTCATAGGCAACTTTACATGAGTACCTTGTACGAAAACAGTTAACTATAAATATATCTACTCAAGCATTTATCATTAGTGGTGTCTTGTGAAGTGCTCTTTATTTAAGTATTTGAGGGCCAAATACGTTTGCAAAAATCATATATTTTCTTCCTCTAAAGTGATTCCTAATACACACTGGTAAACAGATGTCTCTGAGAAGTTCTTCAGTGAAGAAACCAGTACCAAGAAACCCTGTCTCTCAGTAGCAACCTAGTACAATTGGGTCGTTCTAATGTCACGTGAAACACATTTTGGGAAATGGATGGATTCATGTTGTCACAAAGAAGGAATCGCTCAAAATTTCTAAAAAGGTCCTTGTTAGACATGGTCAATAGCCATACTCTTTACAAAACACCAGACATTTTCTCAGGTTAGTAATAACAGCAGCACTAATAGGGTACTTACAAAATGACACACTCGCGTCTCTTCTCTTTCTGTAGCCTGCCATCTATATATATACCTGTGTACCATATCTACGTCTATATTATACATGCATTGGCATACATATTTGATCTCCTGATACATCAGTTTTTTAGGTTGTGAACATTTTGAAGACAGGATATTTATCTCATTCATCTTTGAGATTTTAAGTCTTGATACAAAAACTGGCACAAAGTAAACTTTTGCTAAATAAATTACCTAGGGAGATAATGTAGTTTATGTGGGAAAGTAATCTTGGAAGTAAGAATGGACACCTGTCTCTGGTTTGAAAAGTAATTATTTATTAGAAAACTTTCTTTAAGAAGACCAGTTGAGAGCAAAGACCTAAGTTCTTTCTAGCTCTCTTCCCTGAGCATTCTACTTCTCTTTGAATTTATTACATTACTACTAGCATAACTTACATTTTGAATTAATTTTATATAATCCACTAGTATATACTGAGTGTTTAGCTCTGGATTGCTGTGCAATCTCTTCTTTTGTTATCCAGTAATATATATATCTTGTTCTAGATGTAACATTTTATTTTCCATATTCCATTGTTAATAATTCAATTCTGCCATTTTTCTTTCCATTTGGACTGTTTGAACTTAAGGCTATTTATTCTTTACTCTTAATAATATTTCAAACAGTGAGGCTTGAAACCAGCCATTTTCTAGTCACAGATTAAATAACCTGTAGTAAGTTAAGGAGAAATGTTTCCTTTTCTCTCTCAACTGAAGAATGTAGATATTTTTACCACTGTACTATCCTTACAAATATACAAAAACATATGCTCTTTGAACTTCAGAGATTGATGTTATGTTCTGTGAATTTTATTCATGAAAAAGACTGTAAGTAAGGTGTACTTTATATAGTCTTTAAGTGACTCGTGAACCACCTCAGACTATGACCACACAATCACGTTAATGGCTACCTAGGCATCTCCAGGCTTCCCTCGTGATGCAGGCCATTGTCTTAGGGCACTCATGCAGGAGTGCTTCTTCCAAACCCTACACATACAGGTATATAGAGCGATTACACTAGCTGCATCTCATGTAACATTTTATAAGTATAGATAGATGGCTGGGGGTTGTACAAGGAGTGAGTTTCAGCTCGTGTGGTAGTACAAGGTCCTGGCATGGAGTCTTACCGATTTCTCCCTTAACCAATCCTCCCGACACCTGCTAATTGATGAGGGGTCGGAAGATTACATGTTTGAGAGAACCACAGGTACACACAGGCAAGGCAATGCTTGCAGACCACTGGACACTCTACTCAGGTCACTCAGGTATGTATGATACATAGATAAGATCATGCATGTGAGTGTGTATGGACTTTGTAATGATGACTAAGAAATACAGGTCATGGGCCTCCCTGGTGACATAAGGGGTTAAGCACCACACTATGAGGCATCTGCAGCCACTGCAGCACAAGTTTGATCCCTGGCCAGAGAGGTGACCCACATGGTGCAACGTACCTTTCCTGCCTCACCTGCTGCTCCCCTTAGCAGTGTATTTCAGTAGATCTGCTTGTTCTGCTTCCCACTCTGTCTCTGGTGAATCCTCTCACCCCCATACATTTGGCTTGTACCCCAGTTCTTGTATGCATAAATAAATAAAATCTTTTTAAAAAATTTATTTATGCATACAAGAGCTGGGGTACAGGCCAGAGTCCAGGGAGGTGAGAGGATTCACCAGACAGAGTGGGGAGCAGAACAGGCAGACTGACTGAAACACACTGCTGAGGGCAGCAGTAGGCGAGGCAGAAGAGGTCTGATACGCCATGTGGGTTCCCTCCCTGGCCGGAGGCAGGGATCAAACTCGTGCTGCAGTGGTTGTGGTTTGCTTCATAGTGCTTTGCATTGCTTAACCTGCTGCGCCACCAGGGAGGCTCAATAAAATCTTTTTTTAAAAGAGAAATACAGGTCATTGGGAAATTCAACTTATAAATTATAGCTATAAATAAAAAAAATTCTAAGTGTGCAAGAAAGCCACAAACTAAGCACTTCAATGAGTTATAAGCTACAACCTCAGCCAGAAGAACTGGACTCCATGTAATTTTCCATTATTATATGCATGATTACCAAAATGTTATATAGGCATGGATACTCATGATGGATTTAAACACGAATCATAGAATTTATACCAGGGGTCAGAGTGATACAGTGCAATGAAGCAGTCAATAAATATTTGAATAAAAGAAGTTAGTGAATGGAGCAGAAAAGGAAAGATGGAAGGAAGGGAAAGAAAGAAAGAATGGAAAGGAAGAAAAGAGACAGTAGGTGTGATGGACATTACCTTTAATATTAGAATCTCAGTTCCTACTTTCTCTGGCTAGGTAAATTTTGTCAAATTATTAAACATCTCTGAAACTTACTCTTCCTCTGAACATGGGGCCATATCTTTCAGGATGATTGTGAGAATTAAAAATTAATTTGAGGGGCCTCCCTGGTGGCGCAGTGGGTTAAGCAACACGCTATGAAGCAAACCACAGCCACTGCAGCACGAGTTCGATCCCTGCTGCCAGCTGGGGAGGGGACCCACATGGCGCAGCAGACCTCTCCTGCTTTACCTCAGCAGTGTATTTCAGTAGATCTGCCTGTTCTGCTCCCCACTCTGTCTCTGATGAATCCTTTCACCGCCCTGGACTCTGGCCTTTATGCCAGCTCTTATATGCATAAATAAATAAATCTTAAAAAAAAAACTTAAAAAAATTCTTAAAAAAATTAATTTGAGAAAAAATTTTTAAAGGGTTTAAAATTTTTCTGTTGCTGGTTTTTACATATAGGCAAATGTTGCAGCTGCTACCATTTACCAATATTGTCAAACTGTATACAGCATATTTACGCATTTTCTTATTTCATTCTCTGCAACAACCTCAATACAATGAAAGTGTAGCTTTTAGACTATAGCCATGGCTTTGGGAAAAAAAATCTGTATTAAAAAGGTAATCTTAAACATCATGTCTGTCAGTGTTTAATGATGCAGTTATGTCTCCTAAAATATTTAAACGAAAACACTGGCCCCTTAACCTATATCTGAGGGAACTGTAGCTGAGGGAAGGAAGTAATAAGTATCATGAACACAACTTAAACTGCAACACATACCTGAAGTCCTAATGCTCTCTCCATTTTTCCTTTGTAATTAAGATGTTTCTATGAGGGACTGAGGTGCTGGTGCACTGGTGAGATGGTGATGGGGAATACATGGGGATTACAATTAATGGCAAGTATATGTAAATTTTAAAATATTTTAATAAAAAAAAGATGTTTCTAGAGTCATATTAAAAGTGATGCATTTTCTCAAATACTGTTAGACATGCTGAGAATGAATATTAAAGAGAGATACTCACCGATAGGATCTGGTCTCCCCTCTGGAGCTCTCCACTAAGGTCTGCTGGTCCACCAGCGAGAATGAAGGATACGAAAATACCTTCTCCGTCTTCTCCCCCGACGATGTTGAAGCCCAGGCCAGTGGAGCCTTTATGCAGGACCACTTTGCGGGGTTCCCTGCAGAAACAAGTGGAGAACATAGTTCACAGAGTGATCCATTCAGATTTAGGTTACTTTTATTTTCACTGGGATATATGATACCAGCAATTTACTACCTGTGAAAATGGTTTCCCAAAGTAAGATGCATTTGTGCATCAAGAAAAATGCTAATATCAGGACTGATGTCTGAATTCTTTAGTGTAATAAATGCAAAAATACCATCCACAGTCATTCCTTAATTATGAAACATTTTCTTAAACTTGCCTTCCACTTTTCCTGTTTAAAATATATGTTCCTATATTTTTAATTTGAGATAAAATTAACATATGGTATTATGTAACTTTCAAGTGTACAACACGATTCTATATTTTTATATATTGTGAAATGATCACCATGAGTCTAGTTAACATCCATCACAAAGTTTATACTTTTTTTTCTTGTGAAGAGAACTTTTAATTTTAAAATCTACTCTCTTAACTTTCAAATATACAATACAGTATTATTAACTATTGTCACCACACTGCACATTCCATCCCACTGCACATTCCATCACCTGTCTTCATTCATTTCACCCTTCCCAACCTCCCATCTGCTTTTATATTGAGCATTGCAGTAATATTGGCAGGAATATTGTAAGCAACAGGAGAGAATTTCAGGAACAAGAGTGTAATATGAACAGGTCAGATCATGAAAGACTTTACATGCTAGACTGAGATTTTCACTTGTTCATTATTAAATTAAATTTTACTCTGTAGGCAGTGGGAAATCATGGGAAGATTTTGAAGTGCCGAGAATATTTAAATCATTTTAGGATGATCAACAAATGGTCCTAGATAGGCTTGTTGGAAAGGAAGTGTAGCTATGATGAAAGATAGGAAAATTAGTTAGGATGTTGATCAACTAACATGTTTAAGAAGGAGGGGAGCAAGAACCTCTAAATGGCAAATGAAGGGGTAAATAGAGTCCGGGGGAATCATCTGCCAGGATGGGTATGATTTTGATATACTGCATTCCAAGCAGTGGTGAGACATCCATGTATAGCTTTTGAAAGCAATTGACAATTTAGAGTTGTACTAGAATTCTAGTACGTAGACAGGATTGAAATTGCATATTTGGGGGTCATCAGCAAAAATGAGGGACCAAATCTTGATCCAACAGTTGAACTTGTGTAGAGTCCAGGACATTTTAGAATGTAGAATGGTGAGAGATCTTAGAAGGCATCCAGTTTAATTTTTACTTGAGTAGTTTTTAAAATGTATTCTATAGTTCTTAGTTTTGAATGATACCTTTTGATAACCTTCCCTTTTCTCCCAGATAATTCAGTTCCAATCATTAAAGTTTCGCTTCTGTTTTCCAGATTTTAATGATGTACATATGGCAAAGAACCATCAATTTATTTTTATACCAATGATTTGATAAGGAACTTTATTTGACATCCCATTTTCCTGCATAAATAATCATTAAATCTATCTTTAGTCTTATTATGATAAAGTGTGTAAGTTGCATGTCATAGCTTAGACTATAAATAACATGTTACAGTGTTATGTATTAAGTCAGAGGTGCTTTGTAAACACCTGTTTTTCCAGGTGCTCAGAAAGTTTGTAAGCAAAACAACTATCTGTCTTTATGGCCTTGTATTCTAATGCAAGTAGAACACTAGTAAAAAATAAATGCAATGAATACATTTGTTGTCTAGTATGTTAGAAAGCATTAACTGTTTTGGAGAAAAAGATAGAGCAGTGTAAGAGGGATAAGCTATGGCAAGAATGAACCTGGATGGGATTCATTGAAGTGACATTTCAGAAGAGACTGACGAGGTAAGAAAACTAACCATGAATATAGCTAAAGAAAGAGAATTCCAGTCAACAGGAATAGCCAGTGCAGAGGCCCTAAAGTAGAAATGTGCTTGGTATTGTCAAGGGAGAACTAGGAGGCCAGTGTGTCAAATTTAATTAAGGGAAGGAAAGGAAAATGATAAGAGATAAAGAAACCAGTGTTTTAGTTTTCTATTGCTAAGTGACAAATTACCACAAATTTAGTAACTAAGACAATGCTCATCATTATCTCATAGTTCTGTAGGTCCTTAGTCTGGGTAGGCTTATCTATGTTGCTGCTTGGATTTCACAAGCCTAAAATCAATGTATTAGCAGGTTGAGCTTTCTTGGGAAGGTCTACGAAAAATCAGCTCCCAATTTCATTGAGGTTGTTGATAGAATTCAGTTCTTGTGATTGTAGGACTATCATTAGACGGGATATTTCAGAGAAATAAAACCTATAGTATGTATAGTGCACATATCACACATATGTAGATGTTTATACAGATTTTTATAAGAAATTGTCCACAGATGCCAAAAAAACTACAGGATCATAGCAAGCTGAAGGTTAGGAACATGGATAGCACAAAGACCTGAGAACCAGGAGACCCAATGGTGTGAGGTCCAGTCCATGTCTAAATCTGAAGGCAGATGACCAGTGTCCCAGCTCAAAAACAGAGAAAGAAATACTCTCCCTATGGGCCTACTGATAGCAATAGGGAGAGAATGTGGGGTGCTGACTAGAAGCACCCCAAACTACCCTGTTTTTTGCCCTTATTCTGCATTCCACATGATCCTGCTGATAGTGCGTGGACAGAGAAGATGGCCTACCAACCGGCACTGTTTCCCTCTTTCTCCTTTTACCTCACTGCCATGAACTAGGGATAGACGTTTGTATACTCTCTGCTACTATCAATACTAAGAGTAGGGGAATGGAATGCTAACCAGTACGCTAACCATATTTCAGTATGCTATTGCAAGGCATAGGTGCACACTTAGTTCCCTGGGAAGTGGAGTGTCAGCTAGTACCACCTTTTGCTGTATGTGGCTTTGGAGTGTCACGTACCACCTTTACTGCTGGTTGGGGGTGGAAGTTCAGATCCTGTGGGACCCGACACAAACTCAATAATGGAGAAAATGAGGGTCATCTAGTAACTGCCATTCCTACTGTCCCTGGGGGAATCAGAAGGTACATATCTTCACAGTCTGCTAGGCCACATGGGTGAAGGCACAATTCTTTTGATGGCTTGATTGGAATAGGACCATTATTATTATTAAAAACTTCCCTGTTCTAGTAGCTCCCCTTTTCGCACTTTTTTTTTTTGAAGGGAAGGACTAAGTGGATTTTGACAACAAATTTATTATCGAAATTTCTGTCTTTCCCAAATACAAGCATATATACTCTTAGTGGGTTCAACAGCATTCAAGCTATACATAGTAAATATAGATGGAAGACTTTAATGTTTACGAGCTAGGTATTGTGCTTGATACTTTATGTGCATCATCCATTTGTTTCTCAAAACAATCTAAGGATGTATACTGATGGTTTCTAACACTTTGAAAATGATCCAAAAAAGAACAAGGATTCATAACCTGATAAAGAACACACTGTAAATCAAATGTAGCAAAATGTTAAAAGTGGAATCCACGTGGTGAGTAATATCTAGTTATTGTTAAATTCTTTAAACTTTTTGTTTGAAAATTTTTATAACACAATCTTGAGAAACATAAACAACCTGATGAAGAACTTACTGTGATAAATTCTTAGATAAGTCAAAGGAGACTGCTTGCTCAAGTTTTTACTAAGTAGTATGGCAGCATCAGGACTAGATACTCTGGCTCAGAATCCCATAATCTACAGTAAAACGTATTTCAGAGATTGAAAGTCAACAAGTAAAGGCTTAATTTGACCCACAGTGTTTACACATTTTTTATACTAGTTGTTTATGTTTAAATTTAGGGAAAAATTTCCATAAACTATGGTATTATTACTGTGCATTAAAAAAATCAGGCATGATTTTATGAAGACTCTCAATCTTTTTGAATAGAATCAGTTAGCTAAGCACTGTCCTCTTTAGCTGGTGCATTCATTCTCCAGTTTACAATTTTCTCAGATAAACAAAATCTGTCATGTCTTGCCAAGTTAAGAGGAAAGTAAAATATTTCTTGTGCTCATGCTTCTATCAAAAATGGGACAACAAAACATTATGATGGGAGTTTGGCATTTTAACTGAAAAATGGGAGAGAATATGTTTTCCTTGGAAGTAAGAATAACCTTACATGTTTAATATACAAAGTGAGTCTGCAGAAAGAATACAGCTTTAAAAGGTCATTATGAAATATTACCCACCATTATTTATCTATGTAACCCATTTGGGAGTATTTTGTTAGTGGCCCCTGCATTTTGACATATTGCTTCCTATTTGTAAGGACATAAAAAACATAATTCTTGAGTGACAGTAGCTTTTTATTTACTTCATATTGACCTATTTCAAACTACCTCAACAAGTTCTTTAAAAAAAATTACTTGGAATTTTATCAATGTCTTCTTAAAAATAAAAACTTGCTTCACAGTGACTTATGGTGAAACCCAGAGTTTTTATTAGGGTTCACTCTTGGAATGTACATTCTGTGGGTTTGGATGAATACATAATGATGTATACCCATTACAGTGTCACACAGGGGAGTTTCACTGCCCTAAAAATCTGTGCTGTAACATTTATCCTCCCCAAGCAGCCATTGGAAACCACTGATTTTTATACTGTTTTCATAATTTTGTCATGCACTTGGAATAATATAGTTTATAGCTTTTTTTTTTTGAGATTTTCTTCTTTCATTTAGTAATGTGAATTTAAATGTTCTTCTACGACTTGATAGCTGGACTTATTTTCAGTGCTATAGAATAGTTTGTCATCTGGGTAGGCCACAATTTATTTGTCTATTTACTAAAATGCATGCTGTTTCCTTCCAAATTTAACAATTAAGAATAAAGCTTCTATAAATGTTCATATGCAGGATTTTGTGTGGACATAATTTTCAATTCTTTTGGAATAAATAACAAGGCTCATAATTGCTGGATCATATTGTAAGAGTATGTTTAGTTTTATAAGAAATTGCCAAACTGTCTTCCAAAGAGACTGTATCATGTTGCATTCCCACTCACAATGAATGAGAGTTTCCTTGTTAGCATTTGGTATTGTCAATGTTTCAGATTTTGAGCATTTTAATAAATATGTAAAAGTATTTCATTGTTTTGATAGAACAAGTTTACTATATGTCAACTTTCCACTAAATGAAGAGATAACTTAAATAATAAAAATTAAAACAAAACTAAAGTGAAATATACTTTGTATAAGCCAGAGGAACACCTGAATATTAGAGTTCACAGTTCACATATATGTATATATACACATTCATAATATAACTTCCAAAATAATTAACACTGATTTACTTTAACCATCCATACTTTCTATCATGAGATGCAAACATCAGTATTTCATCATATATTGCCTTGATAGGATAGTCTCCCAACTTGAAATCTCCTCAATTCTTGTTTCAGTATTCCATACACACCCCATTAAAATGCTTACCTAATTTCTTTAGTTCTCTGCTTAAATGACTCCAGATATTTTATGCTCCAAGCATATTAATCTTCTGTGTTCTGGTGTTTGACATGTTTTTTTCTTATCTTTATGTTTGTCTCAGGTCATCTTACCCCTTTCAGGTACAGGTGATCACTTGCTCCTTGGGTCCACTGTCTCCTGTACTTATCACTTTGTTGTAGCATTTTTCCATTGATTAGTGGTTGCTTGTTTACATATCTTTCTCCCTCATGACACTGTGAAATCTGGAAATTCAGATACCAGCTCTACCTAACAGTAATAGAATGCGTGGCTGGTCACAGGAACTCAAGAAATAGTTATCAAATTAGTGAATCAATTCCCACTGCAATTTAGACCTCACTTTAAATTATAATTACTTATGCAAAATTATTTTCCTTTTGCTAAATTTTAACCAGGAATGGCAAATTCTGCAGTCCACTGGGATAAGACAGGTAATGCAAATGATCGAAGTGGGCTGAGTAAGAATTGTAGCAAATTGGGGATACAGTCCATCTAAAGGGGTGCCTTTTCCTCAACTGTGGACAATTGCTCCACTCAGGAGCACTGAGTATTGCCAGATTCTCCAGTTTCTAAGGGTAAGTACAGAATCTAGATTTTTATGCAGGTTTTTCAAAAAATTTTTGGTACGTTCATCAGACTTTGTTTTTCTCAAAGATCTCATCCCTAAAAATGAGATACAATTCCAATGACTCCAGTCTCAATGGCCATCATACCCAAATCTTACATTATTGCTTACATTATGCCCACTCTGAGTCTGACCAATATTATCTCGATTAAAAGAAAATGTGGATTCCAGTGACTTTCAATTCAGTGGTGGTCAGATTAAAGGAATTTGCCTGAATTTTATGTTGGCAATGACTTAAAAAGCTGAAAGTAACGTGCAGGCCAAACCAAACTGGCTCCTGTTGTGGTTCGACTCTGGGCTGCCAGGAGGATTGTGCTGTGTGCAGTTGGTGTCCAGTCTGTGTCAGGTTATGTTTGTCTGCTTCATGGTACTCAGTAGGACACTCAGGGTGATTCTCTAGGTTGATCTAATGTCCCTTATCCAGTCCCATCTCTGTCTTTCCCATTTCAACTTCTCTCTTTCTGAAATACTTTTTTTAAATTTTTCCCCTTTACCTTATTTCTTTCCTGTTCTGGGTACATCTTGCTCACGATGGTCCACTTCCAAATATCCTGAGCCATAGTTCTTACTTCTGCATTACCTAGGTCGATTTGGGGTCTGACAAGTATAAGACTCTGCATTGCCAAGAACTTTCCTGTATGAGAGCAAGTGGCCTCCAGTGATTTTATTATAGTGGTGCCATGGTTTACATAGCTCTAGGTGTCTCCAATACAGCTAAAAGAGTGCTCAACCAACACCTGATAGTTGAATGAGTGAGTATACATCTTCTATGTATAAAGAACTGCAATACTTTCCAACCTGAAATGATTGGGGTTCTAATGTATCAAGTCACTCATCATGTAGAAATCAGGTGGCCTAGGGGCCCATTGTTTGTCTTTATTATACATCATAATATGTTAATATTAGAACAAAATTCTAACTCTTGTGTTGGGGACATGATCTTTTGGAAACTATCCCTGATATCCTCATCTTTCTTATTCTAGCCTGAGTTCGGTGCCTCCCTTAGCATTTTTTCCATGTTTTAGTCATCATGTTTATTTTACTGGTTTGCTTCCCTTGTCTTTATTTCCAGCTTAAGTGATCAAACTGAGAGTAGGGGCTATACCATATGCCTCTTACTCAATATCTGATACATAGTAGGTGCTTACTGTCTCTATTTTTTATTAGAATTTAAATTGGTTACTATAGAAAATGAGTTTTGATTACTCATAGTAGATTTTTTTAAAATAAAAAGTTATATACTGGGCCTCCCTGGTAGTGCAAAGGTTGAGTCTCAGCACTGTAAAGCTATTGGCAGCCACTGCAGCACGAGTTCTATCCCCAGCCAGGGAGCTGACCCACATGGCACTCTCCTGTCTCACTTGCTGCTCCCCTCAGCAGTGTATTTCAGTAGATCTGCCTGTTCTGGTCTCCACTCTGTCTCTGGTGAATCCTCTCATCCTCTCCCACTTTTAACCTACACTCTAGCTCTTGTATGCAAAATGGATAAAATAAATCTTTAAAAAAATAAAAATATATACCCACTTAAAATATTCCTTCTTCATTTATCCATGTGGGAGGAACCACATGTATGTAAAGAATTAAAATCAGGACCCTTTTAAGTTCTAGGTCAGAAACATAGTCAGAATATACAGAGGTAGCCAGGAGCAGAGAGACCAGTTCTGTTCCAAAATGATCTCATCCTTGATCATCACCTGGATGAAATGCTACACTTGTTTATGCTGTTTTATTTTTCTTTCAGTGTCAAGGAAAAAGCCTTTTAATTACAAAACCTTTGGATGCTGAACAGCTGGAGAGATGCCAGCCTGCCTTGCTCCAGCTGTGGCACATCAGCAGCAGCATTATCTTGTTTAGTTGGAGTCTCAGAGAATGTTCCAAACCATCTGGGATGCTTTCAGGAGAGAAGGACGCTATGGGCTATTTTTTCTCCTTAACCAGATGGCTTGAAAGGGTTCAGAATTCAAAAGGGAAGCAACTACTCAGACCTGAAGGTTTTCTCATGGACATCAATGGAATATTCCTTCAACTTTGGATGCTGAGGTCTGATGTCACTCCAGTAAACTCCCAAAGCATCCACAATGAGAGACCACATGGGAAGTGGAGTGAGGAGCTCTGACAATGTTTCTAGTTACCTTTCTAAAATACACCTCTCCCCTGTACCATCACCTCAGTCCCTTATGCTCTGTATGCCCTCATCCCTGTCTTTGCCCTCCCCTCCCTCCCCCCATGATCCCTTTGTTTTATTTTTGACCTTTTGACCTTGTTGAGTTTTTTTGTTTGTTTGTTTGTTTGTTTTGGTTGTAATTGCCCATTTCCTTGAGCTTTCAAGGGACTGAGGTGATGGTGCACCGATGAAATGGTGGTGGGAACTCCCTGGGGACTACAAATGATGTCAAATACAATTAAATAAATCTAATAAAAAAAGTAAAATACACCTCTCCACATGTTACTGTCTTGTTTATATTTTATCCTGTGATCCATGTGCCCTTAGGATAAAGCCTAAACTTCTAATCATGGCATTCAAAGCTCCCCGTCATTTCATCTACTTCTCCAGTGTGCTCACTTGCATTGCATGGTCCAGCCATACATTTGCCAACCATTGCTCTGTATAACAGGCTGTTCCATAGCGCATTGTCTTTTCTCAGGCTGTTTTCTTTGGCTAAAATGCTGCTGCTTCCAGCAATCCTCAGTCTGGAATGAACTTCTACTTCTGTCTGGTCTTACAGAAGCAGGGACTATCTCTTTTTCTCTGCTGCTCTAGCCTCTTTTTCCCCAGATAGATCAATACCTTCTCTTTTTTATGATATAAATAAAATTTTAGTTTGATTTACTTCAATTTTTTTAGAAAAAATGGTTTCAGTTGCTTTTAAAAAGTATATCATTATCAGATCTGTATATAGAAGAAAATATTTTAACTTTTAAAACTAAATTTTTATACCTAAAATTAATTAGTAAGCGGTTAATTTAGAGCACATGATTATACAAACAAATCATATAAGGTTAAATATATATATGAATTAAGAAATACATTGCTTTTCACATCATTTTTTTGTTTTCAACTCTATCTTCCAGAATCAAAAGTGTACAAATTCTAAATTTTACATATACTTAGTATTACATATATTTACTACTCTACATGTGATTACACACTTTTGATTTGAGGTGATGAACAGGACACTAGCCTCTCAGTGAGTACCTGCCTGTGTGTGTGATGTGTCTTTGTGTGTATGGTGCACTTGGAAAGTGTCTTTAGGAAGCCTTCCCACATGACATTGTCCTTAGGTAATGGACTATCACAGCGGTATTTGGGAAATTAATGTGTGACATTAAAACAAAACATATCCTTGTAATGGCTCTCCAGAATATACTTCTAGACCTCTAGATCACTTTTTTGATTTTAGACCAATATTCAATACAGTGATCTAAAGGTACAATTAACAATTATATATATTTTACAAGTACATTATAGAAAGATCAGAGGGAGGGAGACAGAAGAAAACTAGAAATAAGAAGGAACAAAATCAGTATTTTAACTAATTTTTTTGAATTTGCATTGTTTTTGCATTGATCATAACACAGAATTTCCTTTACTGTTCTAAAATCACTTTGTTTATCCATTAACCTATACTGCAGCTGTAGAAGGGAAAAAGACCATTTTTTGGGGTAATTTTTGGGAAATAGTACAGATGGAACCTATATGAAATAACCATACATATACACTATATATATACACACATATCGCATATATATATGAATATATGTCCATATATATGAATAAAGAAAAACAAAAACAAGCAAAGAGTTGAGAGAAAGGTTGTTAAATTCCCATTTCACCTCTAGGGATTTCTGGAAATTGAGCAGGCATGCCCCCTGTAGGGCAGCTTACTTGCTTGGGTAATAATTTGTCAGGGAATAATGTTTGCCTTATGGGGAAATGATAAAACTCAGATAACACAATGTGCTAAAAGTATGTAGAAACAGAAAGTATTAAGGAAAAATGTACATTGAGAATCTACTTCCAGCCCTTAGGCAGATTAGATCTTGTAAAAAGCCCTCTCACTGAAAATCAGCTAAAAATTCTAATAGAAAACATAAAAACTTCTAAGTGATTGTTCTAAAATTGTAAGAAAAATCCTCAGAGGAGGAAAATTAAGTGGGACTATGAGTTCAGAGAAGAAATCAAATGTTTAGACTTGGAGCAGACTGAAGAACGTTTGAAGGTTTCCAAAGAACTGGTATACCAGTTTACAGAATTGATGGTGGCTTAGAGAGTGGGACTGAGGAAGCCTCTAGGTGGATGTTTCATTAAATCAGGGCTGGGCAAGGTTACATTCTAACCAATAGGATACAACACAAAAGCACTAGCCCCTGAATAATGTCAAGAAAATGTGACTTGAATTTGGCTCAAGCAGGAAGAACAGAACTGTTTCTTCAAGACAATGTTAATCGAGGCATTTTGAATGTGGAAGATATTATACTTTAGGATTAGACATTATAGAACTGAATCAACTGCAGTAAGATGAGAGGGAAATTCTGTGGTCTAGGTGAAATGGTTTGGCAATATATCTCTAGTACTGTAGGGCAGAGGTATTCTCCAGTTTGGGCCCCAGGGTTGGTTGTTGTAATCCAAAAAATGATTTCATCTGACCCTCGTAGCTCTATGATAGTGCCCTGAAGATCACTGAGCTGGCTCATTTCACTCTCTCAGAATTCAAGCTTTCCAAGTAACAGGATTATAAAAGTATGGTTTCCCATGATGCTAATGGAGTGAATGTGTTAAGTAGTGTTTCTGTTATTTTGTACATTGTATTCTGTATTTTGTATGTGTCCTATTACAAATTATAAATTAATGACTTATTATTACAGCATAAAAACTTAATCAATTATAAAATTGAGTTCCAGGGCAAGTAAAGAGAAGGTCCAGATTCAGTATCATAATAACCCAATGAGGGACTATTATCTTCTGAGGTCATGCTAAAGGAGCCAGCTCTTCTCCCTGAGTCCTTATTTATTTGTCTAAAATGCAACTGTATTCATGTGTATGATGTTAAAAGAAAGGGCAGCAATAGGAAATCAGAGACATCAGCAGGATGAGAAGATGTGTATTAGTCTAAGTATGAAAGGGGCATAGCAAGGTGGTGACTCAGTCAACCACAGGTTGCTTATAATGATGTCTTATATCTAAATGATCCAACTTTTCAAAAGACCATAATGAAATGTTGGTCTTAATTAATCCAGCAGATTATTGGACATCTTACAGATACACAGCTATAAAGGGGTTATGTTGGACTTCTATTGTGAGGACATGATGTGAAAATAACACAAGAAATTTGGTGAGTCTACTATTTGATATTTTATGCAGTAGAGGGGAAGCTGATATCAGCAAAAATGGTTTCCACATAGACCCTGTGTAAACACTAAATATACTGTGGTTGGGACCTATGCAAGATAAAAATCTGTTAGATGGGGATAAAGTGGTATACGTGAGCTGGGAAATACCATGGGCACTGGAGTTAGCTAGCTCTTAAGACTGAGAGGTAGTCCTGCCAATTATTAGCTGAGTAACCTTGGCAGAGAGTTCTTTTGTCTTACTTTTTTAAGTGTAAACTGTGAAGAATAGCATTCAGTTAAGAGTTGTCAAGATGAACTGAAATAACATATAAAGTGCTAAGATCACACAGTAAGTGCTCAGAAGATGCTAACTCCTTTTACCTCTAGAAGTTAGACCTTTGAAAAACAAAAACATATCTAAAATAATCATCAACAATGCAAGGCTGCAAATGTTAGGTACCAGATGAGTGTTGTGGATAATGAGAAATCTTTGCATTGAAACATAGATTGTTATTAAACCTAAGATACTAGGCCTCAATGGCTGTGTAGAAATTAGATAAGAGAAGAGAAAAATAAACGATATAACTATAGATGGGAAGAGCCTAGGGTCAAAGGAGAGCATATGAAATATACTCTGAAAACAAGGAGTTTCACAGCTTGAATAGAGTACAAAACCTGTGTCAAGGGCCTTCCTGGTGGCGCAGTGGGTTAAGCAAAGCACTGTGAAGCAAACTGCAGCCACTGCAGCACAAGTTTGATCCCTGTTGCCGGCCAGGGAGGGAACCCACATGGCACAGCAGACCTCTCCTGCCTCGCCCGCTGCTCTCCTTAGCAGCAGTGTTTCAGTTAGTCTGCCTGTTCTGCTCCCCACTTGTCTCTGGTGGATCCTCTCACCGCCCACACCTCTGGCCTGTACCCCAGCTCTTGCTTGCATAAAGAAATAAATCTTTAAAAAAAACAAACCAACCTGTGTCAAGCAAAACCAAAAGAATAAGGTAGATTAGGAACATAGATGCCATCCTAAGGAATTCTGACATTATACTTGAATAATGAAAAGACACTGTTTCTGCAATGGGGGAGACTGAATGAATCTAGTAATTTCGGTATGTAATCCTAAAGTAATGGTGCTATTAATATCGCCTCCCAAGTTTTCTGCAAAGAGCTTAATGAACATTTAGTCTGCATACTTTATAAAACTCTCTTTTAGCTTTCTTCTCTAGAGAAATCTTTGGAATAGTTACACTTTTGAGATTACGTATAATATCCTGGGTAAAAAGACTCACACTGACAAATTATATAATATTCTTTCCACAAACATAAATCAACTAAAGATTATTATCAATCTGATATTGATTAGTTCGAACATGAAATATTTAGTTTCTTCTTATTCACATATTAAATATGATAATCTAATAACTATATATCATTTCAATTTGCTTTTGTCTAAGTTTCCCAAAATGATAAATACAGAAGCAGTTGAAACTTGCTCTTATAAATGCTCTTACTTTCTATAAATGTATCTGGCAATCATCTTTTCTCCAAAGCAAAAGAAAATAGATTATCTCTGTTTCTTTTTTGCATAATACTTTTTTGCTGAAAACTTCCATGTGAAATTGCATATGCTATTTATAATCACAGGTATTCGTTTTTGCTTCCTGTTACATTTTGAATTTTTAAAGAGTAGTTGATTATTTTTTGCATTTATATTGTTTGTCCTTAAGATTTTATGACTGGTGCCATACTGCTCAGAAACATTACAAAAGTATCATAAACAGGGGCTCTCTGGTGTCACAAGGGGTTAAGTCACAACATTATAAAGGTAACCCTAGCCACTGCAGCATGAGTTCGATCCCGCCACCTGCCAGGGAGGTGAACCACATGGCGCAGCACACCTCCCTCCCCTGCTTCGCCCGCTGTCCCCCTCAGCAGTGTATTTCTGTTCACCTGCCTGTTCTGCTCCTCACTCTCTCTCTGGTGAATCATCTCAATCCCTGTACCTCTGGCCTGCATCCCAGCTCTTGTTTGCATAAATAAATAAGTTTTTTTTTAAAGTAAGATAAGCAAAACCAATATTTAATAATAGGATTAGAGAAAAGAAATCGACATGTTCTTCCTAAAGGCACAGTACATTTCATAAAAGATTTTTTAAATTGTCTTTTGCATTAGAGCTTTATGGTATTATGAAATTCAATTAATTACTAAATGCTTAAATCCTCTGCAATTAGTGTGATAAGGGGAAAATTGCTTAGAATAATTAAACTGAAAATATTTGGGTTCAAGTTTTATAGGTCATCCCTTAATTACACTTGGATACATCCCTATAACTGTAGAAAACTTTGAACAAAATCTGCTTCCCAGTCCTGACTCCCACAGTAATCCCTGGATCTCCTTGAAAACAGTCTCTCTTAACAAGAGTTTTCATGGTGTATGGAAGAGAGAGCGGGAAGGATGAAAAACTTGACTTGCTACAACTCTTCCCAGCTCTAGCATTACATATATTTATTTAATGAAAACCTGTTATAAAATGGGAGTTTCCTAATCACTTCTAAAACCACAAATCCATTTCATCGTTTACTATACTTAGTAATCACCTTGAGGAGAGTACAGAGGACAGACATGGCTCTATTTTTCTTCCTCTCCAGCTCAAGCTCTCTTCATCTCTTCATGAACTTTCCTACAGATCAGCACCGCTAGTGGTGGTGAGAGAAATGTTCTGTTTGTGTTGTCCAACGTGGTGGTCACATGAGGTACTATGCACTTGAAATATGGCTACAGGTGTGGGGAGTGAGAGGATTCACCAGAGACAGAGAGGGGAGCAGAAAAGGCAGATCTACTGAAGTACGCTGTTGAGGGGAGCAGTGGGTGAGGCAGGAGAGGTCTGCTGTGTTGAGTGGGTTAGTTAGCTCCCTGGGTGAGGATTGAACTCATGTCACTAGTGATGTGTTGATGGCAGCTGGTGATAGCACTGCCACTTGGCCCTCTGCAGCACCAGGGAGGCCCCCAAATTCTAAGTAATTTGTATTAAAATAGTCACATGTGTTTAGTGGCTCCTTTCATATATGGAATGGTTCTAGAATCTCTCTTTTCAAAGAGAACTCATTTTTTAAAATTGTTTTACTCTTGCTTTTTTGTTTTTTTTTTCCTTAGTCTCCATCAGGATCCACTTGTTCAAAAATAGTGATTCTAAAAAACGTATCTTGACTGCCTTTTCCTCTCCCCTTTCTAGCTCTTTCTTGCAGACTTTTTTTTTTATTTCTCAGTTTGTTTATGTACAAATGAATTTCTATTATTTTATACTTTTATTTCTTTACTAAGGTAACATTGTATTATAATATTATAGAAGTTTCAGGTCTGCATCACTGCAACCAAAAGTTTCAGTTAAAATGGCATTGCCTTACTCCTTCACCTAAAACCAGTTCCCACCAGTTTATTTTCTATCGCAGCCCCAAATATGTCTTTTTCACGATGTTTTCCATATAATGAAATTGTTTTCTTGTTTGCTTTTTGCCTTTCTCCCATTAGAATTTTTGGGAGCTGAAATACCTTGTATTCTACCACCTAGCATAGTGGTCACATGTACTATGGCTTTAATATTTAATATTTATGGAATGAATTACAAATAGATGGTTTTATCTTTTTCCTTACCATGACTCATTAATGCATATCCCCATCCAGATCACAGTCTCCTCTCTTCCTAACCTCTATTTAACGACTTAAGAAAGAACTAATCCTCTCCCTCTCTTTTATCCTTTTCTCTTTTATTCTTTATTTTGGTTTCTCTTGCCTGCCTCATCACATAGTCAGAAACGTTGATGCCTCCATGGCTCATCTACTACCTCTAATCATCCAACAAATGCAGTCAGTTTTACCTCAGAAATGCCTTTCAAATTAATGTGCTTTGGTTGAAACCAAACCAAGGTATGGTGTTTTATACCTGTGGCCAGGGTTTCTTCACCTGATGCCCCCAGAGAATCACTCAGCCTTGCACTCATCATTGGGTTGCTGTCAGAGAGAAATTTTCTTGAAAACCGAACACAATCATTTCATCCTCCTTTTTATAAAGTTTCCATACGTGTCACATGTATAACACTGTAGATCTTGTATCTCTTACTCATTCAGACAGCTAGTACTGGACAACTAAAAAGTACTCAGTAAGTGGGGAGTAAGTGGGGGTGCCCTTTCTCCTGGCCTCAGTGCTCCCTGTACCCAGCAAAGTGCCTGACACAGACTCAGGAACATGAAGTGGTCCATGCAAAAGAGGGGCCGTTGAGTTCCAAGGTAATTTCGCTCCGGTATTGGTGAGTATGTACTGGGAACACACTGTGAGCACAACTTAGTTCCTGACTTCATAGAACTCCTGTCCTAGTGGTACATAACTTATGTAAAAATAACTACGTATGCTAACACTCATTTATCTGCAAACATTTGGGATAAGTTTTATTCTATTTGTTTCTGGAGGGTAAGTTTTGTAAGAGTAGAGAACACTGTTCTAATACAGAGATATGGGGAATAGGAGGATGCATAATGCATAAGGAAAAGTATGAACGAAGTAAGGGAATACATGTTGTTTTAAAGAGTCATGTGTTCTCCCCTGAGTGAATTGCAGGTCTCTAGGAGGGTTGTTGTGGAGACCTGGAGGCAAAAGTCAGAGCAGGAAGATGCTCTGGGATTGGGCAGAACAGAGCAGAATATTTGCACATATCTTATTTACTTTGCAAAAAATTTACCTAGCACCTACTGGGCTAGCCACTGACTTGGGCATAACAGTCTATACAAGACACAATCTCTGTCCAAGAGCGGTTTATATTCTGTGTTTATATTATGTCACTCTCTTCCTCCCCTTCCCCCAAGGTCTGCCGAAGTACTAATTGCTAATACCTCAGGACCTTAGAAATGAGGTCCTTGTTAATATATTGTTTAAGATAAGGTTTACTGGAGTAGGGTGGGCTACTTAGCTCGTCTGACAGGTTTGATGATAAGAATGTCATGTGAAGACACAGAAACACAGTGATAGAACACGAAGGTTATCAACAAGATTGCTAGCAATGCACCAGAAGGTAGGAAGATGTAAGGAAGTATCCGCCTCATAGTTTCACTGGTTACCCTGCCAACACTCTGATTTCAAATTTTGAAACCCTCAGAAGTGTAAGGCCAACAATTTCTGGTGTTTTAAACCACTCTGTGGCAATTTGTTACAGCAGCCCTGTGAAATTAATATTCTTTTTTAAGGACTGCATAGGAGTCAACTTACAAACTGATGTGAACATAACTTATTTAGAGAGGAAACGGGACCCCCTGAGACTGATCCAATCACCATGACTGCTTTCACTTTAGAAAATGGATTTGCTGTAAAAAGTAGAAAGATTAGCACAGATGCTGCACAGTGACTTTGTTATTAAAACATCTATGTAGTAATTACTATAGACAGACACGCAAGAGCACTAAGATGCATCATTGATTACTGTTACTGAAATTCATTTTCAAAAATAACATATAAAGAAATACCAACACCTCACTAGACTTTAGCAGTCATTGAACCCTTAAAAATTCTTTTTTTCCATTTAAATTTATTTATTTAATTATATTTGACAACATTTGTATTCCCCAGGGAGTACCCACCACCATTCCACCCGTGCACCATCACCTCAGTCCCTTGTGCTCTTTCTGCCCTCATCCCCATCTTTGCCCTCC